>CP137682.1:14835503-15161597 GCA_037976565.1 Mesocentrotus franciscanus | reverse complement strand
TTACACCCCGACCCCCTTTCTTTTTTTCTCTCTCCCTCTCGCTCTCTCTCTAGCTCTCTCATTCTCTCTGTTTCATTATATTTTATTTTATTTCCATCAATTTACATGAAGAAATATTACCTGAAGGTGACATCTGTATGGATCTTGAATGTATTGTACTTCATATCGATCATTTCCTTCAGCTCTGCGGGCTGCATGACCTGGAGCCGTACTTCAATCATGTCTTCGTCGATGAAGTTCCACACGTTCTGTTTCTCCGCCTGACCGTAGCGGGCCCATCCACCTCCAAACAATTCCATCTCACAGAAAACCTGGTTGAGATTTAAAGATGAACTTAGATATGGGAAAAGTGGACCTAATCTCAGCTAACAGTCCAGGGGGTGTTTCACAACGATCCTTAGTCGAACTTAACTCTAAGTTGGACTTAAACATTATGGAGAGCCATGTGCAGCCTTAAAGCCACACTGTACTACTTGTAGCTACTTGCTCCCTCTATATAGAAAACAATGCCTAAGCGGTGCCTGTTGGTCCCTCATGATCCTCTTTTTCTTATGTTAATTGAGAGCTGAGTTGATGAGATAACCACCTGTCAGTGACCACGCTAATCCCTCTAATCCCTCCTGGGTAAACTAGTACAGAGGCGCTTTAAAATGAAATATATTCAAAAGCAAAACTTCAAGTATTTTAGACTTTTCATAAATTCCACATCAAGATGTGCTTTGGTAATAGAAATAGATGATAATAGAAAATACGAATGATATGAATCCACATTTTATGCCTTTTAAAACAAATTTTACAAAATATTTTCAATGAGATATGCTAACGCCTTTCCATAATTGTTAAGTCCAACTTAGAAATAAGTTCAACTTAGGAACTTTGTAAAACACCCCCTGTTTTGTTAAGCGCGCAAATAACTAGAAATACAAAAGTCGTGAGTTTGATCCCCGACGTGTCACCAATCTTTTGGCAAGGCATTAATCTACTTTTGCCACTCCATACCCAGGAGAAATGGGGGACCTGGCAGGATGACGAAAGCATTTTTGATAGTAATTGCCATAATGCAATTGCCATATAATGATACTATGCAGTGGCGGATCCAGGGGGGCACAGGGGGCAGGGGCACGTGCCCCCACTGAACGAATTTTCGGCGGGCGCGATTTTCAAATTTGCGGGAGCCAAAAACAAATAAAAATTAGTGCTCACTACCCCCCCCTCTAAGAAGTCCTGGATCCGCGCCTGCTATGAACACTTATAATGCACTTATAAGCACTGTACGCAGAAAGATGTGACTACGCGACCACGTGCGCGATATCTATTTGGTCCTAATAGATATAATAATTTACCAAATATATCAATTAGTAGGCGGTTTCCCGGCAAAATTTGTATCATCACGTATTAGTCAAAACATATTCTTTCACATGTTTGGTAATGAGAGCTTCCATTTCATTTTTTGAGAGAGGGGCGTTTCAAAAACTGGTCCTTTAATAAAGATGATTAGATGAATGTGATGATCTGAGATGTCTAGAAGGATTGTATACGTTAATTAAACTACAGTTATACTGAGGGGCAAACCCATGTAATGAATAAAAATAATACAAACAGGAGTAACTTATAATCTATACGATATTGAACAGGAAGCCAATGGAGAGACCGTAACACTGGCGTTATATGGTTTCTCTTAGGGAACAAAGTAACAAGACGAGTTTTGTAATCGCTGCAGACGGGAGACTTGAGCTTGGGGTAGTTGATGAAATAATGAGGTACAGAGGTCAAGGCGAGATGAAACAAGTGCATGTACAACTTTCTCTGCTTCTTAAATATTTACGGATAAATCCCAGATTTCTAAACTGATACCGGACAGATTTAAATGTATTTGACAAATGATTTGACATGGACATTGTGGGATCAAAATAATGTAACAGCCAGATTTCTACATGTCTCAGAGGGTTTGATCACAGCGTTTCCAATATTGATATGACACACATTAACCTTCACCAGTTGAGACTTAGAACCAAAAAGCATAATTTCAGATTTATCACTGTTTAACGTGAGAGAATGAATGCTCATCCAATTCTTAACATCATCAAAGCAGGATTCTACCTCATGGATGGCATGGACGACATTTTCTTGATTTGGAACAAAATTTCATTCCATTTCATTTCATTTCATATCATTCCATTTTATATCATTCCATTTCATTTCATTTCATTCCAGTTCATTTCATTTCATTTTATTTCATTTCATTCCATTTCATATCATTCCATTTCATTTCATTCCATTTCATATCATTCCATTTCATATAATTCCATTTCATATCATTCCATTTCATATAATTCCATTTCATATATTTCCATTTCATTTCATTTCATTCCATTTCGGCTCATTTCGTTTCACTCTATTATTCCATGCCATTCCATTTCATTCCATTCCATTCCATTCCATTTCGGTTCATTTCGTTTCACTCTATTATTCCATTCCATGCCATTCCATTTCCGAATTCCATTCCATTCCATTCCATTCCATTTCAGTTCATTCCATTCCATTCCATTCCATTTCGGTTCATTTCGTTTCACTCTATTATTCCATTCCATTTCATTTCATTTCATTTCACTTCATTCCATTCCAATCCATTTCATTCATTTCCATTCGAACCCATTCCATTTCATTCCATTCCATTCCATTCCATTTCACTTCATTCCATTCCAATCCATTTCATTCCTTTCCATTCAAACCCATTCCGTTTCATTCCATTCCATTTCAATTGAAATCACTTCATTCCATTCCAATCCATTTCATTCCTTTCCATTCAAACCCATTCCATTTCATTCCATTCCATTTCATTTTACATCACTCGTACCTCTGTGAAGTATCCGTTGTCTAAGTAGTAAACCCCGGATGGTTTGCTACACGACAGTTTGAGTTGGTTACAAGAGAGCGCTGGTTTGATGGATGTACCTAAATCTTCACAGTACTGATGAAGACTGGTGGTGGGTGGTGACTGGGCTGTGCTCAAAGTCATTGCTGGAAAACCTACCAAGTGAAACAAATATAAATACACACTTTTTTTTTTTAATTGTAGTGTAATACAAAAAAGCGTACGGGGACCTACAGTTCCACCAAGTGGAGAGGGCAGATGTCTCTGGCCCGGACTGTGGAGTGTGGTCCACATGGTTCGCGGTTTGAGTCTCGCCGCGGCACTAACAATGCCACTTGGCAAAACATCAATCTACATTCGCCGCTCTCTACCCAGGTGACGTAAATGGGTACCCGGTAGGAAGATTTCCTCGAATGTCAGAGCGCCTTCTCAGGGTAGCTCGTCCATTGCCTGGGTAATGATAGTACAGCGCTTAGAAACAAAAGTATTTATTATCATTGATACAGCTTTCGGGTTAGAAAAGGTTAACACCTACATAGAATTGTAATGGAAATGCTTTTCCATAATTATAATAGTAGTAGATAAGATATAAATATTACATCTTCGAACTCGTCTACTCGGGCATCTCGCTTCCTGAAGGATGAGATTGTTTTACTCGCACGCTATAGGGGCTTGTACAAAATAAAATCCATCCTCCCCTTTATATTCTGATCTGTTATAGGTGTCATTCATCTTTTACTCTCATTCCATAATTACCTCTCTCTCTCTCTCTCTCTCTCTCTCTCTCTCTCTCTCTCTCTCTCTCTCTCTCTCTCTCTCCCTCTCCTCTCTCTCTCTCTCTCTCTCTTAAATATAGCCTACCTTTCATCAAATTGTGGACACCTAGTGCCTCTGCCTCTGAACAGGTCTCCCCATCGTCAGCTAGAGCCACACTGATGGCGGCCAGAGCCAGCTTCTTGAGTTTGTTACTCGATCTCTCGAGGTCGGAAACCCTGGACTCCAATGTTGCTATCTTCTCCTGCATCTCATCAACTATGACTTTGTCCTCAACTTCTATGTGGGATAAATCAAGAGAAACATATTCAGGCCAAACATTGCAAATATCATGATGGTGGTGTGGTGATGATGATGATGATGATGATGATGATGATGATGGTGGTGGTGACTGTGATTATATAGGATAATGATGATGGTGGTAATGAGGATGGTGAAGATTGTTATTATTATGATGATGATGATGATGATGGTATGATGAGCATATGATCGACTGTAATGACACGGACGTTGATGCCGATGATAATGATGGCTATGATTATCATTAATTAAGTCGTGGTGATGAGGGTGATGTTAATGGTGGTGATAATGATGATGATTATGATGATAATGAAAATGACGTTGAGGATAATAATGATGGTGGTGATATGAATTCACTCTAGTGAATGTGGCGATCCTTCTTCGTGATTATTTTACTTTGATGATGTATTAATTATATAATCAGTTCATTATCATGATAATGTTGTAATTAGTTTGTAACTTTGGAAAAAGACCATGAAAGAAAAATAAAATAAATAAAATGAAATATATTACCGAAAAGCAAAGTATATGATTTCAAGATAAGCTATCGGAGAATCTACAGCTTAGCGTCCTATCCGATAGACTTGGTAATTCGAAATCAAAGTCTAATACATGCGTATAGCACTTTGGACCCTCCGTTTCATGACGTCACCATACGTTGCTACAACTGTGGACAGCCCCTTTATACGTCATTTTACAATTAACATAATCTACCTGTCATCATTTCCCTCTCTCTCTCTCTCTCTCTCTCTCCCTCCCTCCCCCTCTCTCTCTCTCTCTCTCTCTCTCTCCCTGCCTCCTTTTCCCTCTCCCTCTCTCTTTTTTTTCTTCACGTATTTGTAATTTTCCGAAATTTCTTACTTTAGTCATTCGGATTGTAAAAACAGAAAATCGCATATAGATGCATACTAATGCATGATAGAGAACATATATATTATGATATTGTGGTAGATGTGTATTTTTAGTATCCGTCTGATTTTTTTCCCAATGCAATTTAGAGGAAAAAAGTATTGTCAATAGCCATACATCACCTTCAGCTAATTGTTCGACAAGATTAGCGATACCGTCCCGTCCGCTCATGTTACTCCTAGGGGTTGTCGTCATCGTCCTCGTATCCGTAGCCGTCGCTGCATCGACCATTTCGTCGTCGTCCACCTCCGTGTCCGACGAACTCGGTTGGAAGAAACTCGCCAGGTATGCGTCGGTAGGTGTCGGTAATCGCACACCCTTGGCGTCGGCATGGGAAGGGAGATCGACGACCACGGATATGAGCAGGAGAACGAGGAACGACGACAGAGGCTTCCAAGGTTTACCCATCATCATTGCCCTCCTGCTCGATGCGCGCGGAAACCATTTACACTCCCTTCCAGAAAGTCCGTTCATCTGTTGTCGCCTGGACACGTTCATCATATCTCAATTTTTCTGGTAGTTTTAGTTTTATAAAGCGGGAAAAATCAATGATCAATGTTCGGAGAAACTTCGGAATATTCACGCACAAGTAAAATCGTGTCTTGCTGTAGTCCGGTCCTTTGTGTTGCATTTGTTGCAACAGGGACTGCATAACATATATTCACGTTTCTCTGAAAACGTGCGGTTTGGTCTAAACACATGCTGACAACATCACTATAGCGTAGCCAGTTGTTTCACTTCATCGAGAGAAGGGGCAGGGGCAGTCAAAGGTCAAAGTAAAAAATATAAACGGAACAACAGGCTTATGTTTTAGATTTTCAAAATGCCAACAAATTTTTCAACAAAAATTCCGTACAAAGTTCTCAAAATGTTATTAAGGGGGGCAATATCCCCCTCCCCGCTACCAACCTTTAGCTACGCAGACGGATGAAGTCGAAGTCATCACTTTTTAGTTTCTGTTCCAAAGGACTCGTCAAGGGCACCCGCAGTTTGAAAAGTGGGTTTCGTCGTCTCGTCCATATAGGCAGCTTATTGAAAACTTTCCTTTCGCAAATTCGAGTCAATTACACTTTGACCGGAGATTCGGAAAAGTAACATCGTATACACCCATTCACACCGACAAACTGACTCCAAGTCGACCGATAATTTGGCAATTGGGGACAATGTAACTTTTGTTCGGTCTGTTATCGGTGCGATGTCGGTCTCAAGGTGGGGCCTTCATCAAATAACATTATTGAACTACAGGAGCGATGTTACCGATTGCATCTCTTTGTTTATAGAAACTTAGAGAGCGTTCGAAAATACTGTATTGTCTTGTGAATTCATGTACAATGTAAAAACAAATATTGAAAAAATATGATCTAAAGCATGGAGGTTTTTAAAGGTACTATGTCCCATTTGCAGCCAGCATCAAATTCTGTAGAACTTTGCAGGAATTATGAATATGTCACGTATGTCCTATCTGTGAAATTTAAACGTTAGCAGTGTCCTAGTATTCAAATTATGCAAGGAAACCCGTTTACTTTCTAGACTTCACTGCCAGACACTATTGAGTGACTGCCTGACTGTTTTCTTCTTTTGTAATAACATACATAAAATGAGCTGTAAAGGGTACATGAGCATTTGTCTACATCAATAACCAACTTCTTGTAATGGCCAAAATTAAAGTGATTGAATGTTTGCGCAGCACAAAACGTATGACCATTCGGTATAAGGGTCTGAAAATTAGACTATTTACTAAAAGGATTGCAATCCCGAAAGTCGATTCGACAACTAATGGTCGTTATTTTCCCACAAAAAGACATTTTCAAGCCCTTTCGTTTTGAGGGAAGTTCTAAATTAATATCATCTTTCAAATGCCGGTGGAATTTAACCATTTCATTTGTTTGGCCTGCAAATGGGACATAGTACCTTTAAGGCTTTGTGGGCAATGAACAAATATATATCCAAAATGTGTGGAGCATCAATGGAGGAGAACATACAAAACAACAACATAAACAGTATTATAAAAAAAAAAACCTAATGCCGATGGCTATCAGACCTGTCACCATCAAATTCAAGATCAGGAAAGAGCACCGGAAACTTAAAATCGCCTATCTGGTGGGGTCACGTTGGCACGAGCCCTTGAAATTAAATCTTCACGAACAAAGCTCCCATCCCAAGAGAACGACGTTAGAATTGACCCCTATCAGACAAGGGAGCAAGTATGACTCATCATGCGAATGGAATATTCCACACCAAAATTAAAATCCACTGCCTTTATAACCAAAAATTTCTTCCAGTAGCGGTTCTATATAGAGGGGGCTTGGGGGCTTGCCTCCCCCCCCCCAAAAAAGAGAGAAAAGGTGTGAGCTGGTCTAGCGGTACGTTCACTTGATCAGCTCTCTGTCTTCGCCAACAACTGACTTAGGCGGAAACTGAGTTACGTCTTTTAGATAGTGACGTTAAAGGTCGTTCCTAAGATGTAAATAATCAAATCTGATTGATACACGTCTGTAAAAAAAAAAAAAACACACACACACACGCATGTAGATACATTCACACAGACGAGACCTACACGAGACTGGGAGGAGATCGAGACGAGAGCGACAGTAGATCGAACAGAATATCATGTTACCGAGAAAAAAGACAAAGAATATCGCTATCTGGGTTCGTTCTAGAGTCAATTCGGCATTCTGAACGAGGTCAAAGGTATTTTCAAATTGCTTAGGACCCGCCGATGACAATATTTCAGGGAACTCTAGCCCCTACAAGTTTTAATACGGCTGTGAACACCTACTCCCGTCCCCCGAAGAAAGAAAAAAAAATCACCCCTACCACCCCATCGGCCACTTTGCTTACCTTAAACACCCCCTCCACTGAATATATCAATCCACCCCACCCTACTGGGCACTTTGCTTATTTTGAACACGTCCCCTCCCCCATCCGCTAATTTTTGTTTTTACCCATACCATCCCATCGGGCACTTCGCTTACTTTGAACCAACCTCCCCCTTTCCCGGAATATCATTGCAGCAACGAAATTATTAAGAGGGTGAAAGCGGTGCGTGTTGTGACATATGCTAATCTTATTTGCTCCCAGTTTTTGTCTCATATACTTGAATGCCCTTGAGTACGGTGCTACGCCTCCAGTTTCAATGTTGGCCCAACTCCACTTCGAGGTAGGAAAAAGTACATTTGACTTTTAAAGAACGAGGAAACATGGACCTAACACCATGAAGGAACGCACCAAAGAAAACAAATAATCTCTCTCGAAAAGCCCCTCAATTCAAGCTCCCGGTTTTGATCTCTTGTACTTCGATCCCATTATACATTATAAGTGCTTCGTCACATTGTGAGTTGGCCCACCTTCAGTTCGGGTAGAAAAGTGTACAATTGGCTTCTAAAGTTAGGAAGAAGGAACGCACCAAGGAATAATAACTATAGTTTTAAAAATCAAAAAATTATTAAAAAATCAAACTTTATCTGAACAACTATGTGTTTCATTCCACCTGCTGAAAACTATGTGTTTCATTCCACCTGCTGAAAATTTCCGGTTTAGAAATAATTTCTTAAATCAGTGCATTCAGTTAATTGTCACCTATAAAATAGTTTCTTTTTAAAATCAAATAAACATAATAACAAACTATGTAAACGAAGGGTATAGAGTTTTTACATTATACTCTATTGAACATTTGATGCAATATCGGAAGAACAAAGAAGACTGCACATGTAATGAAGGAGACTTTTTTTCTCGTTTTCAACTTACTAATTTCCAAGGGAAATTGTGTTTTGTTTAGCTCCCCATCTTTACCCTAGAAATTCATGCCAAGATTTTTTACAGTAATAAAGAGAACGGCATCTAAATATTGAATGGAAATATTCTTAAAAGAGAATGTGGCACAAAAATATTCTAGCTGTTACTATCAACTATCTGTTACTCTTGTTTTTGTTGTTGTTGTTGTTGTTGTTGTCGATAAAAGCGACATTGCTGTTGCAAGTTTAATTTAGTGACATTCAAGAATATTGACGCCATAATCTGAAGTGAAAATCGATAGCTTTCTCCAAATCTGCCAAAACAAACATGTGCACTATCGCTTGGACGATGATACACTGTTTTGGCGGGAAGTTTGCTTCGTCGTCATGGCAACAAATATCTTAGTTGAGTGATGTAGTAGGTTGTTCGTAAGACCTGCAAGATTCCATCTCTTCGTGAAATCGTATCTCTGCCTCCGGATGAAAGGTATAAGCTCGTGTATAGAAACCCTTGGACAGAGAAACTTGAAGAGAGAGAGAGAGAGAGAGAGAGAGAGAGAGAGAATGGGGGCAAGGAGTGATGTACAAGCTTCTATTTGAAAAGTCTAAGACAGAGAAAAAGGAAGAAGGAAGATTCGAAAAAAAATTGGTTTTGGTTGACCTGACTGCTAAGAAAGCATGTGTATGCTTGTAAGTAAGCAGCCAGGGGACATACGGCTTTAAGTCTTCTCCGAGGGAATTTTATAATGAGGATTAATGTCTTACCAAATGTCCCTAGCGCATCGTTCGTTTCGAACCCAGGAGCTCCCGGTTACGAGGCCACTGCACTGCTCTACCACTGAGCCATCGCGTCTCCTTCAGAAAAAGGAGAATAAGCAGAGGGTAGGAGAGAGAAGGGGAGAGGGAGGTACAAGGTTGTGTTTGAAAACCCTAAGACAGAGAAAAGGAAAGACGGAATAGTCGAAAAAAGAGAATAAGCAAAGGGTAGGAGAGAGAGAGAAAGAGGGAGAGAACTAGGGAGGGAGGTTAAAACAAATTCGTGTATGGAATTCCTTGGACAGAAAAACTGTAGGAATAGTGGAAGATTTTAATGAGGGGAATAAACAGAGAGTTGTAGAAAGAGCGGGAGTGAGAGTGAAGGGGAAGAAGGAGTGATGTACAAGTTTGTGTATGAAAACATTGAAACAGAGAAAAAGAAAAGGGAGTACAAGTTTGTTTATGAACATCCTTGGACAGAGAAATTGAATGCGGAAGAGTCGAAAAATAAGATTAAGCAGAAAATAGGAGAGAGATATAATAAATATTAATAATGATGATGATAATAATGATAATAATAACAATAATAATAAGGTAAAGTTTAACACGCCTTATACTATATTTCTAGGCGTCAAAGAGAGAGGGAGAGAACGAGGGAGGGAAGTAAAATCTCATTTATGGAAACCCTTTGATAGAAAGAGGAAAGGCGGAAAAGTTGAAAGTGGAAAATAAAAGGAGAGTAGGAGAGAGAGAAAGCGAGAAAGCGAGAGAGAGAGAGAGAGAGAGAGAGATGGGGGAGGGACGAAGGAGTGAGGTACAAGCTTGTGTATGAAAACATTTAAAACAGAGAAAAAGAAAAGGCGGAAGAGTTGAAAAAGGAGAATAAGCAGAGAGTAGCTAGGAGAGAGAAGGGGAGGGGGAGGTACAAGGTTGTGTTTGAAACCCCTAAGACAGAGGAAAGGAAAGACGGAATAGTCGGGAAAGGAGAATAAGCAAAGGGTAGGAGTTAGAAAGAGGGAGAGAACGAGGGAGGTAAAAAATAAAAAATAACTCGTGTATGGAAACCCTTGGACAGAGAAACTGCGAAAAAGTATGTAGGGAGAGAACGTGGGAGGGGGGTAAAACCCTTGGACAGAGAGGTTGAGAAAGGCAGACGAGTCGAAAGAGGAAAATAAACAGAGAGAAGGAGAGAGAGAGAGAGAGAGAGAGAGAGAAGGGGGTAGAATGAGTGATATACAAGCTTGTGTTTGAAAACATTAAGATAGAGAAAAGAAAAGGCGGAACGGTCGAAAAAGGAGAATGAACAGAGAGTAGAATAGAGAAGGAAAGAGGGTATAAGAGAGAGAGGGAAAAATTCGAAGAAC
Source organism: Mesocentrotus franciscanus (assembly GCA_037976565.1). Lineage (NCBI taxonomy): Eukaryota > Metazoa > Echinodermata > Echinoidea > Camarodonta > Strongylocentrotidae > Mesocentrotus > Mesocentrotus franciscanus. The sequence goes on along the minus strand of CP137682.1, from coordinate 15,150,885 downwards.
TTCTGGATTTGCAGCCAACCCCCCCCCCCTCCCATCCTCGGCCAGAGAAACCTGGATCCGCCATTGCATGGTATTGGAAGGAAAATAACATAAAGAAGAAACTTTTACCTTCTTAAACTTCAATATATTTGGCACGGCTTTTATCATTTCCCCTCCCATTCCATTTCACTCGTCATGGCATTAGTCAAAATGGATAATATGATTTTTTTTTTTCATTCAAAGAGGTAACATGACATGCAATTATTGAATTGTTTTTCAACTAAGTGCCCTTGAATATGGAACTCCCTTTGTGAATCGTGCAAGCGAAAGACTCTTTCCTCTCTCTCTCTCTCTCTCTCTCTCTCTCTCTCTCTCTCTCTCTCTCTCTCTCTCTCTCTCTCTTTCCCCCTCTCTCTCTCTCCCCCTCTCTCTCTCTCTCTCTCTCTCTCACTTGAAGTTGAAGTTCAAGATTCGCTGCTCTAGGTCTCCTTTTGGGGATGCCTTATTAGGTAACATGTTTTAGTCCCGGCTTCCGCAGTACTCAGAAAAATCATCATCATATGAGATGAAAGATCCAAACCGTTATAGGAAGTTCAGTCCAATTCTGGGGCATACCAAGTAGGTGTCATAAAGAAGGGGTGCGTGGAGGAAATTAACCAACACTATACCTAACCCTAACCCTAATCCTAACCCTAACCCTAAACCTCACATAAGTATGACCCCATTGCAACCCTCAAACCCTAACCCTATCCCTTGGGCGAAATAATTATAGCCCAGATTGAGTATTGTCGCAGGAGCAAATGTCGGTTCACCCTTTTTTGCCCAGTCCCCACCAATTTTTTTCTTCTTTTCAATATCATTAATTGCTGTCATTTTAGGTGATTTCAATAGAAATTTATATTGCTTAGAAAGCGCTATAGAAGCTTATCTACCTTCATAGTATGATATTTAACGAAGAGTATTTCATGTTTAATTATCCCCAAACGAAAAATAGATTGATGAATGAACAATGAGAATGTATTCTTTAAAAAATCAACCATGAATGATAAAATTGCACTGGTTAGGCAAGGGGAGAGGCAATAATTTCGGAATGAACCGTGGAACCACGCAACATATTATTATTTCATTCCGATCAAGTGCCCCTGCCCCCCCCCCACACACACACACACCACAAATCAGAAAAATTGACCAGCGCTCATGCATATGTAACACATCACGAAGTAAATTTAGTACATTTAGACTTATGATAATAAAATACGCTCAAGTGCTTTCAACCTGTTCATAATTCTCACAAACGGAGGGGAGGTGCTCAAATTATTATCTATCCCAATTCGTCATCTCAATGGCTTCGCCATGAAATTTTGAGAACGAAAGAAAAAAAAAGACCGAAGTTGAGAAATTAACGGATGCATGTTTTGGGATGGAGCGGTGACGCACCTCTACGTCAATCAACTGGTTCAGCCAACCGCGCCGTTTCACCTTGAGATCGTTCAACTTCTCTTGCGTGGGCCCCCTGATAAGGGGAAGGGGCTGAGATGGGGAGGATGATAATTAAAGGAATATAAATAGACGGAGCTAAACAATCATCCTATTTCGCTGTCCCTCTGCCGATTCAGAGGGTTCTCTTTGGTTTTTCTATTAACCTGAACTTCGTAGTATCTCTTCTCTTCAAGTTAGAGGCCAGAGGTAAGTGAACATTTGTGTACTTTTTATTCATGCATGATAATTATGATATATTTTGTTCACTAAATTTCCTCGCTTTCTTAATTGCGATGTTTCATTTCAACCAACAAAAAAAAACAAATAATCGCGAAACTTGTACTTCTATCAACTTTGGAATTTATGAAAGAAAAAAAATAGAGAGGAATTCGGAAAAGAAAACCGTCAGAGTAAAACAAAAATTATCAGAGCTTTTCGAAATAACACGACACTTACGGCTCCTTCAGATATAACGCGGCAAACCGCGGCGTTTTTTTTTTTGATGACGTAAAATCTATACGCTTCACATTTCTGTATTTCATAACATAGAACTCAGCAGTGAATACGAGCAAATCCCTTTTTGGGCGCAGTTGCCATTCCTTTTGCACGTAAAAAACCGCGGCGGCTGTTTTTTTTTGCGGCGGTTTACCGCGCCATATCTAAACAAGCCTTAAGGGTTCTTTTATTAAGTATATTATTAATAGTATGTTGAATTTTGTACAGTTTTTGTATATTTTCAAGTTTTCTTGTTTTCCTTCATTATTTAAATAGGCAACAATCTGAACTGAGTTGGATTAAATTTCATTCAGCATAGGAAAAGGCCTATGTTTACATGAAATTTGAAATGCTAACATCAAAATATAGTTTGTAATAGGCTTCATGCTGATAGTTTCTCATTTTCTAATTTGAAGTTATATGGATAATAACCGAAAAACATAGCTTGGTGTGATTGCAACTCATTTCTCATATTATTTTATTTTTTGAAAGAAATACCAAGGTAGGTTTCTTTTGCGCGATGTGTACCTTTTTAAATTTAATCAATTAATACATAAATGTCTGTCTGAATTAGCCATACCTTTTCCATTTTCTCATTGCAATAAACCCGTTTCGGATCTATGAATAAACGCAGGACTCGATTGCATATATTTTCGAGAAAAAAAACTTAAGGCAATTTCAATCGCCTTGTCCATTACCTTCTTCTCTGTGCGACATAACATATTACGTATTATGTAATCAAAATAATCAGAATGATGATTAATATGGATATGCGATGGGGTATATCCTTGAGTTGATATCTCGACAGCTCAGTTTCCGATCGTGTTATGATTTTAAAGGTATGAAGACCTACATGTATAAAAAAAAAACTTGCAAGACTGTTGCGTTTTATTCCATTTGTTTCAGAATAATGTGTTCTCAGTGTAATACTCCAAGTTGTTTTGCTATATGCAAGTAATATATATTCTGTAATATTGTAATGAGCTTTACCCGCCAACAGATCGAAAAGATTTCCTTTTTCCTACTATTTGCATTGATAAAATGATGCTGTATTTACTTTTTTTATTATTTACTGCAAACACAGACATGTTAAGTTTCAATAAAAAACTTTACGATTCTTAAAATGTTATTGGTATATGTCAGACCGTCATTAGGTAAAAATTTAATTTGATATTTAACTAATTTTTTATTATTGAAACTGACCTAAATTGTAAGGTTTTATTTTCATTTTTATAATATCCTTATTTTATTGATAGCGGATTTTCTTGAATGAATTCAAATGAAATCATGGTTACTCTATTAGATTCCTTTACCATCTCAGGAATGATAAATATTACTACCGAAACCGGTGCGGATGTAAATACTACGGTGACTTTAACTACGCAATAAGCTCCCCCATCCCCTTCCCACTCCAATTAGACAATCCTGGATCCGCCACTACCAGATTACCCAAGAGTGGGAGTTTTGTATAAAAACTGGAACTTTGGTTATAGTAACTAACTTTGGATTACTGCATGGAATATACGGATTAATGAACCTTATATCAATAACAGACTTAAGCTATTCCTCTGGGCTCTAGCTGTCTAATAACAATAAATATTATTAAGGAGTTTAACTGATGAATAATAATAGGGAGTTTGACTGATGAATAATAATAGGGAGTATGACTGATGAATATTAATAGGGAGTATGACTGATGAATAATAATAGGGAGTTTGACTGATGAATAATAATAGGGAGTATGACTGATAAATAATAATATGGAGTATGAATGACAGATAATAATAGGGAGTATGACTGATGGATAATAATAGGGAGTATAACTCATGAATAATATAAATATTGAGTATGAATGATGAATAATAATAGGGAGTATGACTCGATCATGCCTCCTGAATAATAATAGGAAGTATAAATCATGAATAATAATAGGGAGTATGACTGATTAATAATAATAGGGAGTATGACTCATGAATAATATTAATATGGAGTATGAATGATGAATAATAATAGGGAGTATGACTCATGTCTCATGGATAATAATAGGGAGTATAAATCATGAATAATAATAGGGAGTATGACTCATGAATAATAATGGGGAGTATGAATGATAGATAATAATAGGGAGTATGAATGATAGATAATAGTAGGGAGCATGAATGAGAGATAATACGGAAGAGTGAAACTGACATGAATAGATCGAGAGTCCTTCCATCATAATTCATTATTTTACAATTGCCTAGCTCTTAAAGCACAACCCGCACCTTTTGATCTGTCATGGACTACATTTTTAAAGGAAAATAAATGCATTAAGATTAGAAATGCAAATTTACGTAAATTCTTCCTGAATGAGATCCCGAATTTCATTTGAAGAGGAAATTGCAGGTCATTGTGAGCTGTAAGCAGACATACGCTCTGGGCTTCATTTCGCGGAAGATAGAGTTCAGTAGAGATTAGATTGAAGTGAGTTTCGGTTAAGGTTTAGCGTTATGTATTTAAAGGTATATATATATATATACACCCTGTATATATATAGCATTTGGCCGCGGGTTGAAGTAAGGAATTCACTTGATGTAGGGAGTTGACCGTTGTCCCCTGAACATGCTGACCATATGTGGTAGGACCTGCTACTAGTCAGGATAAGACTCACCAAAGCGGTTGCATGCACGATTGCACACCGATGTGTAGCTAGATGGCCAGTTTATCCAAATGGAAGGCCAATTTTTGAGGCCATTTCTGATTCTCGATCAAAGAGCATCGATATAGCCTTAGGCACGGGCGTCACTAAAGGGGTTTGAGTGTATGACATCTCATTTTCAACACATTCCGTCAGCAAAGTATACTTCTTAGAGCCTTGTCAACAAATCCCAAAAATTAATTAGATAGTCGTTTCTGGCCAATGAAAGAACTCATTACGGATTATATAATCAGATCTAAATTCTTGGGCGTCTTTTTTATTTATCTATTTTACTAATATTAGATTCCGTCCGGTGTCTCTTTTCCCTCTTCTGCTTTTATTCTTTCCCTTTTCTGATTTATGTGTTATCGTTGTTACTAACTGTAATGTAGATCACAGTTGTTGTCTTATTAATTATTTTCTCCATTCTTCATTTCTATTTTTTCTGTAAACTTATAGATCTTTCAAGCAAAAATGCGAGTGGTAATCGTCCTTGCCTTTGTTCTCGTGGCGACCATCGCCCCTGCCACCTGTCAAGCACCATGGTGGAGAGGGCAAGCCATCAAGCGACTCGGCCAGGGGCAGCAACAGTTCCGCCCCAACAATCAATGGATGCCACCCCGAGATCCTGAGGCTGCGCAAGAGATGCGAGAGCGAATGGCGGAGCAAGCAGAGCGAGATGCCGAAGCCGCAGAAGAGTTGCGAGAAGAAGAAGAAGAACGGGCACAAGAATTGCAGGAACAACAGGCAGAAGCTGCACAACAACTGCAAGAGCAGCAGGCCGAAGGTGAACAACAAGGCGAAACGGCCCACGAAATGCAACAACAAGATACAGAAGCAGCACAGGAATTGGCAGAACAAGAGGCAGAAGCGGCTCAGGAATTGGCAGAACAAGAAGCTGAAGCTGCAGAGGAAGAGGCAGAGGCTGAAGATGAGGCTGCAGAAGATTTGAGAGAACAACAAGCAGAAGCAGCGGAAGCTGAGGCTGAAGCATTGGAGGATCTCCAGGAACAAGAAGCTGAATCTGAGGCAAGGGAGGAAATGCAAGGTGAAACAGCAGAGGGAGCAGGAGAAGGACAAAGTGGAAGTGTCGGAACATCATTCAGTTTAGGAGGTAGCCAATATCCGCCTTCAATGGGAGGCGGGTCGGCTGGTCCCTCATTTTACGATCCTACAGGAGGGTCTGGTAGTTATGGAGGATCTTCATACGGGGGACATCAAGGAGCCACCGGAGGATCAAACGGAGTGCCCGGTGGAGCAGGTGGAGCAGGTGGAGCAGGTGGAGCAGGAGGATCCCCAGGAGATGTACCTGGAGGAGGAAACATAGGAGTCAATGGAGCGGCAACAGGAGGAGTGACAACTGGATCAGCAAACGGAGCCGCCCCAAATGGAGCAGCGAATTCAGGAACAAATGGAACCACCAACGGGGCAGCAAACGGAGCCGCCCCAAATGGAGCAGCGAATTCAGCCACAAGTGGTGCCGCCCTAAACGGAACAGCGACTTCAGGAACAAGTGGAGCCAACAACTCGGCAGCTAATGGGGGAGCAGCAAACGGAGCAGCAAATGGAACTACTGGAGCAGCAGGATCGACTGGCACGAATGGTAATGGAGGGGTAGGTTCTCAGGGTACAGCTGGATCTTCGCAAGGCTCAACCAGCACATGGACATCTTCCTCTGGTGCTGAAGGATTAGGACAGAGCATTGGAAGTTCTTTCGCTGGAACAACAAATCTCGGTGCCCCAAATGAGCCCAATATTGCCTTCGCACCTGCTCCTCTTGCGCAAGCTGCAGATGCTCAACTGACACCAGCCGAAACAGCTGCATTGGACAATACGTACATGGACAAACATCTATGTGGTGGATTCATGGGTGCAAACGGAATATCGGGAAAGAAAGATCTCGCTGTGCTTGCACTTGACTATGCAGGAATGAAACAAGCACTCGATCCTTGCAATGTACCCAAGAATGGACGAACGACCGGGCGTACTCCTGTAAACATCGCGTTCCGCACGGGTATGGAGACTCACGGTCAAGATCCTGCCTCTTCTGTCCTTCGTGATCTTCCAGGTATGATGCAACGATATCAACAGACCCCGATAAAGGTCCATCTCTTCTCTTGGTATACGCCATCCGAACATGCTCTCCGTAGTCTCCTTACAAAGAAACGTCGAGGAGGTCTTGTAAACGCCGAGGTGGTCCTTGGATACGTTGAAGAAAGCAAAATGGCCCTCTTCAGCGCACTCCTGGGTGACACCACATTCACTAATCTCTTGGGTCAACTCCAGCAAGCCGGCATCAGTGTAAACCGCGTTTGTGACACTTGCAGTCAGATTGCCAACTTGACCAACTGGCAACGGAAGCGCCAAGGCCTGGTCAACGGAGTCGGTGTGTTCGATCAGCAAGCCGGACAGTGCGGACCCGTTGCTGAAGTTCCGGCCACCGACCAACTGGCCCTCAGCGCCCCACAGTGCCAGAGCTTCCAGGAATCCATGGGGTCTTGCATATTCGGCAAGCTGATTGATGCATGCCCCTGGCTTCGACACGCCCAAGCTGCCAGCGAACAACCACTGGCTGCTACAATGCACACTTGGTCCACCGAGTGCGGGAAGAACCTCTCCTGCTGGCAAGGCAAGGGGGCTTACCTGAGTTTCCTGGCGCGATCTGCAGCCAGCTGTCGCGTCTCTCAATACGGTGCTTCTACAGCCATTGGTCAATGTGTTGGCGCAGGGCAGAATACACCTCTTGATCCCGCTCCAACACAGCCTTCTATGTAGAGAAGTCAATTGACCTTTGAAAAGAAGAAGAAAAAAAGGGAAACGAGAGAAAAAAAACTACCTATACTATATTGAGTACACTGAACTATTGCTAACCACGACATAGGGATACATTAACGTGTGTGTACATAGAAAAGATTTTTTATTTTGTTCATAATCAACAGTTATTTCATTTGCATATTTCTCATTTCTCATGGAACCGTTCTCTTCCATAATCAAATTTGCTGATTAGCTGAAAGTTAATTAGCGAGAAGGTTTTAAAAAAAAAGACATAAGACTCAAAGGGGCTTCTCTGCCAGGAACTCTATCATTCCTTTTCACTCGTGTTTATGCATCACTATCCCGTTTGGAGGGTATTAATGTGCTTCGTCTTTCGCGAGGTGCATGTATATCTGTACGCTCCTCTCTATTTGTAACGCCATAATAATTGAAATGTTCGCCTTCAAACTTCTCAAAAGTAACGTATATTTCTGTATGTTGAACTAGTTCATATCTGACAGTTCATATATTTAAATCTGACGAAATCGTCCAAAATGTATCACATTTGAGGAGTTGCCTCAATCCCAACAAATATTGTTATTTGAAATACCGGACTACGAATGATTAATTATATCTTCTCCCGTGTATCAAATAACATAAATTGTTTGCAAATTTTCGATTTTGGTTGTGCGACACATGCTCCGGCGACTTCTCTGCAATCAATATCGTACACTAACGGAATTCATAACATCCATCCTAGATCAGACGCTATACCTAACCCTAAGCCTAAACATAATCTAAAACCAATTGCAACCCTAAGTCTGAGCCTATATATTGGACGAGATTTAGCTCAGAGCAATGATTGTCGCAGTTGCATACATCGGAGCACCGCAATACTACCTCTCAATGGGATATCGCCATATCACGTTGTTAGGGAAAGAGAGAATTATTTGCACAGATTTCGATTGATTTCACCCTATCAATTAAACGGTATATTGTTATTAAAAAAATAACGATATTATATCATTCTGACGTTTTATTACTGTATGTAATAAAAATGTACAACGAATAATGAAGTAAAAGCATTCTTAATGAACATTGCGTATCTATAATTTACGAAATTCTCTTTCGGCTTCATGATTGCTGAACATGATTTTTGACAGTTTTGCTTATGTTATAAATGTATTTCAGCCCGTTCTCAAATAGACGCCGCCTGCACTTGTCGAACTGAAAGTATTAAAAATGCAATGTTTTATAGTGTATTTTCGAATAATGTAACTAAAATTAACATAGTAAAAACACAGAGACAAGGAAACCAAGAGTGAAATTGAAATAAATGTGAGGTAAAATGATACAAATTCTCTGTTGACTTTTCAGTAGTTACAAAAAACTTGAATGAGAGAAGAGACATGTATGTAAAAGATGAAGGCCTAAATGTATCGTTCATACTTAGGCTTGTTTGATTGGTTCGTTTGTTGATTGATTCATCGACTGTTTGATTGTTTGATTATTTGATTGATTGATTTCTCATTGATAAGTTGATTGAGTAAAATAACTGGTAGATTGACTGATTGTTAATTGGTGATTGAATGGATGATTGATTTATTGATTAATTTTAACTATTTCTTCCTGTTGGTGTCTGGTTGTTTGATAGGTGATTCATTGATTGACTGATTGGATAAATAACTGGTTGATTGATTGAGGGCCTAAATATACAGCTGATCGTTAGGCATATTTAATGAGATTGTTAATTATCGACTGTTTGACTGATCGATTGACTTTTAGTTGGTTGATTGAATAGGTGATTGATTTATTTATCGAGTAATTTCTTGCTTGGGGTTACGATTAGGTCGGCTAATAGGTGAGTGGTCAATTGATTGATGGAGTGATTGGGTGAATTCAGACTAATATGAAAATGTATTTTAGTTATTATTGTATATCACTTTGAAGAACTTGAAATTTGGCACAATGTTTGAAATAACGTATACCAAACATCAGTCAGTCTATCCATTAAATACAACCAATCAATGCAGTTAGAAATGTTTCTGTCTATGGATTGGCCATTCGTAGTTGAAGCAAGAAAGTACTCATTAAAAACCGTCAATCCGCTACAAATCAATAACTCAGTCCGCCAGACAATAAATGAACAGATCTACTAATCAATCACTAACAATCATATCAAATCAAATAAACGAATTTATCAACAACAAAAAATCATTCAATCGATCAATCAAGCAATCAGTCAATCAATCAATCAATCAATCAGTCAATCAATTAATCAACAAATCAGTCAGTTAAACAATCAGTCATTCAACCAATCAATAACTCATTCAATCGATCAATCAATCTATCAACGAATCAGTCAATAAACAAATAGGTCAAGCATTCAATGAACAAATCAGTCAACCAACCGTGTGAATTGGAATTTGGAATCAATCAATCAACAAACCAACCAAAAATGCCAAAAAAAGCAATCAATCAGCCAATTCATTTAGAAAATCTTTTATTAATTGGCGTTAATCTATTGTTAATATGTACTTTCTGTTAACGAATCAATCAATCGATCGGCCAGTCAATAAATCACCGAATCAATTAATCATTTAGTCACCAAATCCAATCAACAATCAATCTAACAACAAATCAATTTATCAATCCCCTACTTTATCAGTCCAATTCAGCTGGGAAAAACAAATTACAAAGTATGGAATGCCATTCAATATCACATTTAAATGTGGAAATCAGGGAATCAGTCCGATCTAATCCATTTTGGAGAAGATTCAATTTTTACAGCCCAACAAAATAATGCGTCAAAACGTCAACTTCTCCCAAACTTTGTTGTATCTAATATTGGTGGCAAAGTGTCGTAAGATTTGATTTGATTTGATTTGATTTGATTTGATTTGATTTATATTTTTACTTCCGTTTCTATATGAACATGATAGGCATGTACAAATTACCTGTAAATTCATTAATTGACATAAATCATTTGTACAATTCATTTAAACTGAAAGTGCTTCACCCTTCGTTACATTATAATCTTTACTAATAGATTTGTACTACATCTTATCTAGAACGAGGTTTCATAAATGTGTCTGTTTTACTTTATCGAACAAATCATTACTTGGCATACACATAATAGAAGCTTCCGTTCCAAGTGTACTTGTTGCGGTGCCACTGACCACTGAGGTTATCAGACAAGATTGCCCCTGTACCCCGGGGCGAGAAGAAGAGCGACTGGAAGAAGAAGGGCTTGGATACCCCATTGACAGGTGGTAGCCCTCCCCCTTGTCCGCACTTGCTTGTACTTCCTGGGATGCAGGTCACTCGATCAACTATAGTATGAACGAAAAACATATTTAATTAAACAAAAGAAAAAGATGACGTGGTGTGAACCCGATGACATGGTGTAAACAATGGTGTATACCCGGGAAGATGGCGTTTTATCCCTAATTAAGACATTATCAATATGAATCAAGATCAGGGCGCTCTTTTGTATAACACAGGTAATTTGCAATAACATTTAAATTGTGGTGTTGAAAACACATGGAGTCTTTGAATTGCCGATTCGTGAATTGAATGGGGTCAGAAAAATGAGAAGATTTTCATTATTTGTCAAAGCACGTTTGTATACATGATAGAGCTTGTGTAAAATGAGACTATAATCTTCACGATAAAATAATTTACCACTGCCAGATGGAAATTCAATACGGGTATGGTCGTTGCCGTAATCAGGAATGAAAAGCGGTGTATCCTCGAGCCAAGGAAGGGATCGTGTAGTGAGACGCGATGGGTTAACGCTGTCATCTGCCTGCATTTTGAAGACAACGTCAGTTTGGACAAGGAAATGATTGTATTTGAGATCAATCATCTCTTTGACTTCGGAAGTGTCGATGATGTCGAGTGTGATTTCGGTGGCGTCTTCGTCGACATAGTTCCAGACGGTTCCTTGGTTGGACTTGCCGTAGCGGGCCCACCCACCGCCTTCAATGTCCATCTCGCAAAACACCTATAAGACAAGATGGAAGATGGTAAAACTTATATTTGTTTGGGGATGGATATCCCCACGCTACACGCTAGAGATTTATGTGGTCGGGGGTCACGTGCCCCATCAATCTGGAATCTGGCAGTGGCAATACATTGATTGCAAAAAAGAAATGTACCCTTAATCCTGCCCACAAAATGAAATTGGACCCCAACAAGCAGCTGCATGTTATAACAGTTTCTTTCTTTTTGTGGCTGGTGCCTCATTCCCATCCACTCCCGTCGTCGGATAACAAAATATATATATACCTTTCGATAGAGACCAGCGCTCTCGATGTAGTAGAAGTCACTGACTGCTTCTTGGCACACATCCTTGACATGTTGGCAGGACAATGCCGGGTTGCTTGGAGTTCCAAAATTACTGCAGCCTACTGTCGTATGATAAAATTTAAACAAGGCCGTTGCTAGTTCAATATGAATGAGGAAAGATTAGGACATGTGCCCCTGCCCCTCCCCTTCAACTTACAATATTATCCTGGATCCGCCCCTAAATGGCACGAACAGGATATTCGTTCCAAGTGTGTACCAAATATCTTGATCGGACATCTTAAAAAACTATAAACAAAACTAAATCCTTTCTTTCTCCTTTTCTTCTTCTTTTTTTTCTTCCTTTTCTTTTCTGTGCTTCTTCTTCTTCTTCTTTCATTTTTTTCTTCTTTTCGACTTCTTCTTCTCTTCCTCTTATTTATTCTTCGTTGCCCTATACATTCTTTTCATAAATGATTTTTTACCTGCTGAACTTTGGCATGTAATCGCGCCATAGATGTACAGCTGTGGTTGACCGTATCCCTGGGCACTGGTGCTGACAATCAACAGCATGACCAGAGCGATGAAAACAAACAACGCCATTTTGGTCCTAGAAATCAAAGATCAGGCGGAAAAGTGTATGGAGTTCAGGTTTTCACTTCAAGTGGACTGGATTTGTGACTGGCGAGCTTACAAGGAATTCAAGCAGCTATGTGACTGCATTTTTGAAAGGTTTGTGTCAGTATCACGTACCTAACCCCAGTTACCTAATAAGCAGACATATTACCCATCATTAACAAACAGGTGAAGATGGTCTGTAAGTCAGGCGTGGATCCAGGATTTCTTAGGGGGGGGGGGCTCAAATTTGAAATTATGCGAGCCAAATATTGGTACGTAATGGTGACCAGCAGTGGCGTAATGAGCAAAACCGTTTGGGGGGCAGACAAAAAATCCGCATCACCCCACTCTTACATGGAGGCCCCGCTGAACGTTTTTCAAATTGGGTGGGGGGAGGCTAAAGTATTTGCGATCAGGTATAGCGTAGCGTAAATTGGCGTGGGGTCTAGAGGTAAAGCCCCGGCGGGGGTCAAGGGGCGGAGCCCCCGGAAGCTCAGGGGTATGGGCATTTAATTACGGTAAGATGAGCAAATTTTGATACCTGATTCATGACACTGGCAGGTCACTAGTTGGCGAGGGTTCCAGGGGGCTAAGTCCCCTGAAACTCAGGGGTTTTAGGCACCAGATTACCGTCATATGAGCATCTAGGGCCCGCCGTAGGGCCCTAGGTGGGGTCCAGGGGGCAGAGCCCCCGGAAGCTCAGGGGTTTTAGGCATTTAATTACTGTCAGATGAGCATATTTTTATACCTCATTATTTTATGACACTGGCAGGTGACTGTTCTTTCTTTCTTTCTCTCTTTCTTTCTATTTCTCTTTAATATTTAATACTCAAAACAGGTGGGGGGAGCTCGAGGCCCCCGAGCCCCTCCGTTCCGCGGGCCCTGACATGTCTTGAAGGCATTTTTCAACAAACGAATTAAAAAGTATAATTACTAAAAATGTCATTTAAGCAACATTAAATTTGTGTAAATCACCGGTATCGAATTAGAAATAAACCATGTTTGAATTTTATTTCCCCCATCAGTACGCCAGTGGCCCCCGATCTACACCTTGTTAGCGGGAAAAATCGCAACTGATCTCCCCTACCTTTCTTCTTTCTATGTTTTTCTTTCATTCCCTTTCTCTCCTCTTTCCCTTTCCCTTCCCTTCCTTCTCTCTATTTTAGGTTTGCTGGGGGAGGCAAGGGTCTTTCGGCCACCCCCGATCCACACGTTGTTAGCGGGATTAATCGCAACTGATCTCCCCTTCTTTTCATCGGTATCGAATTCGAAATAAAACACGTTTGAATTTTATTTCCATCAGTACGCCAGTCCCCGATCTACACCTTGTTGGCGGGGAAAAAAATCGCAACTGACCTCCCCTACCTTTCTTCTCCCTCTTTTTTCCTTCCCTTTATCTCCTCTTTTCCTTTTTTCTTTCCCTTTCCTTCCTTCTCTCTTATTTTTTGATGGGGGAGGGGAGGGAGGCAACAGCCTGGGAGGCAAGGCCCTTTCGGCCCCCTCCCCCGATTTCCTTCATTTCCCCCTTTTCTTTTCTTCTTCCGCTTCTCTCTTTCCCTTTAACCCGTCCTTTCCCTTTCCCTTCTTTTCCTTCTCCCTCTCTCTTTTTTGGGGGCAAGGCCCGCTCGCCCCTGGATCCGCGCCTGCTGTAAGTAATCACCAAGTATAAACCCTGAATGATAGCCATGGTAGCATTCAACTAGAGCATGTAACCTAATAATGTAGAACAATTTCCCACCAGATGTTAAAGGTACTACATGGGTGAATATTTTGGGTGAAAGTTTTCAATAGTTGTCATTTTTAGAGAAATAATGGATGAAACTGCAAGACAATCATTACTTCCGTGCCTCTTGTTTTCTGATGCACTTTGGGATAAATATTTCAGCATGTGTTTTCTTGTGTTGTATACCTTAAAACGCATCAGTGAATTCAGTATAATTAAATCAGTTCTTATGAAAATCGTTGTTACAATTGTGCGATACTTCCTAGAAAGTAAATAGATACTTGTCCGACATATATAAATTGATGTATTTATTTAGTCAGTCATTACCCCATCGATTTATGCTGTTTAGGGTCAAGACAAGACAGAGAAACTAAATGGAAATTTGAAACTTTATTAGCTAATATGGGAATTAGAAATGTAAAGTACATGCACCCAGGGGCGGATCCAGCCGGCGCCAAGGAAGGGGCCGAAAAAGGGGGTAGTGAGCACAATTCTTTTTTTTTTTTTTGCCTCTGAAAATTGAAAAATCGTGCCGGCCGATTTTTCGCTCAGTGGGGGGTGAGTAGTGAGCACAATTTTTTTGGCCTCCGAAATTTTATTTTAACTGAGCTTTAATTTTTTTGAGCGCCAGGGGAGGGGGCCCATCTTTTTTTTTATACAAAAAAGGGTGTTTTTACCTGTTTTTTCCGGGCCCCCTGCCCCCCCTTCCTGGATCCGCCACTGCATGCACCATTTCATGATGTAGCTATTGTAGGACAAATCAACCTTCCAAATGGTTTATATATTTTTTGTGTATTTTCTTCCATGACTTTCGTTCAAAGCAACATCTTACACACACTCACTCACAGTTTTAGTTAATGTGATATATTAAAGTGGACCAATCCCCCAAATACATATTGTGCTTTCTTTTTATCTGTTATTTTCTTTATACTCCTAAAATGTTAACCCTAACAATGCTTCATAGTTTTTGCAGTTTATTTTATTCAAACTTAATGTAACACATATTATTCCATTCAAGTGATTGGTCCTCTTGCAATCTTGCTTACTTTACTTTTCACATGATTAGTAAACAGTAAGGAGTGCATTGAATTCAGGATGGAAGAGCAGAGAGGTATAGAAGGTATAGATATTGTGTGTGTGTGTGTGTGTGTGAGAGAGAGAGAGAGAGGTACGTTGCAAATGATAGAGATAGGAAAAAAGATTGCAAGAGAAAAATTGTGATATATATAGAGAGAGAGAGAGAGAGAGAGAGAGAGAGAGACATTGCAAGAGATAGGGACAGAGTAATTTCCAGAGAAAAATTAAAAAAATTGTGAAATTCCCCCTCAGTCTCCATGATATATTTTGAGTAGTGCCCTGAGGGTGAAGGCACTTGGAAGAAAAACAGAAATAAGTGATATTTGTGTACGCGACAAACGGGAGAGTTATCCGTCACTACGTCACAATCCACTGACAAAATTGCCGGTTTGAGATTCGCACAGCTGTAGTGATCTCATATTTCAAATGCTCATAAATTTCTTAATATTGGTCCGATTTATTTCAAACTTTCGCCATTCTGTTTCTCTGATTTTTATGCTTTCATTCAAATGAACTTATTAGAAGGGTTGGATTGCCCTTTAAATACATCATTGTCATAGTATTTGTCAAGAAAGATGTACACATTCACACACACACACACACACACACACCCCCACACTATTTCTTTTCATTCTACTTTTCACAGTTCGACACAGGAGATGTAGACTTCACGTTTTTCCAAAACAATGTCTGTAGCACAGAACATAAATGAAGAGTACAAAGCACATAATTCTGTTGCTTGTATAAACACACTTTATTTATCACCGCGATTATGTAATCCAAATTGATATCACTAACTGGAATGATAAATAGTACTCAGAGAGGGTTGTAGATCAGTTGTATATTAGTATAAATTAATAACATTAATTAATAAGAGTATTGATTGATTAATTAATCATTTGGTGATATCTGTTTGAAATACAGCCCACCTTTTAATATATATATATTTGCGGGGAGGGCAGGGGTGGTAAGGAGGTTGGCGGCTGTCATAGTATCGATGAACATCCGTTGTCATGGATGAAATGAGAGTGACGTTGATTGTACGATGATGACATGTTGTTTCACAAGCTCCAATAGACTTTACGAAAGCCGGAAAATCACTGTAATAAAAGTGTATAAAAACCACACATGAAAACGACACATAGTTAATCAGCAGAATATTAACTGTTACATGAAACGTGGGGGGTCTGCGCTTGAAATATAAATAAAATATAGCAATAATAATGATACAGCGCGCATGTACAAGGAAAAGATGATCCTAGGACAGCTCCCAACTGGTCAGTTCCAACTGGTCAGCTAAAGGTTCTTAAATAGGCTCAGGAGGGACAATAATATTCCTGAAATGACGTTTCGGGCCACCGATCGTTACCATTATAATAATACATTATCATACCGTTATCATTATCATTTTTTTTATTATATCGTTTTTTGTTTTTATGTGGTAGCTTTGCAAGCCTACTGAATTAGGGCTATGGTGCGGAAGATAGTCCAGGCCTTTTCTTTTCTAGTCCTTTCCTCTTCTCATTTTTCTCTCTTTCTGGCCTTTTCTGGATTTTTCTACATTCTGACTACTCAGTGGGATGGGTGGGGCACGTGCACCCCTAACCCGTAGCTAAACAAATGATAACAAATAATAATGTTGAGCTAACAGTAATTAAAAATCCGAGGAATACGTTATAAGTAATTCATGGTAAATCTTACTTTTCCCCCACGCGGACCGGGATCAACACCCATTTCCTCGAGCGCAGCGGTGTCCATATCTCCAGCTCCAACTAAATATAATAACATGATGATATAAAGGCAATCAGCAATACCCTGTTGGTCGAATGTGTATCGTCACGTGATATGTATCTTTGAGCAAAATTCGGATAGATTTATTATTTCCTGAATAATATACAAATATTTTCTTTAATGTGTTACTCAATTGACATCTTGGGCTGGTTCGGTAGTTTTTATAAATTTTGTTTAAACGTTACACTATAGAATACAAGGTTCATGATGAACATTCAAAGATTAAAAATTACAAAGTTCAGTACAAAACTCTAACATCAATATGTTACATACGCTAATTATCTGTATCCAATTGTAATATAATTATGCTGGTCATTCAAGTTTGGGTTTCAATTTATAAAAACAACCTGAAAAAGAATTCTTGCTGATACAGGTTCGGAAACGTTTTAGAATTTGAGTAGTGAAATCTTCATCTTTCCTGTACGAAAGTGGGTTGCCATTATTGCAATTGATCACTACGATTTGAAGCAGATGGGGCTTTTTCTTCAATTGCTAATTGTAAATAAACATTGATAATTGAATCAACTAGGAAGAATTAAAAAAAATATATATAGTGCAGTTTCTTCCGGAATGTTGTAATCAAATCGCCTGTGCGATGGCTTAAAATATTATATACATACAAAAATTGCTTCTAATTCGAGGCTAATGACTTTAAGATTGTATTTTGTCGTCATCAGTGTGATTATTTGCAGGTGAAGTTAAAAGTATTTTATTTTTTGTAACCCAGTGGGGGCATTTAACTGTTAGTTTCTTAACACAACCCTTGTCAGCTATAACGTATAACACATGCATGGTGGTCTAAACCAAAGCGTTCTGAGAGAGATAGTTGTGACAAGCGCACAAAGGAGCTCCAAAAAGTTCCACACACATACAGTCTTTATGGGAAGGAACTATTTGGAGCCTTTGGAGTTCCATGAATTGACCTTTGATCGCGTACGTGTGCGTGTGTCACAACTATCTCTATCTCAATATGCTATGGTCTAAAGTCTAAACTAACCAAGCTGTATAGGTATACTAGCTTCATAATAGATATCGCCTTAGAAAGAGCTATTGATATCATGTAGGCATTATTTAATCGGTTGTACAGAGGCACGTTTCTCAAACTAGCTTGTAACGTAATTTAGCTAAGGCAGCTAATTTGCTTTACTATGTTATGTACACAGTAACAGGTAGGGTTAGGATTACAGTAAGCCTCGTCTCTTGTTGTTTGTTTGTTTTTTTAAATAGAAATCACGCCTTTTACAACTGATTAAATAATGCTAACTGATTAAGCATTATGGACCATGATATCAAGCTCAAGTCAAGTTGCACCTCAGCCCTGTCCCTCATTGATGTATGAACTATTTGTATTTTGGTTGTAAGTGATTTGTAATTATGTACATGTATTTTTTTCATTTGCAAAGTTTTAATGTTAATTGATTTGATGTAATTTGTAATGCAAATTCTGTTTCCTTTACTTATCAACTATTTTCCTTCTAAACCGCTTAGAGGCATTATGCAATTTGGGGTTTATAAATATCTTATTATTATTATTATTATTATTATCATAGCCATTTGCAAGCTGGTTATGTCCTAATTACTGAAAAAACAAGACTTTATATGGCTCAATAAAATCTGTGCTTGACGACTATCTTACCGCTTTCAGGTTGAGAAATAGATGATGAGTCTTCGCTTGAGTCTGAGCTTGAATCGGCATGAACACAAACCACCAGCATCACCACAAGGGATAAGATGAATAACTTCATGACTGCTTTTGATAACGGCTACTACAGGCAAGAATCAACGAAAACGGTGTTGCAAATTTGTGTTTCACTGATGACAACTTCAAAATGTAATTTTCTTTCAATTTTTTGTAATAGGATATTGCTCAAATTTTACTAATTTGTTTGTCTCACTTTTCTGCTATTATCAAAACTAACTAAATATCATGGTGGACTCCCCTTTAAAACAGTTGGATAATATTTTACACATAGGGGTAAACAAAAAAAAGGACCATACATGTTTGTTGGGTAAGACTTAAAACCAACACTAGGTAATGTTTGACCAATTTTTGGTACATTTTACCTAACTACAAACATGCAATAATAATAATGGCTCATTCCCAATTTTGAGTTTGAAAACAGTTAGTATTTTGAAAGCAATTAACAATTTAGGAAGGTAGGTGTTAGTCAGTGTGAGTAACGAGGATTAATGCCTTTAGTGTTACGAACCCGGGACCTCCCGATTACGAGATCACTGGGTCATCACACCCCTCAGAGGTGCCAAAGCATAGCTCCTGATTAATGTGCACTAAAAGCCCGTTGCACAAGAGGCGAAGAAATGTCTGAAGAAGTGCAGACCTACACTCAACAACTGAATGTACATTAATTATTCCCAAATCCAGACTCTCAACTATTTATATAGTGGCTGCTTCGAAAGATAATTAACCTGTCTTGCCACTTTTAAAAGATCCATTAAAACATTCTTCTTCCCTCAGTAATAAAGTATGATTCACCTATCTAATAGTTTTATGTTTCTCTCCACATTCTGTTACTTTGTAAGCGATAAGGTACTTTTTGTTTTAGCGCTCCTAAATAATCGATATCATTATCAATACAATTAAAAACTGACGCAGTCAGAAAGATGTCTCATGTGCAACAGGCATAACGTAAGGGCTGTTGGGCCTACCTGATTTCGATGCGGTGTTCGAGTAGAATTCTGTGAGATGATGATATACTTCCTCGTTGCTTGATGTGACGAAGTGTCTCTATCCAGATATCTGTTGAAGCACTGTCTATATATAGCTTCTAGTATTATAGAATATCGAAGCCTGCCATGACCATCTGTTCGTAACCGACAAGTCACCGCATTCTTTTAAAATTGAACATATAGTGTTCAACAACATGCTGGTGGATACAACTTTATAAAATTCTGAGGAATATGACCTCAGAACACATTGTTTGATCATTTGCTATTCAAACTTTTAATCATTGTCCTCGTCATCCTTCTGGTATCTCCATTTTCTATTTAATTTTCTTGTCTGTGTATTAACTACAGCTAGATTTCGTATTGTTTGATAGATTGAGTAGATATCGAAGCCTGCCGTTCGTAACCGACAAGCCACCACATTCACGTAAAATTGAACGAATCAATTAACGTCAAACAATTGATTTATCATCGCTCTTTAATTAATTATTTCACATTTTAAGATACCTGCATTCGTATCCATCACGAATGAACATTGAATGGGTATCTAAAATGTTCGTTTTGATTAAGTTTTCCCTGTTTAATACTGATAAAATGTTCAATTTGTCTTAATCAAGACAAAATATTATTTTCATATTTTCTTTATGCAAGAGAGAGAGAGAGAATATGTTAACTGAAAAGTGTCGAGTAAAACTACGAATTGCATCGTTTTCAATATGATTCAATTCGCTGCCAATATTCAGAATTTTAATATGATAAATCCACATAATAAACCAACGCTGCTCACCGCATCCATCGCTCCAACCATAGCTCATATGCCAATACACCATTTTGATCAAAGATGGAAAGATTTCAAAAATGAAATTTGAAGAAGAAAAGAAAGAAAAAGAAAAATATCAAATTTATAATGCACTGACAGGCTTCAGTTGAAATCATAAATTCTCTGTGACTGGCTTAGCACTGGTTTCAAAGGGACCAGTCACTGAAGATCCATAATTTTACAGGTGCCTCGAAAAAAGTGCAATGTACATTTGATTTATATCCTTCATTAACAAATGAAAAAAACTAAGAATGTAAACTATACAGAAATACATCAGAAATCAAGTATCAATTCACACCTTTGTACAAAATACAGACAAACACACACACGCACACGCTGTTTCTTTTAATTCCACTTTCCACAGTTCGACAGGAAAATTGGACTTTACGTTCTTCCAAAACAGTGTCTGTATAGCACAGAACATAGCCTATCATCACTGGTGCATGCGAAAAGTTAATTTTCTTTTATGTACACTGTTTCGTTCGTAGAAAATCTACAAACCCCCTGCAAAGCTCTTTCATTAATATTCATGTCCATTGACCAAAATAGGCCAATGAGCGATGAGGCCATGACGTCATGAACTCATGATTGGTTGAATAGAAGGGATCGCTCACCAAATAAGGCTAGTCTTATGAATCATGCATGAGTAAACACACGCGTCACACATACGAAAAACATATAATGAATAATGATGAGTTCACCAGTGATGACAGGCGCTCGGGCTGACGCCCGCGCCGATGTCAGTCTCCATAACGCGATTAGTATACTTGCCATAAAGCCCGACGCCTATCGGATAGGCTACACAGAACATAGATGGAGAGTACAAAACACATAATTCTGTTGCTTGTATAAACACACTTTATTTATCACCGCGATTATGTAATCCAAATTGATATCACTAACTGGAATGATAAATAGTACTCAGAGAGGGTTGTAGATCAGTTGTATATTAGTATAAATTAATAACATTAATTAATAAGAGTATTGATTAATTAATCATTTGGTGATATCTGTTTGAAATACAGCCCACCTTTTAATATATATATATATATAGGGAGGTTGGCGGCTGTCATAGTATCTATGAGCATCCGTTGTCATGGATGAAATGAGAGTGACGTTGATTGTACGATGACGGCGGGTTGTTTCACAAGCTCCAATAGACTTTACGAAAGCCGGAAAATCACTGTAATAAAAGTGTATAAAAACCACACATGAAAACGACACATAGTTAATCAGCAGAATATTAACTGTTACATGAAACGTGGGGGGTCTGCGCTTGAAATATAAATAAAATATAGCAATAATAATGATACAGCGTGCATGTACAAGGAAAAGATGATCCTAGGACAGCATCCAACTGGTCAGTTCCAACTGGTCAGCTAAAGGTTCTTAAATAGGCTCAGGAGGGACAATAAAATTCCTGAAATGACGTTGCGGGCCACCGATCGTTACACATTATAATAATACATTATCATGAAAACAATAATTATTGTATCTTTATTTCTTTTTCTCGTTAGACGTTAACATTTTTTTTTATATCGTTTTTTGTTTTGTGTGATAGCTTTACAAGCCTGATAGGGGGTATGGTGCGGAAGATAGTCCAGGGGGCGTTTCATGAAACAATAAGTCGGTGGTTTTCACCGACTAATATCATTTTCACCGACAATTTTATTGTCACCGACTATTTTCCAGGCCTCTGATTGGTCAAATTTAGTCAGCACTGACAGTTGTCGGCGGAAAAATGTCTATGAAACGCCCCCTGACCTTTTCTTTTCTAGTCCTTTCCTCTTCTCATTTCTCTCTCTTTTCTGGCCTTTTCTGGATTTTTCTACATTCTGACTACTCAGTGGGATAGGTGGGGCACGTGCACCCCTAACAAGTAGCTAAACAAATGATAACGGATAATAATGTTGAGCTAACAGTAATTCAAAATCCGAGGAATACGTTATAAGTAATTCATGGTAAATCTTACTTTTCCCAATGCCCTAAGCTTCCCGCCGATTGCACTTCGGACCCGGACAATAATCTTCCTTGAGGTCAGCGGTGTCCATATCTCCTGATTCAACTAAATATAATAACATGAAGATATAAAGGCAATCAGCAATACCCTGTTGGTTGAATTTATATCGTCGAGTAATGTAATATGTATCTTTGAGCAAAATTCGTATAGATTTATTATTTCCAAAAAAATAAGCCACTGTTTTCTTTAATGTGTTTCTCAATTGACATCTTCGGCAGGTTCGGTAGTTTTTATAAATTTTGTTCAAACGTTACACTATAGAATACAAGGTTCATGATGAACATTCAAAGATTAAAAAATACAAAGTTCAGTACAAAACTCTAGCATCAATATGTTACATATGCTAATTATCTGTATCCAATTGTAATATAATTATGCTGGTCATTCAAGTCTGGGTTTCAATTTATAAAAACAACCTGAAAAAGATTTCTTGCTGATACAGGTTCGGAAACGTTTTAGAATTTGAGTAGTGAAATCTTCATCTTTCCTGTACGAAATTCGGTTGCCATTATTGCAATTGATCACTACGATTTGAAAAAGATGGGGATTTTTCTTCAATTGCTAATTGTAAATAAACATTGATAATTGAATCAATTAGGAAGAATTAAAAGAAAATATATAGTGCAGTTTCTTCCGGAATATTGTAATCAAATCGCCTGTGCGGTGGCTTAAAATATAATATGCATATAATAATTGCTTCTAATTAGAGGCTAATGACTTTTAGATTGTATGTTGTCGTCATCATGATGATTATGTGCAGGTGAAGTTTAAAAGTATTTTATTTGTTGTAACCCAGTGGGGGTATTTAACGTTTAGTTTTTAACACAACCCGTGTCAGCTATAACTTATAACACATGCAGGGTGGTCTAAACAATAGCGTTCTGAGAGTGATAGTTGTGACAAGCGCATACTTACGCGATCAAAGGAGCTCCAAATAGTTCCACACACAAAGGCCCGAATTCACAAAGGAGGTAACTATTTGCCTGTTACATATAACATAAACATGTACAACTGACATTACAAAAACACACATATGTAACAATAATGCATCTTTGAAGAAAATGTGCAAAAAAAAAGTATAGATTTTATGATAGGTTTATAACTAATCCTACTCCTTACAGGGAAGCTAAATTTAAATGTTATAGAAATATTATAAACAATGAAATACGGAAATGTAAACGTGATTATTATAGTAATAAATTTGATAGTTGTAAAGGAAATATTTATAAGACCTGGAAAGCTATAAATGATGTTTTGAAGAAATCTAATGGCAAGAAACAATGTGAAACTATATTGTATAATGGTGAATTAACTGATGATAACAATGTAATTGTTAATAGTTTCAATGAATATTTTAGTACTGTTGGCACTAGAATTGCTGATAACTTGCCGAATTTGAATGTAGATTTTAACAGTTTTTTGAATAATGTAAATTACTCTCAATCAATGTTCTGTGAATCCATAACATTTGCAGAAATTGTAGATATTGTACAAAAAATTAAGGATAATGCAAGTCCAGGTGACGATGACATTAATACAGAAGTTTTTTAAAAATCTATCTGTTTTGTTTTACAACCATTGTGCAATATTTTTAATCTCTCTTTGGATCAAGGAGTGTTTCCTCATAGACTTAAGATTGCTAAAGTTATCCCAGTTTTTTAAAAAGGGGGATCGAGCCCAATTATCTAATTATAGACCAATATCGCTTTTATCATTTTTTTCCAAGACTTTCGAAAAACTTGTCTATAAGAGACTTATTTCATATATTGATCAAAATCAGATTTTATACAAAAGACAGTTTGGATTCAGAAAAGGTTATTCGACATATATGGCTCTTGTAGAATTAACTAATAAAATATCTCAAGTATTCGAGGAAAAGAAATTTCTTATTGGTATATTTTTAGATTTATCGAAAGCATTCGACAACATTGATCATGAAATACTTTTAAAGAAAATGGAACGCTATGGTATAAGAGGTACAACCCTAAAATGGTTTCAGAGTTATCTCAGTGATCGTAAACAATTTACATTTATAGATAACCATAAATCTGATTTATGTAATATATATGTTGGTGTGCCCCAAGGATCCGTTCTGGGCCCCTGTTATTTCTATTGTTTATAAATGATCTCCAATTTATTAGTGCTGTATTATACTCAATTATCTTTGCCGATGACACAAGTCTCTTTATTTCAGGTAATGATGTAGCAGAAGTTAACAATGCATTGAACGTAGAAATGAAAAATGTTACTAAGTGGTTTTCTGCCAATCGATTGGCTGTAAATGTAAATAAAACTTGTTACATGATATTCAAACCTAAGAATAAGTTCATTAATGAAGAGTTGATACAAATGTTTATTGGAGATTGCTTAGTACAACAAGTTAGAAAGACCAAATTTTTCGGAGTTACAATTGATGACAAAATAACATGGAAATTACCTATATTGATGACATTTGTTCCAAAATTTCTCAAGCCGTGGGGGTAATAAATAGATTGAAAACTGTTGTTCCAATGAGGATTCTTTTAACGCTGTATTATAAAATGATTTTACCTTATTTATCGTATTGCAATAGTGTATGGGGGCACAGTGCACTGTATCTTAGAAATAGAATTGAAGTACTCCAGAAGCGTGCTATACGAGTTTTTTGCAATTCACAACCTCTTGCCCATACAACTCCTTTATTTCAACAACTGCGTATTTTAAAGGTGGATCAAATATGTAGTTTGCAAGTAGCAATTTTTATGTACTCCTATTTTAAGAACACTTTACCAGATAGTTTTAATAATTATTTTACTTCAAATTTTGCAATTCATAGCCATAGTACGAGAAATTCAAAATACTTAAGATTGCCATTATATAAATATAGTTTTTCACAAACAACAATATCATACACCGGTGTACAATGCTGGAATTTAATACCAATAGAGATTAAGGAAAGTCCCACTCTCTCTGATTTCAAACGTAAATTTAAACTGTATATTTTACATAAAAACAATTCATAAATTTATATTGGTACAATATTTAATTTTTTTGCCTGTTACATTTGCCAACTTGATTTTGTTTTGTTATGTATTGTAAGTCACTTTTATGACTGTCATATTGTTGTGAGTTTTTTGTTTGTTTTTGCTTTTGTTTTTATATATATATATATATATATAAAAATATCAAAAATATCAAAAATGCCTATTATTGTACTGGGGATTAGCCTCGACAGGCCCCTGGCCTTTGTTGGTCCCCCACATGTTTTTTTTATATCTATTTTGTTTTTCTATGTTCGTGGACATTTGTTCACTATTTCTTCTTTTAATATTATTGTTTGTTAATTTTGTGTTACTTAGCCTTTTTTGTATGTCTGGACATGTATCTATATTTGTTTTTTATGAACCACATGTGGAAAATAAACAAACTAAACTAAACAAAACTAAACACCTCGTTGCCTGATGTTCATGTTGATCTTTAAAAATGACTTGCCTCATACATTTATAAATATAGATATAATCTATTCAGTAATCAAAACACCACACGGTCTCTATTAATACTGATATAAGGTCATGGAAAAAGGGGGACAAATAATAATAATAATTTTTCCTTAAAAGCCCTGTTTTGTGATTTATTTTACCCGAAGCACCGATGGCGCCGCTGCAGGTGCCACCTTGTTTAAAATCAGCGCCATTGCATTGCATACAATCGGTGCCGTCTTACGTAATATCAGCGAAATGTCCCATTAGATTAACGCCCTCTTACTTAAAATAGGGCACATCTCATAAAAACAAATCATAAACAATGAAAGTTGATATTCATGTAAAAGATGTCAGCCACCTAGAGAAATGATTTATACCCATGAAGCTATGCATATGAAAACGCTAGACGGTGGGAGGGGGTAAGTTGTTCTCTCTTATGCACCTGTCGGGTCTGTTCACGATCACGATTTTCACAAATACAATTCAATTCTCATTTAATTCATTCTCGGTTAAAAATTACACTGATACAAAACACATAAAATAATTCATAAACATATTTAGAAAATGAAATGGGGAACTACATAAATAAAGCCCATAGGCCTTGTACAATCGTAGTTCCCAAAGCATTCATAGCATAATGTAAAGCAAAGACACACACACACACACACCCCAAAAAAAAAAAAAAATTATAAAAATAGACAAAATAAAAACATGTAACACAAATATAAACAAAATATAAATAACTATACATATTTGAGATAAAGAAACTGCTTCAACTTTTTGTTGAATGAATTAACTGACTTGCATTCAGGGATATCTTTGGGAATGGAGTTCCAAATCACAGGGAAATTATGTGGTACTGATTTCATTACCTTATTTGTTTTTACTGCGCCTCTAATTTTAGTGTACGCCGCTGTGTCGCGTGCAATCCCTGATTTCAAGGGCAATATCCGTTAGTGAACAAAGTGATATAAAATTAAGTGAAAAATACATTATTGAATTAAAAATTCCAATTATATTATTCCACCCAGATGTCTTGTGATAGCTTTTCACATTTAAATTGAAAATTAAAAAAGTAATTAATGAATAAGTCGATTTGTAAACACCATACGGCCTGCTTTTGCATGTGATCTTGCCATTGCCCGACCTCCATAATGTATGAGCGTATTATTATAATACGTATAATTATTTAAATCTACATACTTTTAATTATTATAAAGCGCATAATGATTTATCATGTCTGTCGATAATGGGCCTAAGTATAACATAGAGTCGCACTGAATAAAGAATAAAACAGGTAGGAAAGCAAGACCATAATGTTGAGAAGATGGGAAATAGTGACGAGAGAACAAAAGAGTGTGCAATGTAGATTATACGGAGGTGATTTGTTTGCACGGAATTTTTTTCTAGTTTTGTGTCAGAAAATCATTTCCTCTTTTCATGCAAAAAGTAATGGTCTTTAGGGTTATAACACACATCAATATGGAGAGAGAAAGAGTGGGAGAGGGAGAAGGAACATGAGAGACAGAAAGAGAGACACAGAGAAGGGGTGGGCGAGAGAGAGAGAGAGAGGGAGAGAGGGAGAGAGAGCATATTAGAGAGATATATATAGAGAGAGAGAGAGAGAGCATTAGAGAGAGAGAGAAAGAAAGCATTAGAGAGAGAGAGAGAGAGAGAAAGAAAGCATTAGAGAGAGAGAGATCATTAGAGAGAGAGAGAGAAGGGGGTAGAGAGCCTTTATGACTCACCGTCACCTATAATATCACAATACAATCCCTCTCAGACTGTTCATCCAAAATCATGTCACATAAAATCATGTCCTAGAACATAGGCCTATAAAGTCCCCTAAATAGGGACTTTCAGAGTTGCACGACGAGAACGTGGACTGCTGCGTGGACATCCTTTGAAGGCAATGTGACGTCCTTTTAAGGCACTGACGGGCAGACTGTCAGTGCCCGGCAGTGCCTTAAAGGGATCCGGTAACTTTGTCTCAGATTCTGAAACAAAATTCTGGATTTAGCTCATGATGCAATGATAATCATAAACCTTTAGGTCAGTCAGGAACCCCATGACTTTTACAAGCTGATCGCCATGTCTGATTATCAAGATATTTATGATTGGAATTACAAATTTTGAAAACCGTTCGCCTGATGGTTTTCATAACACTATAGTCTATTAGGGAAAACGAGTATGGTAAAACCGGTCAATCAAAGATTTTTTCTTTTTTGAGGCACTTCTTGATCATTTTGAAGAGCAATTTTTTTAGGGCTTCATTATTACACCATATCACAGACACTAATAACATGTAGGGCCGTGTATCTCAGATTTAACACTGTTAAACGATCCCTTTAAAAGGACGTCACATTGCCTTAAAAGAATGTCCACGCAGCAGTCCACGTTCTCGTCGTGCAAATCTAAAAGTCCCTAATACCGCGTTCCACCGATAAGAAGAACATCAGACAATGTCACACCGATAACAGACCAAAGAAAACGTTACTCGTTACGTTACTCTGGATGGCCGAGAATCGATTTGATTTGATTGAGGTTTTAAAACCAGGGATGATTTTGTTGTTGTTGATTTGGAATGTTATTTTTTTTTCTCTCAACAAACAAAATCGAAAAATTCATTGCACAATTGAGATACAAAATAGTGCATTATTATAACACATAAGGCTTTTATACAATTTTACTTATAACCTCTTCAATACAATTATATGAAAGTAATAGCTTATATTTGATATATGTATAAAAGCATAGTAGGTCCTACTTCCACAATGATTTCTTATTACATTTCATTTAGAATAGAAAAAGCTTACTTCTGTTATTGTTAGACAAAAATAGATCATACAGTCATGTAGTCGTTAAAGAAAGAATATAACCTAAATCGTAACAGAAATGACAATTTTTTTAAAGGAATGAAATGTGACAAGAGATGTATGGTTGCCACCCAATTCTAGCTTGTCTTACACACACCCCTTAACCCCTCTAACAAATGTAATGGAAAAAAATACCTTACACAGATCCAAACACACATTTTAAATTAAAAATAGTGTTCAACAACACGCTGGTGGATGATACTTTTTTTAATTGAAAATTGCAATAAATATGACCTCAGAACACATTGGTTGAATATCTTTTATCCAAACTTTTAATCATTGTCATCGTCATCATTCTGGTATCTCCATTTTCTATTTAATTTTCTTGTCTGTGTATTAACTACAGCTAGATTTCGTATTGTTTGATAGATTGAGTAGATATCGAAGCCTGCCGTTCGTAACCGACAAGACACCATTCATTCATGAAATTATTGAATTAATTGAATTAAAATTCAATTATATTATTCCACGCAGATGTTTTGTGATAGCTTTTCACACTTAAATTGAAAAAGAAAATGAAAAAAAGTAATTAATGAACAAGTCGATTTGTTAACACCATACGGCCTGCTTTTGGAGTTGACCTTGCCATTGCCCGACCTCGATAATGTATGAGCGTATAATAATTTAAATCTACATACTTTTAATTATTGTAAAGCGTATAATGATTTATCATGCCTGCCTATAATGGGCCCAAGTATAACATAGAGTCGCACTGAATAAAGAACAGATAGGAAAGTAAGATCATAATGTTGAGAAGATGGGAAATAGTGACGAGAGAACAAAATAGTGTACAATGGTTAGATAATACGGAGGTGGTGGGAGAGGGAGAAGGAACACGAGAGACAGAAACAGAGACACAGATAAGAGGTGGGCGAGAGAGAGAGAGAGAGAGAGAGAGCGAGAGAGGGAGAGAGAGCAATAGAGAGAGAGAGAGAGCATTAGAGAGAGAGAGAGAGAGAGCATTAGAGAGAGGGAGAGAGAGAGAGAGAGCATTAGAGGGAGAGGAAAAGAGAGAGAGAGAGAAGGAGAACCCGAGACAGAGAGCATTATAGAGAGAGAGAGAGAGAGCATAAGAGAGAGAGAGGGAGAGAGAGAGAGAGAGAGAGGATGACAGAGAGCCTCACCGTCACCTATAGAGCGGATATCACAATACAGGGAGTGTTTTCCCGCTCAGACTGTTCAGCCAAACTCATGTCACATAAAATCATGTCCTAGAGCATTGGTCTAAGGTCTCCTAGTACCCCTGTCCCACCCATGAGAACAACATCAGACAATGACACACCGATAACAGACCAAAGAAAACGTTACTCGTTACGTTATACTCTGGTATGAATTGAATTGAATTGAATTGAATTGATTTATTGTCCATAAAAATGGAAATTCGTTGCTCACTGGTACAGGTGTATTACAAACAATGTACACAATTATAAAAATTATAAAACACAATAACAACATAACATAATAACAAACAGCGTCAGGAATTCCACTTGAACGCGATCAAGTTATGAAAATTAAAGAAATGTAACAATGCTTCGCATGGTCACACGCATTGTTCAATATTATCAAAATTGGTTTGTATTTTTGACGGGTTTCATTGATGCACCTGGGGTCTTTCAGTTGTATTTTGGTTTTGAAAAAGAATTTGATTTGAAAGTAGGATAGTTCTCGAATGTCGACTCCCCGTTCCGAACAAGCCAACATGCATGTAGAGCATACGAGGAAGTAATAACAAACAGTGTCAGGAATTCCACTTGAACGCGATCAAGTTATGAAAATGAAAGAAATGTAACAATGCTTCGCATGGTCACACGCATTGTTCAATATTATCAAAATTGGTTTGTATTTGTGACGGGTTTCATTGTTGCACCTGGGGTCTTTCAGTTGTATTTTGGTTTTGAAAAAGAATTTGATTTCAATCTATATCCAGAGAGAGAGAGAGAGAGAAAGACGGGAAGACACAGAGCAAGAGAATAAGTGAGTGCATAGGTGGCTGAAAGGTAGAGAGAAAGAGATAGATTAGGTGAGTGAGCCAGAACGATTAGGCCTAAAAGATCGAGAGAGTGTGTGTGTGTGTGTGTGTGTGTAAACAAAGAGGGGCGAATAAGAGAGAGTTATATTGAGGGAGCGAGTGAGCAGTGGCGTAGAGTGGGCTTAAGTCATGGGGGGGGAGTCTACTAGAGTGTGTTTTTTAACCTTTTTTTTAGCCCGGGCATCCTTTAGATAATAAGAAAAAGCTTCGCATCACTCCAATCCTAAATTCATCACAGAAGATTCACTTTGCATCACTCTGACACTCATCATTTGCCATGAGCACACGTACGGGCATATTTGATTCTAAATTTTGCGACAGTGCGGAAACCCTAGAGATAACCTGCGGCACCCCGGTTAAAAAACGCTGTACTAAATGGCCAATATTTGAGGGGACAGATTGACCAGGTCATTAGGGGATTACTCCTTGCCCTAAAAAAAAAGAATACAAGTTAGAGAAGGAGACAGGTGACATTTTGAACGAAATAGGACAAAAATTATACATTTTCGAAAGCTGTAAGTACTAAACGTATGAGCGCTTCAAATTGGCTGATTTAATAATGTCGGTAATGCCGGACAACTTTCTTATTTGTATCAACACAAAAAACTACTAACATTTGTTTTCAATGGATGACTCAGGAGGGCCTTTCCTGTTCAGAGGACCTATAGTAATTTTTTTTAAATAATATATTTGAGTAGTGCCCCAGGCGAGAAGGTATTTAGAAGAAAAACATGATATTTTTGTATACGGCAAACGGGAGATAATGCTGACGATATCATGATCCATTCATTAAAATTGCCAATTTGAGATTCGCATAGATTTAGCGGTTTCACATGTAATCCTTCATGACGCTCTTATCACTTGTCCGATTTATTTCAAATTTTCTCCACTCTGATTCTCCTTTTCTGCTTTCATACAAGTGAACTTACTTGCAAATTAAAGGTTGGACTGCCCTTTGCATTCTCGCAGTAAACACGGCACGCACGGAAATATGAATAGCGCTATCTAGCGCTGATCATTAACGTGATTCGAAACCTTGTCGCTTTGCAAAATAAAACTCCTTTTTTCGATTCACGGTAACTGTCATATCAACAAAATATTCAAATTATAAATAAATTCAAAATCACAAAGGTTTTTCAAGGGCATATCGACTGCTTTAAAACACGGAAGAAGGGCGATAGTATTAAAAGTATTGGTTATTCGGGTCCGCCTTATAATAAAACAATACAATTAAGATATAAGAACGAAAGACAATCACAGAAAATGAACTGGAGAAAAAAATGAAAAAATAGAAGATGAATTAAAAGTAAAGGGGTGGCAAACATAATTCAACAAATTGCTAGATAGTTTACACCGCGCTTTAAGAAGCTACTGTATGTAATAGTAATAATAATAATAATAATAATAATAATAATGATCATGATATATGAGATTTGTAAGGCGCCAAGTCCACTTGAAATGAAATGCTCAAGGCGCATTAGTCAAACTTAGAAGAAAGAAAAAGAGATCACATAAAAGAATCTGCATTATAAAAAGAAAGAACAGAATTAAGATAGTATACATACAAAAAAATGACACTGGCACAGTTAATTATTAGCCGTTTTTAACAAATACGTTTTGAGATTAGTTTTAAACACTTCAACATAATTATGTGCTATTACGAATCTCTCTAGAGCTATGGTCCCCCCGCCACACCCACACCCACTTAGTATTGAGCTTAGGAGGAACAGGAAATACGGAGTTTTTGAGAGCGTAAAGATCTGGACGGAATCTAATGATTTATCAAAATAATATTGTACTGTTGAGCAGAGCCATGGACACTATGAAATAAAAGCAATTAAAACAAAATGATGATAAACGTAAAAAAAGAGCAAGGTTTTAGTAAAGAAAAAAACTAGTTTTTCTTAATGATACTGCAAACATAATCAATCAAAAGCAATGACTCATTCCCAGCCAGCGGGTAACGAAAGACAACGACATTGTGCTGTTTTGGGGTCGTTGATTCGTTTCGTGTGACGACATATCACTTTTTTTTAAATTAGGGGTGAGGGTATCAATCCAACCAATTAAAAGAAATGCTTTGTTAATTCATCACGAGTAATAAATGTCTGAGTTTTTAGATTACTTGTTGTCTGGGATTATCAAGAATGTCCATTTTTAAGGACTAAATTAGACAAATAGACGTATATCAGTATTCTTTATCAGATCCCCTTTTTAAGGATTTGAAAAATATATAAGTGTGTATGTTAATGGTCTTAGACTGTCGAATCATTTCCCGTGATATCTGAGTAATGAGTATCACACATAACCTTCGAGTTTAAATTTATTTATTTTCCTTTTGTTACAGGTATCCAAACGAACAATACATCAAAGATTTGCAAAATGCATTATATCAATATACATTGATTTCTGTTATTGATTTCTGTCATTGTTTTGTTGTCATAATTGTTTATACTGATTGTTCTCTTAGAAATGAAAATAACACTGAAACTACATTGTAATATTTGTTTTGTAATCTTTGAAGGCTTCCATGGTGAGGATAGATTTGAGCGAGGTTTGTGATTATATATACACGTAATTTTTCGACATGGTTAGTTGGCCCTGAAAGTGCCCACTCGTGCTCTATCTCGTCGTTTCGATAGGTTGTATTTATCGTCTTCTATTCATCCTGAATACGTGGTGTACCCGCAAACCTAGCTCACATACTTATTTTGTTCTAAAAACTTTATCATCACGACAATGTAAATAGAATATTGAGTAATAACTGAACAAATAAACTACAGAATGAGTGACAATTCATGAGAGCCGAAAAGCATTCATTCATGTTTTCCTGTACAATCTCGTGGCATCCAAAATATTAACTTGCCTGTTCACAAAGAGGGTGCACTCAATCTTGTAGAGAGCGTCATGTAAAGATTTGACGCGGTAGGGAGATTGTAATCCGAACATGATTTATAAATAATAATAATAATACACAGCATTTATTAGGCGCTTAATACGGTCATTTCTAAGCGCACCATTGTCTGTCTATAAATTACCAACCAAAACTTATAAAAAACACACAAATTATGAATCTGTTCTTCATTCAATAAATCATGCATTTATATAATACAGTAATAAAAATAAAAATGAGATCAAACATAAGATCAAACATAAGATCAAACATACAAGGAATAACATGGTGCGCACCTCCTTATCAAATATTTTCAGTTTTTTATGATTAGATTGTGCTTAATACCCCATCCGGATTGGGGTTTTTTATATGCCATCTCAAAGCGAAAACATACAATTTTTAGACATTGGTATATATACCCCCTACATTGTGATCACATTAATGAGGGATGATTTCAATTTGTGTTTCTCTCTTTACATGCATGGTCCAATTAGCTACTGTTTAAGCATCATTTTACTTTGCACTTAAATGTGACAGTATGAGTATTCATTTGCATTGGAGCAAAAGTGTCAAGATTTGTGAGGTTGCAGTGCGAAAAACTACAGCTTATAAAGAGGAAAAAACCCAATCCGGATGGGGTATTAAGCACAATCTAATCATGATATTTGATAATTACCATAATTATATCAACTATAAATGCGAGCGAACTTAGCGAGCAAGCTTGGGGGGGATTAAAGAAATTGCTCTTAGTCGCTTCAAAATTAGGGGCACATGTTATGGAGAACAAATGATGAAAACGGAGCACTTATCAGAAGGGAAAAGGACACTTATTAGAAAAGAAAAGGAGTATGTGTCAAAGTAAAAAGGGCAGTAATCAGTGGTGAAACTTGGGGCACTTCTCGCACCTGAAAGGGGCACTCACTCAGTATAAGTATCTACCGTAATGCTGCTGTCTCAGGTCGTCATTACGGTAGATAACTTCACGCAGGCGCTCGCCCGCACGCAACCCACAGTCGGTATGCACTTGTATTGTGCAGCGGTTTGCCGTGAAACCTGTGAGAAAGTGTATACTAAAGTGTTCGTTTTTCAGAAAAAATACTCCACAAAAGATAAGAAATTTGACACGGAACAGGTAAGAAACACAAGGACTTGTAAATCATGGCCATTATTTGAAGAAAAGATGAATATTTACTTGATTTTTAGGTATGTTTTAGTAGGGTATCTCTACGCCGGAGTTCCGGGGTTAAAGTAGGGATATGATTCTGAAAAAGCGCCGAAATATCTCTTGCCATTACTCTAATTCGTTTTATTGCTTTGTCATGATTACGCCTTCTTGTATATGGACCTGGAAACCGGCTGTGCACCCCTTATTTTTCAAGGGGTGCCGAATCGGATACTGTCAGTGAATATTGGAATGAAAAGCCTTTTTATTCAAATATTCACTGACACTTTTCAAAAGGGAGGCAAAAACAATAGGAGAACGTTATACATGGATGATGCTCTATTATGATGTTTTAGTTTAATCTTAATAATAAATTGGAAAAATTTGGTGGCTTCTTTTACAGCCCGTGTGTCCGTCATGCCGTGAGCTCTTGGCCCTCCAATAAATGTTACCCGGTTATAGCCGGACGAAATATAGGTTCATATTTTATATTTATTTGAAAATCGTAACTATAGATAGTATCCACTTTCTTAAATATATATTTTTTTACTGAGTGTATGTAATTTTGAGTCATCATTACCTTCCCGCGGCCACACACCCCCTCCCCCTTTTTTTTAATCATTATCCTGAAATTATCAAGAACATACCAAAACTGAAGTCTAGAATTTAAAAGAAATGCGACATAGATGTATCAAGGAAAACCTAGCAGTTTCTTCGGTCAATTTTACAGTTGGATATAATATTGTCATGTTAGAGGATTTCATCTCCAGAAATAATCTAGTAGAAAATGTTCTGTATGTGATTTGTGTGCAATAGCTTCAGGATTTCAAAATGCATCTAGAGGGGTATATTCAAGGAAACAGGAAGAGCGATCCTTTACAAGTTCGAGTTGATGACCTGGGTGTGATTTTTGAAAACTTTACGATTATACATCGGGTGTTTTGATTTTCGTGCAGTATTTTGAAGGACCATAAAGGTTAAAATGCCGGTAGGCTGTTTTGTATTATATCCTGATTCTATCTCCCGTTAGCATACCCAAAGGTTAACTTTTAACTTTAAAGGGGATATTTAAACTTGACGGGAACTTGCTAGAGAATAGCTTTTGGCTGAACCAAGTGTTTCCGTGTTGAAATAAGAAAATAAATAAAGGGGATGAAAATGACAAAAAGGGCTTTCGGATGGACTTTAAATCAGGGGATGAACATCTTTTCAGATAAATTTTATATAGGCCTAAAATCTGACATTTAGTGATATCATTTAGGGGGGATTAGGCGTATCAGTGTTTCTAAGTTGGGTTCTTGAATGGAAAGCTCAAATTGGCAGCTTCCCCATGTTATTATGATTACCCCTACCCATTGCCAGGTACGGTTTGTAGCCGTTTAGTCTACAACCAACTCGTCTACTACACAATGGGTCTATTCCCATATGGTCTACACCCAGTCAGTCTAGTACTATCCACATGGTCTGATAATCATTTTGTCTACTCATCATGTAGTCTAATGACCATTAAGGCTAATAGTCATTTGGTCTAATTGCCAATCGGTATAATTCCCAGTTTGTCTACTATCCATATGGTCTAATAATGATTTAATAATACATGATAATAATTATCAAATGGTTATTAGACCTTAGGGATGGTAGACGAAATGGGCATCAGAAAAAAGGGAATTAGACTAACTTGTTATTAGACTATATGAACATTAGACCAAATGGGTAGTAGACTAATTTGATATTAGATCATATGGAAATTAGACCAAATGACTATAAGCCTAAATGGTCATTAGACCAAATGATAAGTAGACAAATTGGTTACGAGACCATCATAGTAGACGGGTTGGGTATAGACCATATGGGAATAGACTAGTTGGGTAGTTGACGAACTGGTTGTAGACCAAACGGCAATTCACGCCAGGTACTACACCTTGGTAGAGAGAGGTGGAGGGGCAACGCCTTGTTCGAAGATGTAAGCACCGAGCAAGAAGTGAACCCGGCATCTATCCTTTGAGAGTCAGGAGCCTTAATATACCACAGTGCCCCCACGTTCAGAGAATCAAATCAATTTCTTAACCCCCGTGTGTGAGAGGAAAGGGAGGAAATGAAAGAGGGGAGGAAACTGGAGAGAATGAGAAAAAGCAAGACAAGAGGGAAGAGTAACAAAGAGAGAGTGAAAAATAATTTCAAAGAAAAAATGGAAAGAGATATGGATATATTAAAAGAAAGATGAGCAGAGAGACAAAATGTCTGAGAACGATAAATAGAGGGAGAAGTAGAGAGAAAAGGGGGGGGGGTGTAGTCCAGAATCTGGCCTTTTTAATTTTGATCTCCACCACACCAACACAATGCGCCCTCCCCCACTACTTGCTGCCAGCCGAAGATGGCGTGATCCTTGAATTAGAACGCCCGGCAAAAATTAGGCTTGGCTGGTGAGCGTATTGTTGATAACGCCATCTTCAGTGGCTTGAATAAATTGTAGGGGGGTAGGGGGAGGGGTGAAGAAATCAAGAGGGGCCAAAATAAAGTTGATGAAGATCGTTAACGTTACAATATCAGGCAACAGACTTATCAAAATTTGGTTTTGTCCATACTTACGATTATTTGTATTATTTGTATTATTTTAATCTAAACCATCTCAGGAAATAAAACGATTCGTGATTAAATGAATCTATTATTCATTCTATAGTCCTTGTCCTCCCTGGATGACCTGTTTTTTTTTTTATCGACGAAATGAACAAATATAATGCACTTTTAAAATGCATCATAACATACGTGAGGTTGTATAGGAGGGCTATTTAGACATGTCATTTCATTGTATAATAAAAATATCAAATATTTAAGAAGAAAAAAGTCATAGATTGTACAATATCAAACA
Source organism: Mesocentrotus franciscanus (assembly GCA_037976565.1). Taxonomy (NCBI): domain Eukaryota; kingdom Metazoa; phylum Echinodermata; class Echinoidea; order Camarodonta; family Strongylocentrotidae; genus Mesocentrotus; species Mesocentrotus franciscanus. The sequence continues at coordinate 15,113,190 of CP137682.1, read as the reverse complement.
ACGAACACTATTATTAAGTTAAAGAGCGCCAACTTGTGTTCATTGCTTCCCAACCTGACTCCCCTACACACGCCCCCCCCATAAAAATCGTCTCTCTCTCTCCCCTGTCTCTCTTCACCTTGTCCTTGTCTCCCCTCCCCCTCTCTCTCTCTCTCTCTCTCTCTCTCTCTCCCTCTTGCACTCTCTTTCTGTTATCACATGACTGTGTTGTATTTTAATATTGTAAAGAAAAGCTACCAAAATGTTTTCACATATATGTTTTCACATGGATGGGGTTCTTCATTAAGATGGAGAGGCAATCAATATGACACAAAAGTAAGGACTTATATCAAACGGAAAACGACCTGTGGACGTTTAAAGCTCGACTTTGATGTCACAGTGTCACAGCCGGTTCCTCCGTTTCCTCTCTCTCGTTCCAAATTGAAAATCCCGTCTTTAAAAGTCGTTCTGCAGGTTGTACGACAGTACACTTGCTCCTACGACACTTTCTCCTACGACACTTACCCAGCGATAATTTCCTGAGGAAACTGTATTCCTAACTTCCACACTCGTCCCAACACTAGACCTAACAATAACACTAAACCTAACCTAAGACCCAATCGCAACTTTTACCCTGACCCTATAATTTTGACGGGGGGAAAAAGCCCGGAGCAAATGTCGCCGAAGCAGCACGCGTTCCGCACGGTGCAGTCTTCGATGTAATCTTCTATGAACCTTGAACTATCTACATGTAATTCAGTTCGGTTCACACGACAGTCCGTTAACTTTAAGATTGAACTATCTCGTTTGGAGGGTATTAATGTGCTTCGTCTTTTGCGAGGTGCATGTATTTGTGTACGCTTCTCTCCAATTGTAATGCCATACGTCGAATTTAAACGTTCGCATTCAAACTTCTCAAAACGTATTGTAACTGCTAATGAGGACGCAAACGCATAGACATTGGTCTCGACTGGAACATCTGTATCTTTATTTGAATACCGTCAGAAATTCTCATTCCGGTCATTCCGTTGTTCCTTGAAAACTGTAATTGATAAATCGTAAATGAGAGCATCATAAATACATGGAAAAAAGTCCAACTTGCATTAACGCTTATCCTGCAGATTATATATCCGACTTATTACAGAATATCCATCATTATTTCCACAAAATTAATAATTACTCTTTGAATACAATAATTCACCTTCATATATATCAATCATAATGACATCACTCTACATCCCTTTCGCTTTAGCATAAATCAATCGAGTGATTGATATTCCAGATCATATAAATAAAATCTTTGAATTATCAGGTAAACAAATAATTCCTAACCGAGTCATCTAAATTTCATTACACTGTAGCTTTAAACATCCTTTAAAGATACTATGTCCCTTTTGCAGCCAACATCAAATTCTGTAGAACTTTGCAGGAATTATGAATATGTCATATATGTCCTATCTGTGAAATTTAAACGTTAGCAGTGGCCTAATATTCAAATTATGCAAGGAAATCCGTTTACTTGCTAGACTTCACTGTCAGACACTATTGAGTGACTGACTGGCTTTTTTCATTTTTGGAAATAACATACATAAAATGAGCTGTAAAGGGTACATGAGCATTTGTCTACATCAATAACCCACTTCTTGTAATGGCCAAAATTAAACTGATTGAATCTTTGCGCAGTATAAAACGTACGACCATTCGGTACAATGGTCTGGAAAATCAGACTATTACTTACTGGCTCTATAGCTCCTAAGTCGATTCGACAACTAATAGTCGTTATTTTCCCACTTAAAGACATTTTCAAGCCCCCTTTTTTCTGATGCTCATCAGCATTAAAATATCTTGTCTTTTGGAGTTACTTGAATTGGCCACTAGATGACGCTATCAACTTTGGAAGAAAAACTAAGAAACAATTATTACTGGTACTTCCAGTCTTGACCAACTGAATGACAAGGGCAAATCTTCTTAGCAATTTGACACTTTAGATTAACTTTCACAACACATATATTACTATATGTTGAAGTGGATGGTATAAATGTATATTACTGTTTCTTTTAAACCTGACGAAATCGTCCAAAATGTATCACATTTAAGGAGTTTTCGATATTGCTTGTGCGACACATGCTCATGCAACTTCTCTGCGATCAATATCGTACACTAACCGAATTCTTAACATCCACCCTAGATCAGACACTATACCTAACCCTAACCCTTAACATAATCTAAAACCAATTGCAACCAGTCTTAGCCTATATATTGGACGAGATTGAGCTCAGAGCAAGATTGTCGCAGGTACATACATCGGAGCACCACAATACTACCTCTCAATGGGATATATGTTAGGGAAAAGAGAATCACTTTGCCCAGATTTCGAACGATTTCACCCCATCAATTAAATGGTATATTGTTTAAAAAAATAACGGCAATATATCATTTTGACATTTACTCTTTCGTCTTCATGATTGCTAAATATGATTTTGACAGTTTTGCTTATTTTATAATGTATTTCAGCCCGTCCTCAAACGAGACACCGCCTGCACTTGTCTAACTGAAAGTATTAGAAACGCAATGTTTTATAGTGTACTTTTTTAATAATTTGGTGTGCATAATGTAGGCCTAATTGAAATTAACATAGTAGAACAACAGAAACAAGGAAACCAAGATTGAAATCGAAATAAATTTGAGGTAAAATGATACAAAGTCTTTGTTGACTTATCAGTAGTTATACAAAATTTGAATGAGAGAAGAAACATATATGTAGAAGATGAAAGCCTAAATATATCGTTCATACTTAGGCTTGTTTGATTGGTTCGTTTGTTGATTGAATCATCGACTGTTTGATTGTTTGATTGTTTGATTGATTGATTTCTCATTGATAAGTTGATTGAGTAAAATAACTGGTAGATTGACTGATTGTTAATTGGGTGATTAAATAGATGATTACTTTAGTGATTAATCTTAATTAATTCTTTATTTAGGTGTTTGGTTGGTTGATAGGTGATTGATTGATTGATTGATTGATTGATTGATTGATTGGATAAATAACTGGTTGATTGAGGGCCTAAATGTACAGTTGATCGTTAGGTATATTTAATGAGATTTTCTGTTAATTATCGACTGTTTGACTGATTGATTGATTGAATTTTAGTTGGATGATTGACTAGGTGATTGATTTATTCATCGAGTAATTTCTTGCTTGGGGTGTCGATTAGGTCGGTTGATAGGTGAGTTGTCAATTGATTGATGGAGTGATAGGGTGAAGTCAGATTAATATGAAAATGTATTTTAGTTATAATTGCATATCACTATGAAAAACTTGAAATTTGGCAAGATATTTGAATTAACGGATACAGCCAGTCAATAAAAGGACAGATCAACTAATTAATCACCAATAATCGAATGATATCAGAACAAAGAATCAATCGACGAATCAATCAATTAATCAATCAATCAAGAAACCAGTCAGTCAATCAATCAATCAGTCATTCAATCAATCAATCAGTCATTCAATCAATCAATAAATCAGTCATTCAACCGATCGACAAATCTGTCAAGCAATTAATCAACACATCAGACAATCAATCAGTCATTCAACCAATCAATAAATTATTCAATCGATCAATCAATCAAACTCATAATTTCAATTCTGTATAATAATAATATGTTGAGAAATATGAAACTCTTTTTTTTTTAAGTATTCAGTCTTATTATGAAAAGAAAGGCAATGCTTGTTCTAGTTTTGGGGATGAAATAAATGTAGTGCGGTAATGTTTTCCTATTATGTGATTGTGATATATTTTGGTCCTATACATTGTGAAATTATGAACAATGAATTATGTTGTATTTATGTTCGTTTATCAAATGATAAAAAAGCTTTGTTATATAATTATGTTGCAGTTTTGTATAAACTATGTTATGTACGAACAAGAATTGGAGTTTTGAGAAATAAAATTAATGAATACAAAAAAAAATGTACAAATCAGTCAATTAAAAAATAAGTCAAGCAATCAATGAACAAATCACTAAACCAACCGTGGGAATAAGAATTTGGAACCAATCAATCATCAAACCACCGAAACATGCCAAACAAGCAATTAATCAGCTAATTCATTTAGAAAATCCTTTATTAATCGGCTTTAATCTACTTTCTGTTAACGAATTAATCAATCGATCTGCCAGTCAATTACCGAATGAATTAATCATTCAGTCACCAAATCCAATCAACAAATGAACTATTCAATCGATCTATCAACAAATCAATTAATCAATCCACTATGACGATTTCCTACTTTATCAGCCAAATTCTACTGGGAAAAAACAAATTACAAAGTATTGAATGCAATTTAAATCACATTTAAATGGCGTAATCAGGGAATCAGTCCAAGCTAATCCATTTCGGAGAAGATTCAATTTTTACAGTCCCACAAATGCGTCAAAACGTCCACTTCACCCGAACTTTGTTGTATCTAATATTGGTGGCAAAGTGTCGTAAGATTTGATTTGATTCGATTTGATTTATTTATTTATTTCCGTTTCTATATGAACATGATAGGCAAGTACAAAATCACCTGTAAATTCATTAATTGACATATATAATTTTTACGATTCATTTTAACTGAAAATGCTTCACCCTTCATTTTTTAAGTTACATTATAACATGTACTAATACCCAGTATGTAAACATGAAATCGTGATAGATTTATACTACATCTTATCTAGATCAAAGTTTCATAAGTGTTTCTGTTTTACTTTATCGAACAAATCATTACTTGGCATACACGTAATAGTAGCTTCCGCTCCAAGTGTACTTGTTGCGTCTCCACTGACCACTGAGGTTATCAGACAAGATTGCCCCTGTACCCCGGGGCGAGAAGAAGAGCGACTGGAAGAAGAAAGGCTTGGATACCCCATTGACAGGTGGTAGCCCTCCCCCTTGTCCGCATTTGCTGGAACTTCCTGGGATGCAGGTCACTCGATCAACTATAGTATGAACGAAAAACATATTTTAATTAAACAAAATAAAAAGATGACATGGTGTGAACCAGGTGACATGGTGTAAACAATGGTGTAAACCCGGGAAGATGGCGTTTTATCCCTAATTAAGACATTATCAATATGAATCAAGATCAGGGCGCTCTTTTGTATAACACAGGTAATTTGCAATAACATTTAGATTGTGGTGTTGAAAACACATGGAGTCTTTGAATTGCCGATTCGTGAATTGAATGGGGTCAGAAAAATGAGAAGATAAAGCACGTTTGTTTACATGATAGAGTTTGTGTAAAATGAGACTATAATATTCACGATGAAATAATTTACCACTGCCAGATGGAAATTCAATACGGGTATGGTCGTTGGCGTAATCAGGAATGAAAAGCGGTGTATCCTCGAGCCAAGGAAGGGATCGTGTAGTGAGACGCGATGGGTTAACGCTGTCATCTGCCTGCATTTTGAAGACAACGTCAGTTTGGACAAGGAAATGATTGTATTTGAGATCAATCATCTCTTTAACTTCGGAAGTGTCGATGATGTCGAGTGTGATTTCGGTGGCGTCTTCGTCGACATAGTTCCAGATGGTTGTTTGATTGGACCTGCCGTAGCGGGACCACCCACCGCCCTCAATGTCCATCTCACAAAACACCTGTAAGACAAGATGGAAGATGGTAAAACTTTACTTGTGTTGGGGGGGGGACACGTGCCCCGACAATCTGGAATCTGGTAGTGGCAATACTTTCATTGCAAAAGAAATGTGCCCTTAATCCTGCCCGCAACAGGAAACTAGACCCTCAAAAAGCAGATGAATGTTATAAAAGTTTCTTTCTTTTTGTGACTGGCTCCCCATCCCATCCCCTCCCGTCATCGAATTAAAAGAAAACATACCTTTCGATAGAGACCAGCGCTCTCGATGTAGTAGAAGTCACTGGCTGCTTCTTGGCACACATCCTTGACATGTTGGCAGGACAATGCCGGGTTGCTTGGAGTTCCAAAATTACTGCAGCCTTCTGTCGTATGATAAAATTCAAACAAGGCCGTTGCAAGTTCAATGTGAATGAGAGGGGAGTAGGACATGCGCTCCTGCCCCCCTCAACTTACAAAATTATCCTTGATCCGCCCCTGTATGGCCCGAACAGGATATTCGTTCCAAGTGTGTACCAAATATCTTGATCGGACATCTCCAAAAAAAAAAATCAAAAGCTAAATCCTTTCTTTCTTCTTTTTCTTCTTCGTTTTCTTCTTCCTCTTCTTCTTCTTCTTCTTCTTCATTCTGTGCTTCTTATTTTTCCTTTTTCATTTTGTTCTTCTTCTTCGACTTCTTTTTCACTCCTCTTATTTCTTCTTCGTTGCCCTATACATTCGTATCATAAATTATTTTTTACCTGCTGAACTTTGGCATGTAATCGCGCCATTGATGGACAGCTGTGGTTGACCGTATCCCTGGGCACTGGTGCTGACAATCAACAACATGACCAGAGCGATGGAAACAAATGACGCCATTTTGGTCCTAGCAATCAAAGATCAGGCGGAAAAGTATAGGGAGATCAGGTTTTAAGCTATCGACCTCTTCCCCCCGAGGTGCCACCTTATTTTCAAAGATAAAACTGATGATTGTTAGCGGTGTTGAAAACGGCCCCTACGGACCTATATGAGCTCGTGTACTCACAAATGTACCATGTTTTGGAAGAAGAAGACAAAAAAAAAAAACAGGTAGGCCTACATACCACGGGTCGCCTAACTTTAACCCGCCCCCTTCATTATCTTAAGGTCTGATCAATATTGGTTAATAGTATATAACTACATATATCACAATAAATTTTTTCTTTAGTTTTTCAAGAGCTACTATTAGGGAGGCAAAAAAATAATAATAATCAAACCACAATTATGAGGTTTAACGAATTCAGCGTCTGGCTCGTGAGCAAACATTTTTAGCATGGCCAAGATTAAAGCATGAAGGCATGGACTGAAATCAAACTTTACGACAACTTACCCTTTCAATCAAGATTCAAACGGCTTACATGCACAGTAATGGAGTGTTCTGCGATGAGATTTATGTTGCCTGGCCTGTACTTACAATGTCTCGAGAACCGTCTGTCCCTTTGTCTTATAAGGAACTAACCAGAGTACTTCATCATGACCACGCCCTCTTTTACTTTTTGTTTTGTTAGAAAGAATAATTTAGCCTTATGTTCGTGTGCAAAGTAAAAACATTATATCCAGATTATTCTACCAAGGATGTCTTGTTTTACCTTGACCACGTTTCCTTTTTAATAATTACAGAGAAAGAGGAGGCATTAAGCCATGGTCCGTGTGCAAAATAAAAAGAAAACAAGTTTGTTTCGCCCTTTCGTGCATTGTAGCTGTCAAGAGTGCCTTAGCGGGACCACGCCCACAAGTAAATTTATAGTAGAGAGAGGAGTCACGCAGCTATGGGTCCGTGTGCAACAAATCAAAATAGAGAAATATCTCTTGCCATTACTCCAATTCGTGTATTGCTCTGTCATGATCACGCCTTCTTGTATGGACCTGGAAACCAGGTGTGCACCCCTTATTTTTCAAGGGGTGTCGAATTGGATACTGTCAGTGAATATTGGAATGAAAAGGGAGGCAAAAACATTAGGAGAACTTCATACATTATATTATGATATTCTAGATTCCCAACCCCCAAAAAAAAAAAAAAAAATAATAATAATAATAATAATAATAATAATAATAATAATGATAATAATAAATACAAAATATTGGTGGCTTCTTTTCAAGTTTCGATTTTATTTATTTATTTCCACACATCTGATACAAATTTTACACGCTAAGTGCGAAACATAATACAATTGAAAACAGAAGTATAAATGTCACAGATTATAACATCTTAATAACTAATACACAATATAGTCTGTATCATCAAATGATGAAAGAGAAAGCAAAACATTCTTGTTTATTTCAAGCTGAAGAGAGGGTGTTGGGGTGACCAATAAGAGAAGCGAAGCTTTTAATACTATAGGTCCCCTTAAATAACTTAATCACAAATATACAAGAAAGTGAGACGAAAACAAAAGAGAGAAAAGGAAAAAATGAGGAAGGGAGCAAAATAAGGATGATGTGCAGTAAGAACAAAAAATTGGGGTGGGGGGCTCCAACTAAGATTATGGTTAGAAAAAGAGATCGATAGGGAGATGAAAAAATGGAGAGGATATACTAAAAGAGAAGGATAGTAAAGAAGGGAATGGGAGACAATCACAAACTAATATATCAATGAAAACCATTTCGGGTTAAACAAGCTACATAATATTATGTGAATATCACAAAGAAATACGCAAAGCAATATACAAATAGCATTTCCAACATTAACTCACTTTATATTGTTTTATATATAAAAGAAATTTTTTTCAAGTGAAGTCCAAATGAATACAATGCATAAGCAATTTTCAGAGTAGGTTCAAGTGAATTCCAAAATGTGGGTCCACTGTATGATAGAGGTTTGACTGTCTTGTAGGATTTGTATGATATTGTTCATGTTTAGAAAATATGGTACTAAATATTTGTGGTAAATCTTTTGTATCCAGTTGAAACATAAATTGACCAAGGTGAAGTAAATATAAATCAAAACCTTCAGAATATTATTTTCATATACAAAATAATACAAAATAATTTGTCAGTATAAGCAAAGAATCCAGCGTTGTTTATAATTCGAAGGTACCCCACATGAAATAGACTTTTAGGAGACAGTCACTGACACTTTTCAAAAGGGAGGCAAAAACAATAGGAGAACGTTATACATGGATGATGCCTTATAATATCGCTCTAGTTTCCAAAAAAATACAAACACAAACAAAAAAATAATAATAAATACAAAAAAAAATTGGTGGCTTCTTTTACAGCTCTCGTGTTCGTCATGCCGTGACGCGCTTGGCCCATCAATAAATGTTACCCCTGTTATAGCCGAAAGAAAGATAAGCTCATATTTTATATTTATTTGAAAATCGTAACTATAAATAGTCTCCACTTCCTTATTCTTTTGTGTTTGTTTACTGAGTGTATGGAATATTGTGTCTTCATTTCCATCCGGCGGCCCCACGAACATACCAAAACTGAAGTCTAGAATTTAAAAGAAATGCGTCTAGGTGGGTATATTCAAGGAAACAGGAAGAGTGATCCTTTACAAGTTCAAGTTGTTATAAACCTTGGTGTGTTTTTTTGCAAACTTTATGATCATACATCGGGTGTTTTGATTTCCGTGCAGTCTTTGAAGTACCATAAAGGTTAAAATGCCGGTAGGTTGTTTTGTATTATATCCTGGTGGTTCTAGAATTTCAAAAAGAAAATCTGACTATCTTTATCTTGGATATACACTGGATTTTCTCTATTATTTTCTAATTTGGCCATCTCCCGTTACCATATCCAGGGGTTACCTTTTAACTTTAAAGGGACAATTCAAACTTGACGCGAACTTGCTGTTTCGCAGAAAGTTATACAAATTTGAAAAATCGTAAGCCCGTAGTCCGTAGAAATGTCGAAGGTGTCATTGCACAATCCCCGCACGGGCATCGCGCGGAGGACTCGCGCTGATCGTGCAGCAAACGCACGATTTTTCGGTGAACATAGAGGCAAAAAACGCTTTAAAATGGCACGGCGGCTGCACGGTCACCGCACCTTCTCCGCGCAACCTTTGCACGGAAGCTGCACGGGCTCCGTACGATTTCCGTGCGGAGGCTGCGGAGACTGCACGGCTACTGCATTGAAATTGCACGATTTCCGTACAATCTCCGATCAGCCTCTGTACGGATTTGCCCCGGCCTGCCCCCGAGGGCCAATACAAGAAATGGCTCGATGTTCGTAGATAATGTAAACACAAACATCGTAGCCCGTAGCCTCCTACGATGCCCCTAAAATCGCACGAAAAATCGTAGACTAATTTATCGTACGGCGCCCGGGGCAAATGTAATCCATGCAGTGATCTTAATTGTATGACTGAATTTGCTGAATCAATTGTCATTGAAATTAGAATACCAAATTCTAAGAACATTTTTATTAAGGTATGTTACAGATTTTGTGGATATCATGTTATCTTCATCCTTATTACCTTTAATTACTAAACCAACCCGAGTTACCAACCAAACAGCAACCCTCATTGATTTTATCTTTTGCAATTTTGTTCCTTACCTGAATTAGGAATCATTTCATCTGACATATGAGATCACTACCTAATTTTTCCACTAAGTCCTTGTATTTTTAATAAAAAAGATGCCCCTTGCAAAGATTCAGAAGAGTAACAAATAATAAAAATACCGCGATTGAAAGAAAGTCTTGAAGATGCTGATTGGACTGAAGTTTATAGTTCGCATGAAACAAATACTACGTATAATAAATTTATGACGAGTTTCATGTAACATTTAGATAAACACATTCAATTAGTTAACAAATGTTCTAATTATAAAAGGAGTCCTAGACTTCCTTGGATAACTAAATCAATTTTAAGATCAATCAATCGAGAAAAAAAAATTAGCAAAATACAGCGTTCCGAAAAGTCTCACCGTAAATATACTACTTACAAAAAATTTCTCACTAAAATATTACGTATTTAAATTCTCTTCAAACATTATATTAGTAAAAATGGAAAATAATACATAGTGCCATTATTATAAAGCATAACGATAAATAACGTATAACAAAAAATTAAATATAAGAACGTAGAAATTCACAATTCAGTGCAGATAGCTGAACGTTCAATCAAGATTTCTCTCAGATAGGACATAGCCTTGCAAAAAATATTCCTCCAACACAAAAGACATGTTTAGACTTTATAGACCAGCCAAATCCCAATTCACTATTTTTGTCCCTGTACATAGATATGAATTAATATATATATATATATATAAATATATATATATATATATATAATTCGTAACTTGAAAAATAAAAAGAGTGCTGGACACGATGGCATTGATGATATTTTATAGAAAAACGTCATAAACTATATTGTCGATCCGTTGGTGCATATATTTAATTTATCCTTGACTAGCGGTGTTGTCCTGATTGTATGAAGATTTCCAAGGTTATACAGGTTTATAAAAAAGGAGAAAAGGATAATATATGTAATTTTAGACCAATTTCTCTCCTGCCTGCTCTTTCAAAAATTCTGGAAAGAATAATATATAAAAGACTTCTAAATTTTCTGAATAAAAACAACATAATTTCTCCTTTTCAGTTTGGCTTTCGCCAAAAACATAGTACATCCCATGCTATACTTACCCTTGTCGAAAAAATTACAAAAGCTATTGACAAATTCAATCATACTGGAAGCGTTTTCCTGGACCTCTCCAAGGCCTTTGATACCAGCGATCATAAAATACTTCTCTACAGAATCTACGGAATTCGTGGTAGGGCCTTGGAGTGGTTCAGAAACTACCTAACAAACCGCAAGCAATTTGTATGTATAAATGACCAATGTTCTTCTATGCAAGATGTAGATTGTGGTGTTCCCCAGGGTAGTTTACTGGCCCCCTTTTATTTATTATCTATATAAACGATATTCAAAATTCCTCTAATATCCTCTCCTTTCTCTTATTTGCAGATGATTCGAATGTGCTCCTCTCACATCCAGATCCTGATATGTTGATCAATACACTAAATATTGAATTAGATAAATTGTTACAATGGATAAGAGCTAATGAGTTATCAGTAAATATACCAAAAAACAAATGTATGGTCTTCAGCAATTCTATAGGTAACTTACCACATAATATTAAATTAGATAATACTGACATAGAAGCCGTCACTTCAATGACATCTCAAGGTCTGAAAATAGACGATAAACTTTCATGCAAAGTTCATATTGATAGCATTTGCCGAACAATTTCTCGCAATATAGGGATTGTAAATAAAGTTAATGTTTTTCTTTCAACCTCCTCCCTTCTAATGCTTTACTCGACATTAATGTTGGCCTACCTAAATTGTGGCATTATTGTTTGGGGTAATACACACAATTCCTATCTTGTTCGATTACTACTTCTACACAAGAAAGCTATGCATGTTAACTGTAACACTTCCTGGAGATCCCATACTGATGTTTTGTTTATCGAAAATAATATCTTGAAGATAAATGATATATATCGGTATAACCTCGGTCAGTTTCCGTACCAGTTAAATAATAATACGCTACCCTCAGTCTTCAATTTAATATTCAACAAAAATAAAACTATACACAAATACCCCCACACGCCAATTTGACGAAATCCATCTGCCATTAACTAGAAATGTAATCGCTAAATCCATATTCACTTACGCAGGCCCGAAGCTTTGGACCGTTCTTGATGATAGCATCAAGAATGCCCCTAGTTTAATTTTTTTTTAATTTAAATGTAAAGAAATCTCTTCTACGTAATTATCAAGCGTCAGCTCTCCCTCGTTCAATTCATATCACTCAATAATATACTCTATTATGTTTTCTTTCATTTTGTACTGCCATCCGTATTCCGGTCGGTCCGTGTTTTGTTGTATGTGTTTATAGGTAAGAGCCTTACCCTCTCTCGTTCCTTGTCTCCCTTCTTTCCCTGTCCCTTTCACTCCTTTTATGTTCTGTCTATCCGGTTTATGTATTCGTGCGTTCCATTATTATTGATAAACAATTTGTGCAACTATAAGTTATAGGGGGCTGCAATCTACAAGCCCAGCTTTTCAGCAGTCCCCTCGATCTATGACCAACCTGTTTCCTATGCCTGTTTTATACTGTAGACCAATTACAATTACAATTACATTGTTAATTTTCATTGTTTTACTATGTACAATGCACTCCCATTTTTTTTTTTTGGAAATGGAAATAAACGAAATGAAATGAAATTGAAATTTAGGATAATAGTCGTTTGGTCTAATTTCTATATGGTCTTATTTCCAATATTAAAGTCTACTACCCATTTGGTCTATTATTCATTAAGTCTAATTGCCAGGCGGTCTAATTTCCAGTTTGTCTAATGCCCATTTTGTCTACAGTAACTATCCATACGGTCTAATACTCATTTCATAATACATGATAATAATCATCAAATAATTAGTGGAATGTTGTTTGTGACTTTGAGGTTTCGTAAACCTACGACCCGAAGATCGTCCCGTGTGAACATTGTCGTCACTAGTTCTCTTCCCGCGAATGCGCAATAACGATGTCTTCTATACAGTCATGACGGTAGCATCGTTTTGGCGTAGACTATGATGTACATGGGTAATTTAATCAACAACGGTTTAGCAGACCAATTTTATTTTCCAAAACACCATATTCATAGACATATGGTACAGGGAATAAGGCAATTATTGTACTCTCTCAAGAGCAGACGTACTTAGTTAAGCTTCATCACGTTTGAGATATTTATTTTTTCATTGTTTTTCATTCATGGTTCGCCTAATAAAAGGACAAATATCAATATAAAGTGTAAAGTGTCAGTGAATATTTGAATAAAAAGGCTTTACATTCCAATATTCACTGATAGTATCCGATTAGGCACCCCTTGAAAAATAAGGACAAATGTTCAGGTCCACACCCCATGGTTGATGCTCTATAAGGGACTTATTTACTTATCAATTATCAATTATCAATAATTACAGAGAGACGAGGCATTCAGCCATTGTCCGTGTGCAAAATAAAAAGAAAGGAAATTTGTTCTCCCTCTTTCGTGCATTCGAGCCGTCAAGAGTGCTTTAGCGTGACCACGCCCACATGTCAATTTATAGTAGAGAGAGTAGTCATGCAGCTATGGGTCCGTGTGCACAAAAAATATGTCTTGCCATTACTCCAATTCGTTTGATTGCTTTGTCATGATTATACCTTCTTCTATGGACCTGAACACCGGGTGTGCACCCCTTATTTTTCAAGGGGTGCCTAATCGGATACTATCAGTGAATATTGGAATGTAAAGCCTTTTTATTCAAATATTCACTGACACTTTACAAAAGGGAGGCAAAAACAATAGGAGAACGTCATACATGGATGATGCTCTATAATAATGCTCTAGTTTCCCCAAAAATACAAATACAAACAAATAAAAAAAATGATAATAAATAATAAAAAGATATTGATGGCTTCTTTTACAGCCCTCGTGTCCGTCATGCCGTGACCCTCTTGGCCCTCCAATAAATGTTACCCTGTTATAGCCGAAAGAAAGATATGTTCATATTTTATATTTATTTGAAAATCGTAACTATAAATAGTGTCAACATCCTTATTCTTTTGTGTTTGTTTACTGAGTGTATGGAATATCGTGTCTTCATTCCCTTATCATTATCCTGGAATTATCAAGAAAATACCAAAACTGAAGTCTAGAATTAAAAAGAGGTGTGATATAGATGTATCAAAGAAAAACCTTACAGTTCCTTCAATCAATGTTACAGTTTGGATAGAATATTGTCACGTTAGAGGATTTCATCTCCAGAAATAATCTAGTAGAAGACTTTTGTTTTGGGTTATTTGTGTGCAATAGCTTCAGGATTTCAAAATGCATCTAGATGGGTATCTTCAAGGAAACAGGCAGAGTGATCCTTTAAAACTTCAAGTTGTCAACCTTGGTGTTTTTGAAAACTTTATGATAATACATCGGGTGTGTACGACCCTTTGGTTTGATTTCCGTGCAGTATTTTGAAGTACCATTAAGGTTAAAATGCCGGTAGGCTGTTCTGTATTATATTCTGGTGGTTCTATCATTAAAAAAAGAAAATCTGATTATCTTTATCTTGGATATTCACTGGATTTTCTTTCTTTTTTTCTTCTAATATGGCCATCTCCCGTTACCATACCCAGGAGTTACCTTTTTACTTTAAAGGGACTATTCAAACTTGACGCTAACTTGCTAGAGAATAGCTTTTGGCTGAAGCAAGTGTTTCCGTGTTGAAATAATAAAATGAATAAAGGGATGAAAATGACTAAAGAAGCTCTCGGCTGGACACTTCAACCCAGGGTATGAACATCTTTCGAGCTAATTTTTATATCAAATCTGACAATTAGTGATATTAATTAGGGGGGATTAGGCGTATTAGTGTTTTTAGATAAGGTTCTTGAATGGAAAGCTAAAATTGGCAGCTTCCTAATGTCATTATTATTACCCTTACCATTGGCTACAACCAATTCGTCTAGTACCCAATGGGTCTATTCCCATATGGTCTTCATCCAGCCAGTCTACTATCCACATGGTCTGATAATCATTTTGTCTACTCCTACTCATCATTTGGTATAATTACCATTTAAGCTTATAGCCATTTGGTCTAATTTCCATATAAGTCTACTACCTATTTGGTTTATAATGTTCATTAAGTCTAATTGCCAGTCGGTCTAATTCCCAGTTTCTGTACTATCCATATGGTCTAATAATCATTTTAATAATACATGATAATAATCATCAAATGATTAGTGGAATGTTGTTTGTGACTTCGAGGTTTCGTTAACTTTCGACCCGAAGATCGTCCCGTGTGAACATCGCTGTCACTAGCTCTCTTTCCGCGAATGCGCAATAACGATGTCTTTCATGCCGGTAGCATCATTTTGGTGTAGACTATGAAGTACATGGGTAATTTAATCAACGAGACACAACGTACACATCATAACAAAACGTTAGATCGTCAGTATTCAGTTTTTAGTAACGGTTTAGCAGAACAGTTTTATTTTCCAAAACGTCATCCATCTATTTAAACATATTCATAGACATATGATACAGGGAATAAGGCGATTATTGTATTCTATCAAGAGCAGACGTACTTTATCAAACTTCATCACGTTTAAGATTTCATTGTTTTTATCGATGGTTCGCCTAAAAAAAGGAACATATATTAATATAAAGGCGGAAACAGGAGGGACTGGAACAGCGGCATCCCCCCCCCCCAAACACACACACACCACCATCACCACCACCATCAGAGATCCATAAAGCGTGCTGGAGACTGTATCTTCATCTGAAAAAGCCAAGTAGAATTGATAATAATTAGTCATTTTATGTATTTTACACAAGTTCGAATTCGTAAAATTATGTAAAGACGTAAAGACTCTATTAGTGGCACTGAATACTTCCTTTAAAACAATTAAGTACTATTTTTTGTATTATTGCATTTTATGTCTAAGGAGCACTGTCATTGACAGATGTCAATAATAATGTACAAGGATCACACGTAAGAAACAATATTGTTTAAAAAAAATAACCTAACATTGTTTGGGTCTATATCTCTTACCGTTCTTAGTCATTGTACATCATGGAGATAAGGTTGAGTTCTGGGAAGGTTGAAACATAATTTGTGAGCTTTTTCTTTCTTATACATGTACAAGGATCACACGTAAGACAAAATATTGTTTGAACAAAATAACCTAGCATTGTATGGGTCTATATCTCTCACCGTTTTTAGTCGTTGTACATAATAGAGATGAAGTTGAGTTCTGGGAAAGGTGAAACATAATTTGTGAGCTTTTCCTTTCTTATCCATGTTAGTGTGGAAAAGCATCTTAAAAGTAATTTCCCCTGAAAAGGATGGCTCTTCAAATACCCCCATATCCGAGATATGGCAATTAACAGCTAATTTAAAGATTGTGAACTACACTTTCATGCCACATGTTTAAGTAGTCCCATATACACATTACCGTGTAGAGTACATCTGTCCTTTGAGCAAGAATGGGACATGTTTGAAAAATAATAATACTAATAATAAAAACGTTACTTATAAAGCGCTTACCACCGAAGTCTCTAAGCGCTATAACAAACAAAATAGACTGATAAACAATTACATATTAAACAAAACAAAAAAGTGCAAATAAACCTACAAATTACAATACATATGAAATACACATCAATGTGAACAGAGTAAGTTAATCATCAAAAGCAATTTTAAATAAATGTGTCTTAAGGCAAGTTTTGAATTGGTTAACATTTTTGACAGTTTTTGACATTTAAAGAGAGTTTGTTCCAAAGTTCAGCAGAAGCTTTGCAAAAAGAGCGATGACCATAAGAAAGAGTTGACACCGAAATAGACACGAGGTTTAACTGTGAAGATGACCGTAGATTACGTGAGGGTTTGGATTCGTGGATTAGTTCTTGCAGATAAATTGGTGCCAATTCATGAATGCATTTATAAGTTAAAACCAAGATTGTGTACATAATGCGGTACGCCACCGGCAACCAAGGCAATTTGCGAAGTACTGGAGTTATGTGTTCACAAGAACGTGTGCGTGTTACAAGCCTGGCAGCAGAGTTTTGGATTCTCTGGGGGGTGTTTCACAAAGACTAAGATCGACTTTAAGTTTGACTTAAGTATAACAGGCCGTTCGTGCCATTGTTTGCTCTCACCATTATGATCTTTAGATAATATTTTTTCCTTCAATAATGAATTATCAAAAAATGTAAGTTTTGTAGATATTTTACCATGATTTGTACGTCCCTTGAGAGACCAATGCCAGTAAATAATGATAGCAAACAATGGCATGAACGGCCTGCCATACTTAAGTCCAACTTAAAATCGATCTTAGTCTTTGTGAAACACCCCCTCTGGAGTTTTGCAATGTGCGAAAAACCTCACAGTATACACTAATAATTATGTGCTACATGATTGACATGTTTCCAATCACTTCCACACAGTTTCCTTCATTATGCAATCGCATGACAAGAATTCAACTTTATCTTTAAAAATTGCTCTTCATATTATTTTCATGTATTTATGGTAAAATAAAAATGAATGAATGTTCACATTTTGATCCCATTTGAATATAGGGGTATCTTTCCTGGCAATCACTCATAATGTCTTCCTTTTAAAAAATCTTACAATTTAATTTGCGGAACTACTTCCAATAACAATTATTTTAATGTCAACAACATCGTTATAAGGAAAAGAAGAAAAAAATCGGTAGAACGTAATTGCTTTTGTTTTAATATAATATAACATTATTTATAGACGAGAAATAAATCCATGCAGAGTACGATTTCTTTCACTTTAAGCAGTATACACATTCAAGAACTCAACACAACGGAAAACACGTTAATTCATTTAAACACAATAGCCCATTATCCATCTAACCATCGATTTATTTTGAAATAATATTTACACATAGTTTAGCCAACTTGGTTTCAGCAGGTCACAACGTGACGTCTATTCTTTTGTATTGTATTTTTCCAACTTAAGCATTAGTCGGCATATTGTGCCCAACTACGAACCGGGTTGGCTAAACTCTCCTAAAAGAATAGCACTGTTTTAGCTTGATAAACGATAAATCCATGATCGGATAGCCTGCTAATCAGACACAACTTCGGAAAAACGATTATACAGGCCAATGCTTGAAATACAGCCAATAACGCACAGTAAATATGAAGCCCTCAACGTTTAATGTGAGGCATTGTGTACGCAAGGCATGGGAAAAATTTGCAAAGCGAAGCAAATGTCGATATATATTTTATTTAAATAATGCTGTGGGTCAATTATCTTCAAAATCCCTGAAGGTTTAGTCATGTAAATAAATCTTCAAAATGGCAGAAATATGAAATGAATATTTCCACATTATTTTGTTTTAAATACATATTAACAGCGGTTGACTTTGGAAGATTTTCCCCATGCGTTTTGTACACGATATCACGCATTTGATACATGATAACCACAATTGTACAAGCATTGCTTTTTAGTGGACCCCTCTGTTTCCAATGTGTATTCCTTAATTTTTTAAATGATTGTAATTGATTTGTAATGTTTTGTTGAAAACAGAAATAAAATTGAATTGAACGGTTGAATTGAATGAAGGCACTATATTCACTGTGCGCCATTCGCTGTTTTTGAAGTATTTTCCCAGAATCAAATGATTCAGTTCCAAGTCTAAGCACGATGCAGCCATAAGTTGGGGTTCAATCCCAAAATACAAACAAATGCGTAGAGCGTTGAACAAATTGATAACAAAAATTACAAACGATAATTATGCAGACGAAAATTGTTTGTGGATAAATTGAGGTTCAGATAGGACGACTCGAAAACTCCAACGAAAATCGTATCAAATTGGAGAGTAACGCATCTTTAGCCTGCCTGCAATGTCCAAAACAGATGTATCACTGCAAAGCTGAATGTCACAGGGCAATTCACATTCAATCTCGGAATAAAAATATTTTTAAAAAATGAATAAAGTTCATAGTAGTTAATAAATTATGATAGCATAGGCAAAGACACACTAAACCAAAACAAGATATGATGTAACAAATATGGCAATGCAATGGAAAATGCTCTTATCGGTATAACAATACGAGCAAGAATAGTACACAGACTAGGCAAAACATTTCCTGAAAATCCAGCTTGTATAGCCTATATAGATGGTGTTTCTTTGAAACCATCACTGGCCGTACTCCTGGATTTTATTGCAAAATGTACCGTAATATCAAATTCTAGGCAAGATAGTCACATATGTGTATGTAGGCACGTTTTAATGACGTCACGTGTAGGCCTATTATTAAGTCTCTACCCTTCTTCCTATTTTGTATAGTTTTTGTACTGCGTCAGTATCTTCTAAATGATAAATTTCAGCACTATTCGTCGTCACGATAGTAGCCATAGTTGATGATGTCATTTCCGTTGACCTTTGACACGCTTGACCCCGCGTTACCATTGTCACCGATCTCTACCTCAGGACAGGACGTACTTTCGCGCTGAGGAGAATCCTTACCCAGAAGCCAATGCGTAGACATGTTGCCTTTTCCCTGTGTAGGATAAGTAAGCAATCAAGAAGAACAATATCAAATTATTTATTTAAAAAACACTAAAAGAACAATCACAAGAAGAAAAGGAAGAAAGAAGAAAAAAGAAGAAGAATAGAAGAAGAAACAAGAAGTAGTAGAAGAACAGGAAAAATAAGAAGAAAAAGAAAAACAACAGCAAAAAGTAGAACATCAATAACATTTGGTGTAGCAAAACGGTCAACCATTGAGTCCAGAACTATCTATGTACAGAGTTTGGCCAACTTGGTTTAACTTGGTCACAACGTGGCGTGTATCATTTTGGTTTGTGTTTCCCCCGACAAAGCAGCTCAGTATTCGCCATGTTGTGCCCAACTCGAAGCGGGTTGGTCAAACTCTCCTAATCCATGGTGCTGGCTGAGTCAAGTCTTTGGGATGGTGACGTTAAAGGTCGGTCCCCAGACCTCAATAATCGAGATGTAGATTTGTGATTAAACGGAGGACTCTTTGGTCTAAAACGGGGCCCTGGTCTGTCAAAACCCAATACTCACCTACACGCACACGCACACGTCCACACACGCACAAATTGCTAAACATAGAATCCATTAACTAAACACTGTGTTGCAATGTCATGGAGATACTGATAACTTCAAGATCATCAATAGTGATCTGTCAGTTTATGACAGGTTCAGTGACCCAATCAGAATTCTACATCAAGTGTCTCTCCAAGTACCTCGGTCTTTTGCCATCCGTTTCAGCATTTCATATCCTGTTGCTCCACATTCTGCGATTAAATCACCTAGAAAGCCTTTACGACGTCTTCCCCTCATCTTATTTCCATGTATACGACCTTCTATGACTCTGATCATCAAGCCGTCATCATGCCGCATTATGTGTCCAAGCCATTTCTTCTGTCTCTTTCTGATCGTTTGAAGCAGCACCCGCTTTTCTTGAGCTCGATGCAACACCTCTTCATTCGAAACTATGTCCCTTCAAGACACACCTAGTAATTTCCGCCAGCACCACATTTCGACCGCCTCCAATCGCTGAATGCCCTTCCTGGCGAGTGTCCACGTCTTTGCCTCATACAACAGTACACTCCATACTAGAAACTTCACAAGACGCTTTCCCAAACTAAGGTCAATATTGTGGCTCATCAGGATATCTTGTCGTTGAAAGAAGGCAGCTCTTGCCAATGCTGAGCGCAAGTTGACCTCTTTGGCAGACTTGCCATCCTCAGTCAGCTAGCACACTGCCTAGATACTTGAAGTGGTTGACTTGCACTAGTCTGTTGCCATTTATCATGATGGTTAATTCTTTTGTCTTGACCTTACTTATCATCATCACCTTCGTTTTCTTCTCGTTGATTTTCATGCCATAGTTCCTGACCACTTGGTCTCTCTGTACCATCTATCTTTTAAGGCCATCGGCAGTGACAGCGAGCGTGGCCTGATCATCAGCGTACCGTACAGACTTAATTAACACTCCTCCAACGTCCACTCCTTCTTCTAACATTGCCAGAGCTTCTCTTACCATTGCCTCTGCATAGATATGGAAGAGAAGAGGGGACAGAGGGCATCCCTGACGTGTTTCACGTCCAATGACGGATGGTTCAGAGACCCCATCTCCAACGCGAACGCTTGTAGTCTGAGACATGTACAAGGATGCAATCAGTCTACAGTCTCTCCAATCAACACCAGTGGCTGACAGCACTTCCATCAGCCTCGTCCACTTTACACGATCAAATGCCTTTTCGTAGTCCACAAAACAGATCTATAGGTCCTGATCATGCTGTATACATCTCTCACTTAATATTCTCTCATTACAGCAATTGCTTCGGGGGTACCGACCCCTTTACGAAAGCCAAATTGGTCAGTTCAAATATAATCTTTAAGATAAAGATTCATAATAGAATTATTAGTGAACCGGTAGTACTTACCTTGACCTCTATGATGCCTCTGGCTTCAGTCTGGAAGCCTCCGATTGTATCCAGGACTGATTTAAACTCATCACTGATGTGTATTTTCATTGCTAGAAACAAATCAAATACAAAAATTCAATGAAAAACTGTTTTCTTATCATAATGTTGTTGTTTTTAATCTGTAAACCCAGATTTAGAGAAAGCCAACAGCCTAATCACACTCTTACATGTCGCGAAATAAAGTGAAAGTTTGAAAAGCAGAGATATTTCCTTCTTATAGCGGTCTTTGTGTTTGTTTTGTTTATGCTTTTTTTAATGATAGGCTGTTGTATAATATATAAAAGTCCTTTTGTTCCAATCAACGTGAAAGTACAGGTCACATCAAGGATTTGGCGGGCATAATTTTTCCTGTCAGTAATTTTTTCCAAGAACATGCTTTTCTTTGTTTGATTATTGAAAGGCCAACTTAGGTGCAAAACTCCGAGTCACCCTCAATGGCATTTTATTGTTAACGTAAGGATGAATCCCCGAATGATTCAAGTTTGTAACCACTAGGGAATACGCCGCTGCTATTGCACATTTGAACCTACATCTCTTTCTAATAATGTCTAGATCCTAATTTCATTTTGTTGATTCTATCGATAAAAGTGGAAAGTATTTTGTAATTCAATAATCGTAATAATGATGATGATGATAATAATAATAATGATAATGATGATGATAATAATGATAATGATAATGATAATAATGATAACTATAATTATAAAAATATTAATATTGATAATAAGCATCAGCATTGATACTATTCGTGCGGACCGTGCACTTATCCTAACCATTACATTGCCAGGACCTGGCCCATGCCTGACTTGGTCGAGAGGGACAAATGGGCAAACACCTATAAAGGATTTAAGCACCGAGCAAGGATCGAACCAAGGATCTCTTGTATGAGAGTCGAGAACTATCACCTATACACCACAGTGCTCCACATTTAGAACTTAGGCAAGACGGATTGTCGGATTAGTTCCCGGCTTACTTCGTTACATCGGGTCTTAATAACGTCTTCGGGTTTAATACACAACCTTTCGTGAATTATCAAGCCCTAATTCGCGAAGGGTCGGGTGTAAGGTGTATGAAATACACCCCACTTATCGCCACAGTGTCGGGTCCAGTTTCCTCGACACTTTCTAAAAAATCCTACAGCAAATGTACGATAACTTTTTGATACGAGATGAATAATCACATAACGACGCCAGCGATCGATACTTCATCATTGTCTGAATGTGTTGGCTTGTTTTCACAAATAAACATGTAATAAAATTAGCCTTATCTCACTGACCGTCTTTAATAAAGAAAAATATATTATTTGCATTCAGTTTGCCCGACCATTCGTTAATATAGGGGCATCGTATAGCCAGACACGTGTAGTATCCGACCTGTGGGGAATATGGTATGTTTTCACGGAAGGTCGTGTAGCCCGAGCACCCGACCCGACGCAGAGATCCGATGGAACGGAGTAAGCCATCGGATGGGCATGATACCAGTGTACTCACGATAACTATTAGACTCCATCCTTGAGGCTGTGTTGACCGTATCTCCAAACAGGCAATATCTAGGCATCTTTGATCCCACAACACCGGCAGCACACGGACCTGTTATGAGGTTGAAATTTTGATTTCGATTAGATGTGATGTGATTTGATTTGATTTGATTTGATTAGATTTAATATGACGTGATTTTATTTGGTTAGATTTGACTAGATTTGATATGATTTTATTTCATTCAATTTGTTTGGATTTGATTTGATTGATTTGATTTGATTTGATTTGATTCACTATATTTTATAAAATAACCCTAACGGAATCATAAGCTGAGTTTGGATTAGTTTACATTCTATGAAATAAAATTTGCGTACACGATTGATTTGATTTGATTAAACATAATTGAATCAATATCTATAATCTTTGAAGCCAAAAACTGAAATTGAATTTTGATACATTTAAATGAAATGCAAAATACTAGTACTCAGGCCGGATGATAAACTGTGAATAAATCATCAATCAACATAATCAAAGATAGAAAAACATTGAATGAATTAAAAAAATACATAATGCCTTTGATGATATCATCAGTAGTTAAGGGAGGAGTAATCAAGTCAAGTGGAAACACGATTCAATATTAAAGCATGCATTATAGTTAAACAAAATCATATTTAGTGGAATTTAATGAATTAACACTTCGGTTATTTACTGAGCCTCTCTGCACGGTCGCTCCTTTACCACACCTGGGGGTGTTTCACAAAGACTAAGATCGACTTTAAGTTGGACTTAAGTATGGCGGGCCATTCATGCCATTGGTTGCTATCCCCATTGGTCTCTAAATTATAATCTTTAGATAATATTTTTTCCTTCAATAATGAACTATCAAAAAATGTAAACTCTGTAGGGTTGAGACCACGATTTTTACGTCCCTTGAAAGACAAATGCCAATAAATGGTAAGAGCAATGTCAGGAAAGAAATTTATTTGTTTCGCTCTTTGGTCTGGAGTGTTCTTTGTTAAGGTCAGGTGAAGATGTTAAGGTTAGATGTTTTCTTTTCAGGCCAAGATGTATTGTTCCCTATGAATAGGCCTGGGGAAGTCATTAATTCAGTGTACATGTTTTATCTGTTGTTTAGCACACATTTAGGAAGCTTCTTTTCAATACAAGTATTTTCCTTTGTAAGATCATTTTCTCTCAAAATATTTGTAGTCATGTTTTTAGAATTTACTTAGTAACCGTAGGGTATATTAAGAGGTGGATTTTTTGCAATCGAGGAGAACCACCTAAGCTATAATAGACTTAACGTCATGTTAGAAGTCGGCAATTAAAGTCAATATCTGAGGGTAATTCCACGTCGGGACGAGAGGCTAGCTCAACTGCCACCCGGTTCTCCATAGCTTTCGTCGGGGCTAGCTCTTGTCTGGGATCGGGACGCACACCATCGTATCTCAGTCTGCGGAGGTCAAGAATCCGGGGCGACTACCGGGGCCAAGTGGAGCAAAGACGCTGTCTGCGGAGGCCAGGGCCAAGTGGACGACACGAGCTGTGACCGGCGTCGATGTCAGACGGGAAACTACCCATCCAGAATTATTTTGTTAAAGATAAGTTTAATTACATACTGTATTATTACTGAAGCCAAAACAAAGTGTGTGAAACAGGAGAAATGATTGGAAATTAAACGTTACAATTTAACTTTAATTAACAAGCTCTATTTCCCTTTATTTTGTGTGTCCGTAGCAATAATAAAAAATAAAAAAAGTCTCTCACGTGACAAGCAAACAGTGGCATGAACGGCCTGTTATACTTAAGTCCAACTTAAAGTCGATCTTAGTCTTTGTGAAACACCCCCTGCAACCTTTTTCTCACAAAACAATAGGGAACCATTAACGGAATGATTGCTCTCTGCGACAAACTGGCTTTGCAAAATAACCAATTTCCAGTCTTGATTAGCTACATGACAAACCTTCCAACGTCGGTATAGATTAATCTTGCAATGGAAACAGCTAAATAATCTTGGGGGTGTTTCACAAAGACTAAGATCGACTTTAAGTTGGACTTAAGTATAACAGGCCGTTCATGGCACTGTTTGCTCTTACCATTTACTGGCATTTGTCTTTCAAGGTACGTACAAATCGTGGTCTCAAATCTACAGAGTTTACATTTTTTGATAGTTCATTATTGAAGGAAAAAATATTATCTAAAGATTATAATTTAGAGACCAATGGGGATAGCAACCAATGGCAAGAACGGCCTGCTATACTTAAGTCCAACTTAAAGTCGATCTTAGTCTTTGTGAAACACCCCCCTTGAAGACTTTGGTATATCTTTCCCATGATGAATAAAATGTGACAAGGGAGATTATTTGTGTGGCACATAAAGAGTCAAAGTAAACCTTTTTGGGGGGATGCAATCCCTAGCCCCTATATAGGCACAAAGTTCTGAGATACCTCACGAAGTTCTTACCCGTGTGAGCACCGATCCTCATCAGTATTCTCTCAGATTTGAGATGGGGTATTTTTAAGGTCTGTACCCCTTGGATCATGTCGAGAGCGAGTGAGGCGATCTCGAAAGCATGTCGATCACCGTTTCGTATGGGAACACCGCTGACGACCATATAAGCGTCGCCGATGGTCTCCACTTTGTAGACGTCGTATTTTTCAATGCAGGAGTCGAAGAACTGGTAGAGCAGATTGAGAAATCCCACGACCTGTAACGTAGAATAAAATGGAGAAGTAATCGATAACGTTTTGATAATGTTGTCCTAGCTCCCTAATGGGTACAAGGATTAATAGTAGAAGTAGTAGTAGTAGTAGTAGTAGTAGTAGGCTTCAGTTGACGTCCTGAAATCTTTAAGTCCCTTTTGAATATTAAAATGATTTTGTTTTTCATGAGTGTGAACGACCCTATGTTTTTTATTAGAAGTAGTAGTAGTAGTAGTAGTAGTAGTAGTATCATTATAAGTATTATTATTGTCGTTATCGTAATTATCATTATTATTAGTATCACTATTATTACTATCATTACTATCATCATTATAACTATTATTATTATCATTATTATTTGGTGTATGATCTATCATAATGCAGGACGCATATAAAATAACCCGCTTTATAACGGCTTATCCGACATAACAAGAACAGAGACTATGCTGGGCGGCAACAATCATACAAGAAAGCTGAAGAAATATCTATGCATTCATTAATTATAATCTCCTTTCGTCTTGTCATTCCGTCATTTAGCCTCTTTCTGTCACCATCAGGCTCTTTCTTAATTTTCCTCTTTTTTGTTATTCCTACTTCTTCCCTTTTCTCTATATATTTCTCAGTCTTCCCATTACGTATTCCCCCGTTTTCCTTCTTTGATCACCTCTTTCGAAATTCCCGTCTCAGTAATAATAATAATAATAATATTTCTGCTTATATAGCGCTTAATACATCGGCAATGTCCGAGTTTCTAAGCGCTTTACATATACTCGCGAAATGGCAGCCTTCAGCGGCCTTCCGCGCGCGTTGTGTGAGCGATATAAGGTGTTGAAAGGACGAACTTGAGAGTTGACATGTTGAATGGTGGATTGGTAAAACAAAACAAAATAAGTTGGTGAATGCTATCCTATACAGAATTATAATAATAATGATATGTGCTTATATAGCGCCTAACACTTACTTTTGCATAATTACCCTGCATGGCTTTAGCAGAGCAGCTGTCACGCGCTCTGCGTTTCAAGGAATAAATTCCTACCAGCTAGGTCCCCATTTACTTCACCTGGGTGGAGTGCATCACAATTTGGATGAATTTCTTGCTGAAGGAAATCAACGTCCTGGAGTGGGATTCGAACTCACGACCTTATGATTGAAAGACGTGAATCAGAATCACTACACTATGACGCTTCCAGATCGTGTGCACCTAATACATGTACAATAATAAATCCATTCGTATTTTTAGTTGATTTGATGCCGTCTATACTAGTAAAAGTAGCGCATTACCCCTCCCCCAACAAAAAGGAGTAAAATAGACATAAATAGTGAACAAAATATATCAGATATTTGTTTTGTATTTTCATGGTTTTTTAATTGACTTTTGCCTAAAAGAAAAATGATGATTTAAATGAGCCAATCTGTTTGCAGGTGGTAAAACTACATTTACACATACATGACATGTACATGTAAACAGAACACGAAGTAACTACTAACTACCCCTTGAAGAATTGCTCATAATTTCAAAACCCTTAAAATGTATCACAATGTCATCTTACCACAACATTGGTAGAGTCATTAGGTACATTTTGTGTGAAAATCAGAGATATCCATCACTGTATGGCTGAATGAGCACAGATTAAAGACAAAATGGCCCAATTGAAAAGTCACAGGACACTGTGCGTGCTTATACATTGTTGTGAAACAGCACCTGCCTGAATGCATTGATTATGAAACAATGCTTTTTGATATTCTATCCATATTTATTTGTAAATGGCACATGTTGTTAAATGCATTATTTGCAATTGTAAAACAGTGCATTTTGAAATTGTTTAATACTCTGTAAACTGATGGCAATGATAATATTACTTTTGCGAATTTTTAAACATTAAAAAAAAAAAATCATTAATGTATGCTTATTCAACCATGGATCAATGATAACCTCTTATTGTTATACATTGTTTTCCTAAAAACCATAGAAATATTTTTGCAAGACGAAATCTTGAAACGATTCTACGTTATAAAATTATGAGCAATTGTTTAGGAGTGTAGTTACTTTTTGTGACAATCAATCTTTAATTTTTTTTCTTCCAAGGGGACTCTTTTTTAATTTACAAAAAAACGCCCTTGAGGTTTCTCATGGGGGTTCTTTCTATGACGGGGGCTACTTTTTGGAATGTAATTTGGTTTCTTAATTTTAGTCCGGCCGTATCGTATAGATACAGAATTCATAGAATCTTACATTGCAGTTAATGATTCCATCCACTATTACTCAAATGTAAATGTTACTATTAGATATTACATCTTGTCAAGATATATGTCGTGTAGTCACTATTTTTTTAATTTATCATTTTGAGCTGTCAAAAATATGTCTCAATAATAATTATGGCATAACTTTGGAAAATTATGAATTTGTTGATAGATATTAATTGGTATACGACTATTTGTTCATGTAATCTTGAAACCATGATTAAATTAAAAAGGAAGACAAATAGAGAAACTTAAATTGTTTTATGTGCCTTTCATTTTAAACTTTTGTCCTATTTGTTGACGTGTTTCTTATCATTAATCACGTTACTTCATTTTGCACGTACATTCAGCACCTAAGAAATATAGAACTACCAAATTTGCAATACAGTACGAGACTCTGCTTAATATAGAAGTTAAGAGGACACTGATCAACTGATGTGTAGAACTTCAAGGGCGGGGTCGTACTTTTTGAACTTGACGATCTCACGAGGAACAAACCATACTATCAAACAATAAGATTATATAATTAATATCAACGATTTAATATAGATGAACCACACAAATATCAAGGGTCGTATATGGTCACTACAGATGTAACAAAATCTTATCCTGTCCCAGAAAATCAAAATATATTTGTAATTTCACTAATGTTCACAACTGGGAATTTTCACAACTGTATAATTTTCACATGATCAGATCAACGCGAACGAAAAAAGTAGATTAACCAATTACATAGATTGAGCGCGCGTAAACAATCACAGCTTTCGTATTCGATTTCCACGTAGATGAAGGCACCAGCGAACGCAATTGTACTATGAAATTGTTGCTTATTTCAGTTATCGGTGAAAATTGCGAGAAGAAATCCCATAGACCAGTACAGACATTTTCTCTCGCGGAACCATTCTTTTATACATGCTGAAGGTATCGCTTATTTTATTATTTTCAATTTTAAGAGTGTACATTTGCTCAACAGTGCAAGTATCGATATCCGTTGCCATCCTCTTTCAGGAACTATTTTGAGTTTTTATATTTCATTTCGAGATTTCAAACAACTTATAGAAAAAATCCCAAGCTTTACAGTGATCTGCAGTCCAAACGAATGACACGTGCAATTTTTTCAACCCGAGGCGTGCAAAACCCTAAAAGTTTTTAAATTTCAAAGGATTTCCTTACTCAAATCATAATATAAATCCTTACTCAAATTATAATATAAATAAATGTTATTACCCCGGTCATCGGATTTTGGCTTGCCCGCACACAATGTATGCACTTTTTCCACTATTTTTCCTATTCTATTCTTCTCTTCCTCATCTTCTTATGTTGCATTATTTTCTTCTCTTTGACTAATTATCCTAATTCCTGTTCTCTATTTCCCTAACATTCTTTGTCTCCATCTCTCACCTTATTTTCCCATTCTCACATTAGAACGGTGTTAACGTTTTTTCCTAATTCTCCCTCTTTCTCCCCCTCTCTCTTTCTCTCTCTCCACATCTCTCTCTCTCTCTCTCTCTTCTGTGCGAATAATTTGTGTTCGGCACGTATGAACACGATTCGTGTGACATACAATATACTTTGATTATTGCTCTATGTAGTCATGTAAAGGGCATAGGTGTCATATTTTACTCTATCGCACCCGCATCTACATTATGTCTAGCCATATTATCATTAACTACATATATGACATATACTTGCAAATGTATGCATTGTCGCGAATTGAAACTGAGATATAGCCATAAATATCAATGAAGAATTATGTAACACTTTCACGCCTCCGTTTCGCGATGTCTTAGACTTAGAATAGACTTAAATTCTAGTCTTAGACTTAGAATAGTACTAATTGCCTCAATTACTACTTTTTTCTTTTAAAAATATAAGGTTACATAGATAGGAAGCACTTAAAGGGAGCTCATCCGTATTGCAAAGTTTATTTCGATCTAACATCATAAAGTTTGGCATAATTCAGCTTTACGAATTACAAATAATGACATCCTACACTGTAGGTTCCGCGGTGTTTTGAGATGAAATGGAAATTTCTTGATACAAAGAAGGGGCCCCAGCTGAAACAATTTATATTCTATTTTTAGATTTTGGGAACCAGTGATTCTCACTTTGACCAACTGCTTTCGTGGACGAAGTCTATCCCAAGATTTGGTAGGATTGCTTAATTCATTACAGAATCGTTAAATCTGTTAAAGATCGCAAGTGCTGCCTATGGCACCCCTTGGCCAAAGCCCCCAAAAAAAAAAAAATGCCATTCGAAATCTAACCGTCGGTTATTCGTCTAAAAATCAGGTTCAAAGTCCTATATTCGCCGGGGGAGGGGGCCTTCTATTTATTATATCTTCTATCAAAAAGTAATTTAAGGATTATTCACAAAATCGTACTAATGGTATTCAACAGACCATTTTTTAATGTAACCACATTTAATGCATACGGTTTGTAAAGTGCCTCCTACGAATTTTTTTATAACATATTCACCTGCTAATTGTATCTCAATAGTCAGAACGCGAAATGCATCAAGTACGTGTTTTCACGGAGTGCAAGTCATAATTGGTAACCTACCTAGCAACAACTAATGTTGCAATTCGCATTTTGACAATTGCAATTTTTCGTAAGGGGTGAATGAAAAGAAATCGTATCGAGGCACTTCACAAACATGTATGCATTAGAATTTGTTACATTGCAAAAATGGCCTATTCAATTCAATCCAATCTAGTCCATATAATGTTATATTTATGGCCTGCAAAATGCATAAAGTACCTACAACAGAGAACCATGTTACTATGTTACTGTAATCCTTCCATTAAATTAAGTGGAGGAGGGGTAGGGGGGCTAAAATGGTTTTCTTAGAAACATGCACAGTAACTCTTTTATTTTATTTTAGTCTTTTGTTTGCATAGCATGCAGGGAGTTGCACCAATTTCTTTGCAAAGCACAATTTTGTCAGATAGTATGTCACCCAGTTTCTGACGCTTGAAAGGCATTGACTGAAGAAAATGCACTCAAACCCTGTAAGAATAGGGATTTTAGATCGATACAAAGTCCTCAGTAAACAGCTCGACTTCCTAATATTTTGACAAACATGACGTTCAGGGCGATGATTTCTTCTCAAGAATGGTGATATTCAAGAGCCACGAAGTCGGGAAGGGCCTTGATTTTTACTTACTTTTTTTCTTCTTTGTTTTGTTTATATTCATTTATTTATGTTTCTTTTTCTTTCGTTCTTTTTTTCATTTCTTTTTAAGTTTCATGAACGTTGACATTCAAAAAGGCGTATATATTGCGGCAAGGGGGAAGGCTCTATATTTAGTCTTTTTTTTTTTTTCTCTATTCTTTCTTTGTTTTTATTTTTTTTTTTTATTCCTCTCTTTCTTTCTTTCATTTTTCTTTCTTTTCTTTGTTTCTTGTTTCATAACCGGTGACATTAAAAGAAGATTATAGCATTAAAGCGGAAAGGGTCTACGACTTTTGTCTTTCTTTGTTTTTCTGTTTTTCTTTCTTTCTTTCGTTTGTTCGTTCTTTTTTCTTTAGCTGAAGAAAGTATCGACTCCGAATTATAAAACATTTTTCCCCGTTATTTGCGCTCTCTGTCTTGCTCTCTCTCTCTGTCTGTCTGTCTGTCTCCCTCTGTCTGTCTCTCTCTCTCTCTCTATTTCTGTATCTCTTTGTATCTTTCTCCCTATCTTTTTATCTGTTATTTCTATCTCTATCTTTTCTCTTCATGCTCTATAAAGTCATGTATCCATGTCATTTTTTCTATATTTCTCTCTCTGCTCTCACATTCTTTCTCTCTTTCTCTTTTTCCTGTCTCCTCCTTCCTGAGCTCTACACCAAACGCATTCAAGCCTATACACCTATCTTTCCATCAGCTTATTAAGTAATTGTCGAAAGTGCTAGTCTGGACGTCATTTGCGCAAGGAAGCAATGACTTATTTAAAGGGCAATCCAACTCTTCTAATAAGTTCATTTGAATGAAAGGAGAAAAATCAGCGAAACAGAATGGCGAAAGTTTGAAATAAATCGGACCAATATTAAGAAAGCTATGAGTGCTTGAAATATGAGATCACTACAGCTGTACGGATCTCAAATCGGCGATTTTGTCAGTGGATTGTGACGTAGTGACGGATTACTCTCCCGTTTGTCGCGTACAAAAATCTCAATACCATGTCATGTCATGTACAATATCATGGAGAGTACATTATTACGGGTCTTCTAAAAAGAAAAGACCATCCCGAGTCATACATTTATGACAATTTGAAATTTTAGTCCTTTTGTATATGGGGGCAAATGGGAAAGTTGTCCGCCACTACATCACGTAGACATTTTCAATTCAGCCGAATAGAAGAGCCCACACATATAGTAATTGCAACTTTCAAAAATTCGTAACTTTCTTTTTTTTAAAGCCGATTTTATTCAAACTTTCATCAGTATGCTTCTCTGATTTTTCTGCTTTATTCTAGACAATATTGCTATCAAGGTTGGATTTTCCTTTAAGATTCCTTACTAATGCACACACACACAAAATAAGCAGATGAGTGATAATTCATATTTTAAAAAAACATTTGACATGTTCGCAACCTTGGAATGTAATTAGAGTCCATATACTATGTGATGAAGGACAATGTGATTAAAAGACAATATCAAAATAAAAGCAAAGACGGGTTGAATAAACAGTCATTAATATTGGCTGATCAATTGATCCCACTTTAGAACGCATATCATTTTTGACATTGCTGGTTTAAAACTGTAACAGCACACACATTTGGTTTCATGTGTGTGGTATCATGTGAAAAAATGAAATTTCGTTCTAATGATGTTCTATTAAAATGAATCTAAGTGTGTATATAACAAAAGGTTGCTGGGGAAAGTTGGGTTTCGTTTGAAAAAACTGCACTGTAAAAATAGAATGCGTTGTTTATGTGTGGGCGCGTGTGGGTGTGTGTGTGTTTTATCATGTGAAAATTGAAATTTTGTTCTAATGATGTACTATTAATTTTTTTTTTGCTCACTACCCCCCACTGAGCGAAAAATCGACCGGCACGATTTTCAAATTTTCGCATGAAGTGGGCCCCTTTTTAGGCCCCCTCCCTTGCCGCCGGCTGGATCCGCCCCTGGCGTAAGGGGTGCGTGTGTGTGTGCGTGCGTGTGTGTGTGTCCATCCATCAAACACTGTAATTGTTTACGGTAAGGTTACCTAATAATTATGGCAATACTGTAGAAGTTTTTTAAAGGATCCACCCTTCCAGATCATTACATTTTCCGTTATTAATTAAGCGTACACCAGCGATGGCGAGCAATTTCACTAAAACGTAGTTATTACACGTCCTGGGATAAATGAACAATATCAACTTTATGTGATAATGAGGATGGGTACCCTTGATAAATTTGGCGCCTTTTTCCCCTGTTTTACCAGACGTTCTTGTATATCATACACACTAAGAAATAAGGGTGCAATTGGGGTGCAGATTTGCGTCCACCTAGCGTATTTGGCAGAGGGTGCTGCTGTGTAATTAAAAAAGGGCCTAAGGGCCACATGCGGCCCATGAGACGATGTGCCGCGGGCAGCTAAATACAATTTGTTTAAGTTTTTTTCAATTTTGATGCTATAAGCATTGTTTTATATTGCTTTTCACTAGCTTAATGAGCCAAAATGTTGAGGGGCTGAGACAGTGCCGGGAACGCAGTATATTTAACTCGGATATATCGATCCGTTGAATACGTGGTTTTCGGCCTACACCCCACCCCTCCCTCGAAATAAAACATTTTGAATAATTGCTGTGTAAATATTCGCATAACAGCAACGCCCTTGATGTGTTATATGTTTTATTTGGTATAAATTATGGTCGCTTAGCGACAGACCAAGAAATTCTACGGTTTTCTAGTTTGAAACTTTGCATTTAAGAGCACTTTTGATCACACAGGCAAAACAAAGGATGAATTTAATCAACACCTACCCTTTTATGCTTTCACCTCTAAGCAGAATAGGTAACAATGTATCGTCAGACAAATTTTTGCAGCTTTCCTATTCGGGGGCAACTCTTTATATTAAAGTGAAAATTACTTCATGTGAGGGAGTAGAGCGACAGGGCGAGGAGATTTGTCATGCTTGACAAATTAAGTAGTGAAAAATTGCATTGTATAGTACTTCGTTAGTTAGTATGTCGTTATTTCCTTTATTTCTTTCATTTTCCTCTTCATTTGTTGTCTTTTTGGCACATTGAACACGGGATCATCCCAAAGCCCCCCTCAACCCCAACACCGCAATGCAATTGCCACCATTGACTTGGAATGAAAATGTTTTTAGACAAATTGCTCGCTAGCTTCGTTAGCTTATTGATAGTCTACCATAGATTCTATTGATAGAATAGAATGTGATAGAATGCTATCATAGTATCGAAGAGATGTCGTAGTACAGTGGAGGTGTCGTTGTTTAGTGATTCATTCACTTGACCTCAATCCAAGGGTTGATGGTTCGAATCCGAGCCCGGCACTAACGGCCTTTGGCAAGACATTAATTAACATTTGCCACTCACTACACAGGTTGCCGATATTCGATGTTTTATTTGATTCGATGTTCATTTATTCCTTATGCATCTACATATAGACATTTACAATCTTATAACTTAAGATGTATGAAATGACATGGTACATGTATATACAGAAAGGGGGTTGTCTTAAGCATAAGCTTGAAGCGACTTCCTTTCGAGAATGAAAATAAAAATATATACAATATATAAAGTGATGCATAAAAATTAGGTTAGGAAGGAAGAAGGATAGAAAAAGAACATAGGAAGAGAAGAGAATGAGAGGAGCAGGGAGGGAGAGAAAGTGAAATGGAGAAAAATATATATGCCAGAGCGCACTGGCCTACTGATGGGGAGGGGGCCTAAAAAAAATTCAAACGTGGTTTATTTCTAATTCGATACCAGTGATTTACAAATGTTGCTGATATGACATGATTTTCCGGGGTTTTTCCTCCATTTTTTGTAAATTCAACTTTTCTTTTCTTTCTGTACCCCACCCAAAAAACAAAAAAACTAAAGTTTTTGCTCATAACGCCACTTCCAGAGCGGTACGTATTCCGTGTTAATGTTGAAGCGCCAGGAGCGTCACAGTGTGACGAACATGTGCGCTATATACGACGTCACCATTATTATTATCATCAACAAGACATAAGAAAGGCAATTTAAGGAAGGTACGGAAGACCCTCTCGACTAGTGATGTTCCTCCGCCCCCAGATGGCCACCATGGATTCACCAACAAAACTAAAGGTAAAGAAACAATACAAATGGAAACAATATCGCAAATTTAGAATCTTCGTAGTTCCAAAGCTTTTGTGGAACATTGCGATAGGGTTATGGAGGAAAAACACCGCTCACTTTCCTTAATGTCAATACGCAGCGCAGAATAATCAAGAGACTTTAAAGTCATATTCAATGGTATTCTTATAAAATATATATGACACGACGGAATTATAAATGACGAATTTTCCCCAACCAAGCCATCGAGATAAAACAGTATTTGACCCTCAGTTGCTTGCAGATATCTATCAATTCCATATTTGCGTAGTAGGTCATAAAGTACCCCTCTCCCCAAAATAACGGGGTTTAAAAAACAACCATTTTGCCGCTAAAACCCTATGCATCGTGCAAGGAGCCGTTATTGATAACTTTCAAAAGTTCCTAAGAGGAGTACAGTTCTCTTTAGAGAGATTAGAACCGTTGCGCAATATCAAAAACCCTTTTAGAGAAATATATTCTCAGTTTAAAAGCATATTCGTA
The DNA here is from genome assembly GCA_037976565.1 of Mesocentrotus franciscanus. Lineage (NCBI taxonomy): Eukaryota > Metazoa > Echinodermata > Echinoidea > Camarodonta > Strongylocentrotidae > Mesocentrotus > Mesocentrotus franciscanus. The sequence continues at coordinate 15,077,370 of CP137682.1, read as the reverse complement.
TTTCTAATTTTCACACGGTATGACAAGAAAAGCATGGGTATGTAAAGGCTATTCACGAAACTCTCCTTATAAATACCTCATTAATTATATCCATACATGATGATCACGAAGGCCGAAATTAATGTCACGGTTCTTGCATTATTTCGGCGGCTGTTTGACGGCGGTAGCTAAATCGTCTATCTTGCAATATTTCGGCTGCTGTTTGATGACGGTAACTAAATGTGTAAATTGTCATGGGGCATAGGAATCATTTATCCTTGAAAGGGTACCCAGTAAAATTAACAAGGATGTAAAGGCCATGTAATGGACCTAAGTAATACGACACAACTCTGAATGATAGCGTCCCTGGTAAGGTTTGAAGCTGTCTTTTGACTGATATTTTCCATCATAATAATAATGCTACCCTCGTCACTTCCTTTTCATTAACCTTTTTCTTACCTTAGATTTTAAAAATATCATCAGTAATTATGTGGAATTTCATTAAGAAGTATCAACGGGTTAATTTCTTACTTTTGGCTTTAGTTTCATTTAATGTGTTCTATGAAATTGTGTATATTTATATTTTTACCTGATTTGACAAAACAAAAACCAAAAAAAAAATTTTAAAAGAATACAAGTTTGTTAAACTAGTATAAAAATATATCTCTGTACAGTCTGTGTACAGTTTAGTGAATCTGTTTCTTCTATGCAGAATTTCAATATTGATTATTTTAAGAGGTGAAAAAGTAAATCTCAAATGTTAAAATAAAAAAGCCTATATATAAATATATATAAAACCCACTAATCAGAAACTACCCGCGAACTGCGTAGAAATAATGTTGGTGAAAGATTTCCTACATGAGAAAGTGGATTTAAAAAGGAGTGAGAGAGAAAAGCAGCGAGAAGCTAAAGAGTACCGAAGAGTGACGACATACTGTCCAAGTTGTCAAGGATGCTGGGGCTAGTTTCTCGAAACCGTCATATGTCTAAGTTCGTGGACATCCCATAGAAACGCGTGTTAATTCTATAACACACAACCAATCACACCAGCCCTAAAACACTAAATTTGCCCTGCTCCAGGCCGTTGCTTGAATGATTTTGCGGTAAACCCCACGATCAGGCTCTGTTTTTTTTTTAGAACCAGGTAAGCTGGACGACGAGCAAATATGACGGTACTTTTCGGTAGTCTATTCAAAGCCATTAGATATCAAGTTATCTCGTGATGTGATGTGATATTGGAAACTACAGTCACGTTTAAAGGCCGTTGTCCGATAAGGACAATTTAAAAAACAAATTATTTTCAAGTACAACATATAAATGTATGGTGCTATTTTAATACATTTGAACAATTCTAAATCTCGAGACTAATATTGTATGAGTCCCAATGATGGACTTTAGAATCCTCATTTCATATTGCATAAACCGTTTTTATTGATGACGAGGAATCTTGACCGCTAATTGAATTTCTTCCAAGGGCAAATTTGTATTTTGTTACTTGAATGTCAGTCGGACTACCACGCAGAGTAAACCACGCATTTACATTTCACAATTAATTCATGGCAATTGCCATCGTTACGACGGTGTTATGAATATTCTAAGGCTTTGTATTTTCACTCTAGGCTTAAAGGCATTGTTTAACAATGCCAAATCTGAGATGCATTGCCCTACGTATTATCAGCGTCTGTGATATGGTGTCATTTTGAATCCCTAAAAATATTGCGCTTCAAATGATCATGAAGTGGCTCAAAAAGGTAAAAATCTTTGAGTGACCGGTTTTACCATACTCATTTACCAGTAGACTGTAGTGTTATAAAAACCGTTGCGAAAACGGTTTTTGAAATTTCGAATTCCAATCATAAATATCTTGATAATCAGACGGGTGATCGGCTTGTAAACGTCATAGGATTCCTGACTGACCTAAAGGTTTATAATTATGATTGCAGCATGAGCTAAATCCAGGATTTTGTTTAGAATCTGAGACAAAGATACCCAACCCCTTTAAGGTGTTGGAGATCATGATGGAGGATAGATTTAAGGTAACCGACTACCTGATTTTTTTCATTAAAAAAAAAACTAATTCCTCTTGATTTGTGTTGATAAATAGTGGAATGAGGGACGTAACATAACCCTTTAATCAGATAATCACCCGAAAGGAAATAAAAGGTACTAAGTTACTATGCGTGCTCACCGAGTCAGTGAAATATTGAAACTAAAATCAGGAGGGGGGGGGGGGCGAAACAATATCATTTTCACAGTTGTCGGTGGACAAATGTTGATCAAACCCGTGTTCGTGGCGTTGGTGATGTTTAACATTCTTTTGACGTGATTGTACACAGTTACCCAGCATTTAATACAATAGTATATTTTCCGAAATTGTCCCCGACTCTACAAGTTTCTACTAAAGTGCTGATAGAATGTTAATCGGAATAAGTGGTTTAGTGGTGGTTATTTTACCTGACTTCTAGTAGTAGTAGCTGTCTGTCGCGAAGCGACATTGACCGCCTTCACTTTCATGAAGGCTGCTTGCAAAGGTAGGTAAGTACCGGTAGCTCTTGCAAGTTACTAACGGCACTCTCTCGGGGAACTGGTGGCAGTTTCACACCGGCGAGGACAAGCCAGGACGGGTGTGAACCACTAGACCCTGCAGTGACTGGTCGAAGGATGACGGGAGTTCCATATCGTCAATCGACCTCAATGCTGTCACGGTGGCATGGTTTTCTGTTAGGGTTTGCTCCCTTAGCCTTAGATTCTAAAGAGAGCCTGAACCACAAGGCAGTGGTTATACAACTATGTATGGCAATAACAATTAACATTTATTACAAGAATGAGGTGATTACAATTACTCTTATGTTGCGTTAAGTTAGGAGTATTAATTAAGCACAACCAAATACTACTTTTAAAGTACTTACTTAATAGTGCTGTGATAAAAACACTGATTATAATAGAAAAACCAAGATTTTTTTTCGAAATAAGTGCATACATTTTAAGGAGATAGAGGGCAGATCGAAAATACCTTACGATATAAAATTAATTTGATTAATAAAATGAGAAAAATGGTTCCCAGGTCGAAAAACCAGTTGAAACCAGTAGGCAACTGGTCAACTGGTACCAGTTCAAACCAGTAGTCAACTGGTACCAGTTCAAACCAGTATATTCAACTGGTTTTTAATATGGAAATTGAGACAACGCTATCTGGGACCAGTTGACAAACCAGTTGAAAACCAGTAGATTTACCAGTTCATATACCAGTTGATATTTCCAGTTGATTTACCAGTTGAAAAGCAGTAGATTTACCAGTTGATATACCAGTTGATATTTCCAGTTGATTTACCAGTTGAGACCAGTAATCAACTGATATTGTGATAATCAATAATCAATATTGGCATCTGGCCACCAACAGGACCATATAGTATATAAACTCTTGCAATTACCCCATCACAGAGATCATTTGAGGTGGATTACAGATAAGTATCATTCTCATTTAGAAATTTGGAGCTCGTACATAGATATATACAAAATTATACATTTTGTTTTCTGGTTAGTAATTACATGTATCAATATATCTATTTTTACGTCTTAAATTAGATGAAAAACATGATCAAATATATATAATATATTTGTCAATGATTGACTAAGAAAATATAAATCACAAAATTGATGTGCATTGTCACATTTGCTTGACAGATCATGATAATTGTATTTTTTGTGAAAATATGCAAATAAATCATGAATATGCACAAGATACAATGAACTGGTTTTTGAACTGGTAAAGCAACTGGTATTCTACTGGTCAACTGGTAAATCAACTGGTAATCATCTACTGGTTTTCAACTGGTAAATCAACTGGACAGTATAATCATCTAACAGTTTTCAACTGGTAAAACAACTGGTAATCATCTAATGGTTTTCAATTGATAAATCAACTGGTATAATCCTCTAATGGTTTTCAACTGGTAATCATCTACTGGTTTTCAACTGGTAAATCAACTGGTAAATCAACTGGTAATATCAACTGGTCTCAGATGTCAACTGGTATTTCTACTGGTTTTCAACTGGTAAATCAACTGGTGATCATCTACTGGTTTTCAGCTGGTAAATCAACTGGTAAATCAACTGGTAATATCAACTGGTCTCAGATGTCAACTGGTATTTCTACTGGTTTTCAACTGGTAATCATCTACTGGTTTTCAACTGGAAAAATCAACTGGTAATATCAACTGGTCTCAGATGTCAACTGGTATTTCTACTGGTTTTCAACTGGTAAAGCAACTGGTAAATCAACTGGTAATATCAACTGGTATTTCTACTGGTTTTCAACTGGTAAATCAACTGGTAATCATCTACTGGTTTTCAACTGGTAAATCAACTGGTAATATCAACTGGTCTCAGATGTCAACTGGTATTTCTACTGGTTTTCAACTGGTAAATCAACTGGTAATATCAACTGGTCTCAGATGTCAACTGGTATTTCTACTGGTTTCCAAATTGTATCAACTGGTATTAACTGGTACCAGTTGACACCAGTTGACACCAGTTCAAACCAGTAGATACCAGTTGGAAATCCTTACTGGTTTCAACTGGTATCAACTGGAATTTCGACCTGGGAAATAATATAATATGAATCAATAGATTTGGTTGATCCAGTGCGATGGCACAAACACGTCCCTACTGGAAAGAGATCCTAACAATTACAGAGCTTGGTATTGTTGCTCTGTTCGCCAGCAGTTTGAGGATATGGAATCCCGCGGCACATTACTCACAAGAGCTCTAGCAATCCAAGCTTTTACAAAACCTATGATAAGTAATTTTGCGCATGTACCACCCACCTGATCGATCCACAAACAATTTACATAAATTAAACAAAAAATACGAATCAAAACATCCACATTCACTTTCAAGAGAAGGATATGTCCACAGAGTCGCCTATTGTGACGTCACACTCAGCTGTGATTAAAAGTGAGCGCAATGCGCTTTACTGTTGCTGTGCGTATGTGTTGAAGCTGCGTAAAATAATAGTCAAAACAAATATCCAAGAATACGCGAAGAAAAACAAATTTGAAAACTTAATCCATCTACCATCAGAAGTCATCTAAAACATCTGATTATAAAGAAATATTCATTTCATTTAGATTTATGCAGCAATACGACTTACCATCTACATACTAATTTGGGAGTTTAATATAATTCTCCTTTCACAATGGTCATAATCCTTAAAGGTACTATGTCCCATTTGCAGGCCAACAAAATGAAAGGTTCAATTCCAACGGCATTTGAAAGATAATACTAATTTAGAACTTCCCTCCAAACAAAAGGGCTTGTAAATGTCTTTTTGTGGGAAAATAAGGACAGTTAGTTGTCGAATCGAATTTAGCGATCGCGGTCGTTTAATTAAATAGTCTGATATTCAGACCATTGTACCGAATGGTCGTACGTTTTGTGCTGCGCAAAGATTCAATCAGTTTAATTTTGGCCATTTCAAGAAGTGGGTTATTGATGTAGACAAATGCTCATGTACCCTTTACAGCTCATTTTATGTATGTTATTACCAATGAAAAAAGAAGTCAGTCAGTCAATAGTGTCAGTCAGTGAAGTCTAGAAATAAACGTTTTTCCTTGCATAATTTGAATACTAGGACACTATAACGTTTAAATTTCACAGATAGGACATACGTGACATAATCATAATTCCTGCAAAAGTATACAATTTAATGTAGGCTGCAAAAGGGATACACTACCTTTAAACCATTCAATTTTTGTCTCTGATCTTGCATCATATAAAGTACTCTGACTATTTCATAACTTGTTTCACTTATGTTAAAAGACATCATGCAGAGACAACATATAGATTTACAGAAATTACTTCTTGCCAAAATTGGGTCAGTTGAAATCTTAAGCAAGTGCGTATTTGTTATGTTATCCATTATTTTACCGAACGATCGATTGGTGAAACGTCTCCAAACATGCATCAGCTTCAACGTATGCGTCCACGTGAGCGGCAGATTAAACGAATGAGAAAAGGAATCTGTATTTGCCCTTGAAGGAAATTCGATTTGAAGTCCACATTCATCGTCATAGAAGTGATTTCAATCATTAGGTTGAATACTCAAAATGTGAATCTCGGGGGCTCCTCTTTGGAAGTGGAAGGAATTTGGCGCCCTCACCCGAAGACTACATATTTCGCCTAAATCGCGATGCTTTTAAATACATGTCAGGCTTTCGGTGATCTTTCTGACCGCTGGTCAATGCGTTAAATCTAATTACTGGTGCATGGTAAACAGGTTAAAAGCGTTTCCAACTTTATGATCCTGTCGTTCTGCGTGATGTGCCACGTGACCATCCATCTTATCGCCACCGAATGGACACCAGGTGACATAATCAGGTGTTGTTTGTAATAATCAGAGGTGGCTGGAAGCCTTCCTATCTCTAATATTCGTAACGTTATGATGAGAGGTCTTTTCATTGACAGATGGCTTGATCACTGATTGATCGAGGTCACGTGGCATCAGGCGTGCAGAGGCCATCACCGAAATTACGCCACAGGTATTCTCCCTTGAAAGCCAGAATTATCTGGTTTAAAATATTGTTTGGCCTTCTAAAAACATGCCAAAACATGAAAAGTGGTATCCATATCCTTAACAGCTTGATAAAATATGGTATTGGTCACAGGAAACACTATCGTTATTAACGTGTTGAGATATTAATATATACCTAAAACCATTTATTACAATTTTTTCTTCGCCCTTAAGAGCATTCTTCATGTATATTTGATTATAATTTTTCTTTTGTCATTTTTTTAAATCTGCAAGATACTGATTTATAAATGATTTTTGTTTTTAATGGAGTTATAAGCAAATGGGAGGTGGAACTTAGATCTGTGCTAATGTGTTCAAAATGTCCCTTTTTTATTTATTTCCTTCACCCTGTCAAATATCTATGCAATTACTTTGAGATATACAAATTTAGGGTATGTTGACATTAGGAGAAGCAGACAAAAGTAAAACTATATCCACTACATTACGCACTCTTGCTATAACACAATCCCTTAGTAAGCCTTTTTGCATTTCGTTTCTTTTCCCCCTCTTTAATCTCTCTCCCTCTCTCGCGCTCTCTCTCTCTCTCTCTCTCTCCCTCTCTTTCTCTTTCCTTCCCTCTTTATTTCTCAATCTTTATTTCTTAGCAGTTTTCAGTTGGTACTGACGTTTGATTTCTTCCTAATAAGTACTTGTCTATACAAGGTTAATGGACAAATGGCGAGCCTTGAGCAATATTATTTCTCTAGCACTGAAATATCATGACCTCCCCTACTTCTTTATTTATTCTCGCCCCCAGATCTCTCTCTCTCTCTCTCTCTTTCATACACACTCACTCTCTACATCTTCCTCTCTCGCTCTCTCCCTGTCTCTCAACCCCATCTCACCCTCTTTCTCTCTCTCTTTCTCTCTCTGACAAGCACACACACACACGCGCGCACGCGCGCACACATTCCCCACCCTCTCTCTCTCTCTCACTTCAGTACTTCTATATCCCACATTTTCTATTGTTTATCTCACTTGACTTGACCGTTGTCGCGGTATGAATTCCGCTTTTATCAATCGTCTGTTTTGTTTAAAGGTCAATAGAAAAATAAGCCAATTAAGCTACATCACGTGACATTGCAACTTGATCTACTTTTCTGCGGGCTAGCTCACACTATATTTCTTTCTTTATCTCTTCCTCCATCTTTAATTCCCTTACTTTATTAAATACTGAAACCTAATTGAAATAAAGAGACCTTATTTTCATTGATTCCTCAATGAGTTGCTCTGCATACCAGCGTTTTTATTCAATGAGGGTGAAAATATAAAATTATATCCATTATGGTCATAAAATGGTGTAAGCCTTTATTCGAAAATCAAGAAAAATTATTTCAAAACAGAAATGAAAGTTTCATGTTTGAAAAACTACTCTGCAAAGGCCTGCGCTGTAGAAAGTAGAAAAATATACTGAATGTAAGAGCGCCTCCCCGAGTTCCCTCTGCTCTTTCAATATTTTTACAAGGTAAACATTGAAGCATCAATGCTACATAAACCTAAAATTTACCTTTATTTTAATCTTTTCAATCTATTCTTAGTCCTTTAATTCTATCCCTGACAACATGGACGACTCCGTTCTTTTTGTTAGATATCCTTTTCACGCTAGTACCTTTTCCAAACCACGAAAAGAAAACAAATTCCGGCAATGTACTTTTGATGATATTTTGACTAATGCTTTACTGGTGATAACAGATGAGCCGTATTGTGTCTCAACACACACAGCGTTAGGATAATTTGGTTATAATTACGCTTCGCGAATAGATAATGGTCATATTTCCCAGACATTCAACTTAATACCGATGAAGAATTAACAAACCAAACTATAAACTGGTGGATAGTACATTAATTTTACAGGCGCCCCGTGGTTTCACGCTGTTGGAATATAATGATTAAAAAATGCTTTATTTTCCTAATGGAAAACATCGAAGGTTCCTACTTTTACATCTTTCAAAATCCAAAGAACAGTGGAACAATTAGACGCCATCTTTTTGCCTGTATCTTGAGATGAACCGTGTTGTGAATGTAGAAAATGAGCACGCATGCGTGTAAAGTACAGTGACGCGCCCTTCACTAAAGCATAAGTGACAATTACAGTGAAGCATAGAATGTATAGTAATGCTACTCTTTGGAATTTAAATAAAAAATTCGCAGTCCTGAGGCCGAATAACGACAGGTTTAAACCATAATCATTATATAAAGGCATTAAATTCAATTATGTAGAGAGCTCGGAAAACGACACAATAACAAATATATATATATATATATATATATATATATATATGTGTGTGTGTGTGGGTGTGTGGGTGTGTGTGTGTATGTGTATGTATGTATGTATGTATGTACGTAGGCCTATGTATGTATGTATAGCTCGGGAAATGAGAAAACATCAAGTAAGAATTTAGGTCTGAGACGAGACAAAAATGATTTCAAAGAAATATATCAACATTTTCACATCCAGTTTGGAATTAACTTTGGAATAAATTGAAAAAAATACCTATCGCCGTCCAATGTTGAATTATGGCAGGCGTTAAACGATATAATATAGAGAGCTTGGGAAAATGACAAAAATAACCACAACATGAAATAGGTCTTGGATCAGACAAAAATTATTACAAAGAAATGTACTTTTACTTGCGAAACACATAGATAAAATGTTTCACACTCAGTTTATTTCCCCTTGAACTTCAAAAATATTCTCTACTAGTGAAGGAGCAGCCTACTTCTTCGTGATATTGTGGTCATAACTTCAGAGAATTATTTTCAATGCCCTCCCAGAAACTGTTTGTCGTGTTATGTGGATGATTAATACAGTACGTCACGAACATGTATTTCTGTTCGAAAAGCCATGGATTTTTTCTTTCTTCAAATGATTATTATCAAAACAATAAGCCCCTACCATGACTACGTGATCCGATCAACGGGCAATATATAAAATGATCTCAATTATATCCTGGAGCGTACTATAAAGGTTCATTCCCATATAATGTAATATTCCTATTTTTCATTAATCGGGAAAAGGAGGAAAGGCGATTCAGTACTAGTATTCTCTATCGTATGAATAAAAAAAGGGGTGTGGTTGTGCAAGCAATTAATGCTCATCCCAACAACACACATCAAAAAAAGGTCAAGGGCATGCAATGTGTACTATTAAGCGAATGGAAAGAATGACATTACCGTTGTTATATCAATTTGTCTATATGCTAAATGCAGGTTCGTACAGTTTTTAAATAGGTGTATTTGTTTAAATTACAAATTTTAAAAATTTCACCCTGCTTGGGGATAGTTAAGTTCTTGTTTAAGACTACAAATGCCTTCAAAGTGCATGGTTATTGCTCTTATTCGTATTTATGACATTTATAGTGCCCTTTTAGAACCTAAAATTGCTATGAAGGTAATTTTAGACCCCAAATGTGTAAATTTTAGATTGAATACGATCAAACCAATTAAGCTCCACTTTTAAAAAATAAGGTGACCGTTAATTAATTAATTAATCAATTAATAACAATACACGCGGGCCGGCTGGTTGTGCGTATTATAACAAACACGAAAAAGCCAACAAAAAGACAATATTGGCATTGGCTGGAATAAAACGTATAGGCTAGCGCTATCTCGTTTTTCAACGGCTGGTTCAAAATTACTGAATTTTTGTGGTGCCCCACAAATATTAGAAATGGTTATATTTATGGATATTTCAGCCGCCTCTGAGCCCATTTTGATCAAACAAAGATGATTTTGTCATTTAAATTGTATATTCTTTCAAATTTTACACTCAGTGTTTCACGATCTCACACAAAATTATTTTGTGTAGCGCCCTCTACAACAAAACTCAACTATCCCTTTAAGATATTTCTTATTAGTGGCGGATCCAGAAGGGCACAGGGGATGTCTTTTAACGCGTCCTATACGCTGGGACGAATTTGACCTTTTTTCCCCAGTGAGTTTTTTTTTCTTGTCAGATATTTCTGAAGATATTAATCCTTCTTGAAAGCGTGATCATTGTTTAGGCATATTTGCCTCTCCCTGACCTGCAAAAGAGCATGGATCTGCAAGTGAATATTTTCTACGTTAGCATTTCTCCGCTTACTGGTTACACCAAAGTATCAGACTGACGAGTAAATTGCAAATCGTAGTGTTTATTTATTTTACTTTTTCGTATTCGATTGTTTTATTGTTAGTGTTTTAACCCAGTCTGGAAATGTCCAAAGTCTAAAGTCATAATGATTTAAATGTACATTATGTAGTTTGGTTTCTTACTATTGCTATTTTTAGAACGTAGTATATCAGGCTGCGAGACGTCTTTCGTTCAGCTCGGTTACAAAATCAATAATAGATTCAGGTAATGTAGGTCTTTTCTGCATGTGTATCATTTTCGATCTTCTCGCACAATCTTTAAAAGTCAAAGGGGTCGTAAACAGTATGTCACGCAATAATATTCCCATAAGAGGCATATAGACTAGGGAACTCTCTATATCTCTCCCCCACCCCTTAGCTTTCTTCTTTCTCCCTCTCTTTCTCCCTCTCTTTCTTTCTCACTCTCTTTTTTCTCCTCCCACCCCCTCCCATTTTCTCTCCGTCTGTAAAGACTCTTAAGTTCTCTCCATCATGTCTCTCTGTAGTTCTTTCATTCTTCTTCATCCTTCTATTTCTCTCTCTCTCTCTCTCTCTCTTTCTCTCCCAGAATCCCCACGCTCTTGCTAACCCCTCCCCTCCCTCCCTCTCTCCATTATTCTTTTTCTTCTTCTCCATATCTTTCTTTGTCTGTTCCTCTTCCTTTTCTTTTTCTCTCCATCCTCCTAACTTTTTGAATACTCCTGCATTTAAAAATAAATTTCAAAAATTATTTAAAAATATTTTTCACCATTTCCCTCTCCCTATATCTTTCTCTCCCCTCCCCTCCCACCTCCCCCATTTCTCTCTCTTAAAACACACACACACACACTCTGACCCAGAGTCTGGCAATACCCTCACATGCACTTTTTTGATCAGATCTTTTTGTGTCTTTCTACCTTATCTGCTACGCCTTTGAATTTTTATTCCAAATTAGACTTAATTTCCATCAACACGCAACTGTGTACTTTCTCATTTTTCATATTCAACCATTGTCATGACAACTGTTAAGATAGACCTTACTCCCACAAATGTTGGAAACAAATCACACTATAGCCTATAATCCCGGTGAATGCTTCAAAAACACTTCCGTGGTCTCAGGAGATACATTCGAACCACTCGATCAAAATACTTACCGACTTGTAGAAATAATATATAAGAATAGGTAGAAAAATAGCATAACTATATACCGAAAATTCGTGAGAGGCCAAATAGAAAAAGCGACATACCCAGATTTTAACTATAGGAAGATGGGGGCAGAACCAACAAGCGAGATGGATTACATTTTTTGTAACTTCAAAATAGGAACAAATTTTGTTTCTTGTTTATTATTTTATAATTATAAACGTTCATATCTTGTCCTTTGTGGAGAGTCTACACATAAGTATTCTCCCTGATGAAAATTCAGTTATTCAATAATTGAGAACAGAATGTTTGATATTGAGATTTCTTTCTTTTTGTAAATCCTCCCTTTTCTCTCCACCCCCCCCTCTCTCTCTCTCTCTACAAGTGACCCATATGTTGAATTCTTTATTCAAACAAATGTTCAATGTTTGCATGCAATATGTTAATGGGCTGTATGCATATCTCAAAGACCCCTAACATAATCACTGGATTGAGTCGGCAATAATGCAATTTTGAAGATTAATATGATAATAATAACGATAATGATTTTGTTTACCCTAGTTATTGCCAGGTACCTATTTCCACCTGGATTGAGAGTGGCAACTGTGGATTAGTTATACCTGAAGTCTTAATCAAGAAAGGTTGTTTGTTGTTGTTGTTGTTGTTTTTTTTTGACGGATCAGTAAATTGATTTATCAACATTGCATGACTCATGTTTTACTTTTTCAGCTACAAAAGTCAGATATTCATCTTTACATAACGGACTATTTATCCCTCTTGAGGATCAGGGGGGTGTTTCACAAAGATCCTAAGTCGAACTTAACTCTAAGTTGGACTTAAAAATTATGGAGAGCCATTTGTAGCCTTAAAATTAAATATTTTCAAAAGAGAAAATTCAAGTATTTTAGACTTTTCATAAATTCCACATCAAGAACATGAAATCTCCTTAATAATTGAAAATATAAAAAAATTGATTCAACATTTTATGCCTATTAAAATAACTTTTACAAAATATTTTCATAGATGCTAACGGCTTTCCATAATTGTTAAGTCCAACTTAGAGATAAGTTCAACTTAGGATATTTGTGAAACACCCCCCAGGACCAGGATCAGAACAGATACAGATACAGAGGACTCTTTTCTACTAGGTTTCATTTGAAGTTTGGGGGTTTCTTAAGGCTACGTCGGTCTCATCAAAGGTGTGGTTGAATTAAGCTCAAAACCATTGCTATTACAATAATATAATTCAAGGTTAGCATAACAATGAGCATAACACACAAAACGATAATATTTATACATGTAATAATGTTCCGTTGTTGTATAATTGTGCATATCATATTATGATATAACGTCCCTATGCGAATTTTCAATCGGTCACTCACTTTTACTAAGTGAATTCTGAATTTTAAATTCACAAAAGTCAGCATGTTAACATCATTTCACATGTTTTAATTGTGTATTGAACTAGCAAAATTGTTTCAAATTTACTTTCATATACATTGAAATGTTTGTCTGAAATTTCTGAAATATTTTCATTTCAATTTGTTTTCTTTTTTTCTTTCAACTTTAATTGATTTTAGCATTTAACAAATGCCTCTTATTTCTATGAACATCCCTTCCATTGAAAAACTCACCTGCATTGGGCTACTGATGGCTGAAAGCTTGGTGAAACCCACGATGTCGCTGAAGTACACCGTAACGCTATCGTAATTCTCGGCTGGGACCGTCAGGTTGAGTTTGAGCTGTTGGGCCACTGTTCTAGGCAGCATTCTATAAAGCAGTGAATCACTTCTCTTCTTTTCACTGGCCAGCTGCTTGGTCTTGACGGTTAGTCCGAAGGCATACGCCTGGATCTTCGACGTCGTCCTGATGGCAAAATATATAATGATGGGTGCCACGAGAGCGATGATCCCAAATAAGATACCGTCAATGACGACCTGGTCGACAATAGTGCTGATGCTCTCATCGATGATATCGTCGATGTGGTCAATGACGACGTCCTCAACCTTCTTGAGGCCCTCGAGGTATCCGCTGAGGTTCCCGAACCAGTCCTCTGATGATAAGGTGATTAAACCTGACGAGTTTACACTGAGAGTATTTACGATTTCATCCCGCATGCTTTGTACAGTGGTTGCAATCCCAGAACTCGTGATGAGGCCGTCGTACACGTTTCTGGCGTAGTCGCCGGAAAATTTAAAAGATGATGCGAGGTTGTACTTGAGGAGCACGTCGTTTCGCATGAAGGAGAGAAAGTCCTCAGTTCGTAGGGTGCGATTTAAAAAGGCCTCTTCGCCGTAGGCCATAAGGAGTCCCACGTTCTCTTTCGCTTGGACCAAGAACTGATAGGACACGATCTCATTCCATAGACCTTCGTGGACATTCTTTCGGATGGTATCTATGAACCAATCAATCAAAACCTGGTTGATTTTGGAGTAGAAGAGGATCTCTTCTGTCACGTCAATGGAACCGATGATGACTCGCTCTTCATTCAAATACGACTGGAACGTCTCCTTTGAGTCGTACAGAGTATAACCAGGGTTTCCAGTGTCTCTTAGAGGCCATTCTGGCAGGTTTGTCAGTGCTTCATCTGTTTTGTTATAACTGTCATCGAGACGTTCTTCCCAAGCTACGGATTCAGTTGGCGTCAGGTTATGGGATTGCACAATGAAGAAGGTAGTTTGCGAGCGTTCAACTTGTATGCTGTGGATCAATTCCCCAACGCTTTTTGTGAGTGCTATTTCTCTCCTGGACACCTCCAGTCTTTGCCGTTCACGCAAAGTACTGTCCAGTTCGATACTGACGAATATCAGCAAGGCCGCAGCGGGAAGAAGTGGAAACAGGACCATCTTCAGGATCTGGAGGTTTTTCCCTGTTCGAGAATAGGGCGAGATGTTGCAAAGGCCCCTTTTGAAGGACACCAGGGCCGATTGTTTCTTGTCAGCACTGGGTTTTTGAATACTTGTCAGAGATACATGGCTAAGGTTGACACTCATTTTTTTCTGCGATAAGTCATACCCTTCATCGGGAATTGTAAGACCCGTGTTTGCCATTTTTGCAAACGAAGTTTTCACAGTTCTGATCTTATAATCTGCCCCAAAGATATCCAACTTCTAAAGCATTCAGGCAATGAAGATCCAATCTCTACCAAAGGCGCCGTTTTTTGTAATTTCCCTCGTTGGCCTATGACATTAAAAGTTCAACTAGCTTCTTACAAAAATAAAATAACTATTTCCGAATTCCTTCCAAGTGCAAAGTAAGATGGAAAAGCTCACACGTACATCAGATATGGTAACAGTGAATCAATGATGTCTTTCTGAAGAGGAATGAAGAGCAAGTTTGCTTGTCAAGTCATCAGTGACAGAATGACAAGAATCAGTTTTGGATGGTCTATCAGCATCTCTCCTTGCATCCAACTGTCCGACGCTCAGCAAACCGATGATGGCAGCTTGTCGGATTGCAAGTTATTATTTCCGCAACGACGACAATTATACGACTTGCGTGACGCAGAGATGTAGATTTGTTTGAGCATGGACCCTAACGTAAACTAAACCGTTCGCTCCCTGCCAAGGCTTTGGCGTTAATGTACACCGACGTTCCCACTGGCACAATGCTCATGAGCTTGCATACTGTCATCCTTAAATGATAACAGTTACGGGTGGAGAATTCATACTGTACTGTACCTATCTGGTGAATTACTTAGTGTATGCTTCGCAAGCGCATTATAATTGTTGAATTCAAAATCTCAACAGTGGGTATGTATTAGCAGTGCGTGCTCGCCGATTCAATATTCAATGGTGCAATGTAATATACTCGGTCGTTCCACGTCAAACTCAAAGCAACTTATAAAAATATAATAAACCCTAAATTGAACTTAGTCATTGGGGTATGAGGTAGCATATGTTTATCCTACCATTGTAACTACGAATCATGGTTAGAATTAACTTTATGACCTTTAATTGATTCAGAAGAATTAATTGCAATGGCAAGTTGGTATTTATTCATGCAAGAACTTCGTATTAGTGCTGCAAATGCAGAACAATTTATTAAGACATAGGCTTTTATCAAATCTTTTAACTTTTAAAGTATACCGACAGGTTTTTGCGAGTTTTTTCCCTTCTATTTGCAAATAATAAATCCCATTGGTTACAGATTCGTACTATAGACTCACGATCGGTTGCCAACTTCTGAAAACCAAAAAAAAAAGTTGCCACTATCGACAACCAATTTGCAAAAATTTATGGTGGGTGATCAGTTGCTGATTGTTTGTAGGGCAGTTGTCGATCAGTTGCCGCATGTCGTACGAAAATCGTCCGATTATCAAAGATTTTCGTAAAATAATTTGCGACCGCTCGTGAAAATATTGGCGAATGGTTGGTGGTTGTTCGGCTATTGTTAGGCGATAACAAAACAAATTTGTCGAGGATCAATTGCAGATGTTTTTATGGCTGTCGGCAAGCTTTAAATTGGGTCAAATTAACAAATGTGAGATGTGGTGTGATTTCATCTACATTTTTCACTGTGTGAAGGTTCTTTAATTATCTTTTAATATAAATAACTAGGTTGTTATCAAGCTTATTATTATCATTAAAATTTTATCACGAAAATGATAACCCTTGTTATGAAAATTAGAGGGAGGATAGAGGGAAATGGCTTATAATGGAAGCTACACAGATGATGGCAAAGCTGGGTGCAGATAACAATTACAAGCAGTAGGTAATGAAGATAGAATGGGAAAGGGGAGTATAGTATGGAATGGGAAAGGAAAGTTTTTCGCATATAACAGCAGGAGTCATCTTTCATTTTCCATTGTTTAATTGGTTACCCTGAAAGAACAAGACTGGTTAATAGATATGATAATGATGTTGATTACCCACATTCTTGATAATGCAGATTTCTATGTTAAAAATATTACCTTGCCATTTTTGTTGTTGAAAATCTTTTTTAATTTAAAGTATCATGAATGGGATAGACTTATCCATATAACATTATCATATAAAATTAGCATATGTAAGATGTATGAATGCCCTGGATAGATTAGACTTTCCTTATTTTTGGACTGAAATCGAATTTTCGTCTTTTTACCAGGCTGTTGCAGCAGGGGAAAATAACAGTTTATGTCTTTAATAAAACAACACGAAGTACAACATGATCTCAGTACAAAAACAAAGTAAGCGACAATTATCCAAATTTGTTTGTTCTTTTTTCCCCACTTTTTTCTTACAATAGAAAAGAATCAAACAAACTGAATTTATGAACCAGGAGTACAAGCAAATAACGTAACATTCCTTGTAGCTTGTCAGCAGTGGCGTAGCGTGGGCTCAGTTATTGGGGGCACCAGTATTTAGTCTAATAGATCAGCGTTTTTCAACCTCTTTTTCGGTCACAAAATCCTTTTAGGAGTAAACAAGTTTCGCGTCACCCCAATCCAAAATTCATCAAAGAGAATTTGTTTTAAAACCCCTCCTACGTGCACTTCTTGCGGTAGGGCCGTGGGCTTCTTGCCCGAAAATATGCTATTCAGATCTCAATTGTTGGCAGCGAGCGAAAAATCGCACTTTTATTTTGGCAAAAATAATGTTATTTAGCCATCAATATACACTAAATAAATTATCTTGTTGCCAGGAATCATCCTGGTTTACCAATTTTGCGAGAGGTGAAGCGAACAAGGAAAAAATACACTATTTTGGTATAGATTTCATTTCGATATAAAACAAATGAATAAGGTTATATTCGTCAGCATTTGGCGAACGAACGATTAATCAATTACCTTCATCCTGGGCAGTTTTTTTTTTTAATCCAACATTCTCTTTATAGTACACCGCGCGGATGGGTAAATAAAGTTTAAACAGTCGTTTTATATTATAATTCATTATTTTATCGTTAACACGGTATATGAACTTTAAAGCTTGAGCTCTAAGCAGCAACTGTTTTCAATTCAACGGCTTCTATTCGACGTGGAGTTATTATTGTAATATTAGGTTTACTTACCAGATACTGAAGCAGAATGGGTTAGTTTTTTTCCATTTCTCTCATCAATAGACACCCGCGTATGTATTAGGACAAAAATATCACATTGATTGAAATGTCAACAAGGGTGTGGTTAAACCGCGACTTTTCTTTCCATAAGACAGTAGAGGCATTATGAATATTTAAGAAATCAGTCGGAGAAGTCTTTCACACTGGAAAGTGTGAGTAATACTACACAAAATATGTTAGATATCAATTACCTCTGGGTCGTTTGTAAATGATACAGTCCAGGATTATTGTTTAGAAATACTTGTGTATTTTTAGACTGCACTGGAATTCTGTTGATCTGCAAATGTAACTTACATCTTTATGGCAATCATAGGCCACTGGTATTCCACCATGCTCATGATGCGATGGAATAGTGCAACAAAGGAATATATCTCTCCCTGAAACATTAAGTGACGACGGATCAGCCGTCAAGTCAAGGGGAGGGGTGGGGGTTGGGGTCATGTGATTACTTTGTGACAGAAATTAACAATTGGGGAAGGTTGATTATGTCGTACCTGAGACATGTATTACCTGAGTCATACCGCCAAACCGAATAACCGACTACACCGACTCAAAACCGACAACGTGTTGGACACATCTGTAATTTTTTGTTCGGTTTCTTGTCGGTCTGGTTTCGGTCTGGTTTCGTGTTTCTGGAACATAAGAACGGATATTTACTGTGCGATTTTGGTATGATCAAACTCTAAAGAAATCTGTCTTGCTTCAAAAATCACATGCTAGAAATGGGTATATGGGACTACACATATACATGCATGTAGCATGAAGGTTTGGTTCAAATGTTCCAGCTGTTTAATTTCGAACATAAGGGCATTCGAACGACAAATCTTTTAACAAGTTTTCGGGAAAATTTATATTATGGTATTTTTCCAATCTGGTAAACAAAAGAGAATGAAAAAGCTGGCAAATTATTGTTCATCTTTACCAAAATCCGACCTTCGATAATAGGACGGTATAAGAGCGAGAGGCAAGTGCTGTTACTCAACTGACGAAAAGCACGTTTATATTACAATTATTGTGAATGTAATATAAAGTAGAGGATTTATCCATTGTCCAATTTTTGCGAAGGTTATAGCAGAAATTTTATAAATTCTTCAAGCAACTGTAAGATCCAAGTCTTCGTGATTTTTCATGAAATACAATCATGTTCAGGCTTAAATTAATTGTTTGTTTCTTTCAAAAAGTAAAGACCCCCGTGAGCCTTCTCACGTGGGCTCTTTTAGTACTGACGAGGGCTCTTTTTTATACAAATTTCCATTGAATTGGTACCCATGATACTGCTAAATTCTTTGCGATTTCATCATTACCATTTATTTAAGCCGGTATTTTCCCTCTTACAACTTTACAAGTTACATGCAGCTAATGGTCAGATCTCCTACCTCTGTTCGAGGTGTCTGGTCCAATCAAGACTCCAAGGCCGTACAGTCGCCTCCCTCCTTGCCAACAGACCCTTTTACTAATTTTAGCTTTCGGTTGATTTACTGGTCGAGGTTCATTATTTGCTGGTCTTTTGGAATCACCAGATTTTCACAACCAAAAACTTCTCCATGTTTCGGTCTTTGCGCGATCGCCTCTAGCTCCAGCAGATAAAGGGCGGCAGCGTGCAACACCGGTACTACCGGCGCAGTATAGCCACTATTGACGGCAGCACTGCACTGTATCGGTAATACTCATAGAGATGTGGATATGGGAGATAAAGCGCCATCTTGCGGCGCGTAAGCGTACATTTGTTTACAATATGGCGGCCTCTAGACACCGAAGAATTCGAGCAAGAAATCCTGAACGCTAATCTAACTTCCATAGTTCCATTTAATTGGTTTAAGGTTTGAAAGTTGAAACTCAATATTGTGCGAAAGTTATAACAGAAAATATAATCGTCATTTTATAATTTAACGGGGTCGATTTTTAATTTTGCAATCGCCCCCGTGAGCAATCTGAAAGAGTCGATTATGACGCTCACGGGGGCGAATCGCCCGTCGCCCCCGTGTATTTTGAGCCTTGAATTTATTTATATATTGTTGTAAGAGGAGAAATGCATGAATTAATTAAAAACATGAGGATGTGTCCTCCGCTAACCAAAATATCTTTCCGTTCGTTTGCTGTTGATGTAAGTATTAATAACGGCTTTCTCGAGACAATAGAAAGAATACATTAAATAGGGCTGGGGCGTTTATTAATACGTGCCAGCAATATCCGGATTAGCTTGGGGTTCAGATTGTTAAACGGTTACATGTTGTTTTTTTCGAAGATTCATTTTTTTCCGAAGGTTCCGTTTTTTTCTCGATAATAAACCGAAGGTTAGTAATTCTGAAAGGTAATAATTCCGAAAATTGAAGAGAGTTCATGATTCCGAAAATGAAAAAAGGTTAAGAATTCCGAGGGTTCATATATAATTCCTTTTTACAAAAATGGTATCCTATGTATCGTTTCCATAATTACGAACCTTCGAAATAATTGTATTTCAACTGTCAGAATGCGAATTGCATGCATTCGTTGTTGCTAGGTAGGACAAAAGTTGTGGCTTGTCTACCTAACAACAAGTAATGAATGCAATTCGCATTCTGACTATTGAAATACAATTAGTCATAACAGGTGAATGAATAATTTGTAACATGGCACTTAACAATGATGTATGAATTCCCTTCATTACATTACGAAATGGTCTATTACGGGCAAATATTATACCGAAACCAATTTAGGAGATTAGTTTTGAAAATCGATGTACCAAGACCAGAGACAAATATGTATTAACTATTAAACATTATGACTACGCCCCCGCCCCCACCACCTCCGAATTCATCTTTTATCTCTCTTTCTCTCGCCCTCTCTCTCTCTCTCTTTATCTATCTCTATCTTCTAAGCTTGTATACATCAAGGGTTTCTTATATAATCAAAGTAGGCTTTCACCGATTCGAACTTTCTCATCTTTATATTGGCTATATTTAAGTAATGTGATTCATGAACTTAACATGCATTACGATGCCCGATGTAAAAAGAGGCGTCGTTTTGCCTGACGTATGACGGCGTCAGTGACTCATGCGGTCTTCGACGCTTACTGCGATACGGACAGTTTGTGTGCGTGTTTTAAATATCAACAGTGATTGAAAAACATGAAAAGTCCATAAATACACCGTTTCACGGTTAAGGCCGCTATATTAATTTGCGAGTAAACATTGCGTCGTCAATGTTTTCAGATGCGCATATATTGTTGCGTCACTGCCTGCGCTGTGCGCTCACATCATGTACACCTTTTCACGGTTAAGGGCGCCATCTTAATTTAAGATAAACAAACCATTGACCTCTAGAGGTCAGGGGTTTACGCGTAATTAAGATAGCGCCCATGCAAAAATGATGTGAGCGCACAGCGCAGGCAGTGATGTCATCAATGTTTTCAGATGCCTGCGCTGTGCGCTCACATCATATTTGCATGGGCGCGGCGCTATAATTTACGCGTAAACCACTGACCTCTAGAGGTCAGTGGGGTTAACATCTTTGATTATCTTAAATTATCTTCAATTAAGATGGCGCCCATGTCTGAGCATGCGCACTTTTGTAACCGTGAAAAGGTGTATTGACATGGACGCCATTTTAAATTACGAGTAAACAACTTTGTTTCATAATTTCCCCTTTTCTGATTAAGCATTGATTTTTATCAAGATCGCTGAATGTTTAAGTGGCACTTCCCTGACAATCTTTCCGTTTAGTACACATTCAATACCACCATCATATCATCATCAACATCATTGTCATCATCTTAATCTTCATCATCATCATCCTCATCATCATCATCATCATGAAGCTCAACACGCACAAAATCCGCCAATACGCACCAAGAGGACAGCGGCCACTCAACTTTTCGTACGAGAAGAAGAATTCCCGACAAAAAGTAACAGTTTGGGTGGGCCTTGTCGGGAATGGAACGCTCATTTGTGTGCGTGTGCCTGTGCGTGTGCGTATGTGTGTGTTTGTGCGAGTGCTTGTGTGTGTGTGCGCGTGTGTGCGTGTGTGTGTGTTTGTGTGTTTGTGTGTTTTTGTCTGTCTGGCTGTCTTTTTCAAAACACCTATTTTATTTCTCACCCAGCAACTTGGCGCGAGTGAGATCTGGCAGTCTTGTAAAGATTGTCTGATGTTCAGTCATGCATGCAGAGATTCAAATTAAAATGGTACCTAAATGTACTGGGAGGATAACTCTATCAAGACATATCATGAAACCCGTGATTAAATATTCATACTTTAATCAATACAACTTTTAAAGAGTGGGACATTTTTTCTGACTCACTCTGTATACACAAGCATACAAGCGACAAACTATTGCATTATTACCTGCGCTAATTCAACGCAATGTGTGAACTGTTCACTGTGTATTCATTTCCTGTACGATGCGACCCTCACATGGCGCGCCAAAGGGAGCTTGAACTGCATGATGAAGCAAACCTTCGTACCGGGGGCCCTTTTACACTGGGGTAGAGAGTGGCAACAGTAAATTAATGTCTTGCCAAAGGACGTTAGTGTCGAGCTGGGATTCGAACCCTCAACTCTTGGATTGAGAGTGAATGAATCACTAGACAACGACACGCCCATAATTAGGCATACCTTCATGGGCACGATAAGCGCAGGTAATAATGCAACCGAAACGACACCTTCTGTGCAACAATCATGCAGATACAGAGGATCGGTTCTTTGGGGCCAGATAAAAATATTCGTTTGTGAAAACAAGGTGGCTAGTAATAATTGATTTTTCTTTGGTTATTTCCTAAATACAAGCCAATAGGTATATAAAATGTTACCTGAAAACCTCAATAGCATGCCCTGGATATAAAGGAAGTTTCATTAATATTCATAATACTATCAAAATGTTCTCTTGAACGAGTTGGTGACTAAAACGAGGACCCTAAAAATCGCCCTGAGAATGATTGATGGTACATTGCACATTGTTCATCATTTTGAGGGGTTTTGCACACTGACCTTTAAAAAAGCTAACATTGTCAATCAAATTGATTGATCAGCACCTGGTGCATGATTACCGGTGTTGGAAACTAATTTGTAAAAAAAAAAGAATGTGCCAAGAAGATGTACCTACCTGTACATCCCCCACACACGAACACGCAACACATCCACACACACACGCACACACACACACACATACTCTCTCTCTCTCTCTCTCTCTCTCTCTCTCTCTCTCTCTATCATTATATCTAACTCTCTCTGTCTTTTTGGCCCTCTCTCACGGATTCTTTCTCTACATCTTCTTATCTTTCTTTTACATGGTGTCTCTTTCCCTTGATTTTTCACAGACACTGATATGATATGATTTGATTGATTTGATTATATTTCATCTTATTCATCTTCATTTTGATATAAGCATGTACAAAACATATATTGATTCACTAATTCGTAAATCCGTATATCAGATAGAAATAGGAATATTGAACAAAACAAAATAATGATGATGATAACGGATAAAGGCTGCATGCCTTTCTCTCCATTCAAAGATTAAGAACAAAAAAGGAATATGAAATTGGAAATATGACAATTCTTTGCTAAACTTTCTTTTTTTCCAAAATAAACGCGTTGCAAAATTATCATTATCAAGCAGCAGAGGTACTTGTTTGACAATGCTTATCATAATTATAAACGGAATTATTATATCTATCACAATAACTTTAGATCGTCGATACATTGTTTTCTCAAATGAGAGCCCCAGAATGAATTATTGACAAAATATATGAAATATTCATCGCATCGCGCCTATGGTCAAACCCATTTCCAGATTCTGCTAAGATGTATTAAAAACATCGACATCTTTACGTGATCAATTTACAGTTTGTATGAACTTAGGAACACATCACTTCCAGAAAATTCAATATTTAAGAGAGAGAGAGAGAGAGAGAGAGTGGTCGCTAACAGATTTGCTTTTCAGGTGTCATAGATATTCGTAGCAAATTGATATTTAAAACAGAAAGCAAACAAGGATACCATATATGCAGGCCATACCTTCCTCGTCATGCAATACAAATCATGCTCGGTCTTGTTTGATAAGGAATATCATATTTAAGAATAATGGATAGTTCTGTTATAAATAAAATATCTCTTCTGATGTGAATGAATAAAATGCTTTTAGATTGCATTTTCACTGATGAAAGGCTTGTTACTGTATCGATGCGTAACATACACACACAAATTTATCTTATAATTGGTGTCTAGTCAGAGTACGGTTTAATGGGGAAAATGTATGGGAAAAAAAAAAGATAATGATGTGTGGGAAGCAGAGCAAAGATGTACATATTACAGAAAAGTATTACATCAAGCTGCATTCATTATCGTATTCATTATGGTGAGAAATAGCAGATTTCAGCAAAGAAAAGAATGATGGGTCGTTCTCTTATCAATTGAATATCTCTGCTGATGTCAACGAACATATGTTTTAGATGTCGTTTTCATGAATGGTCTGTTACTGTATTGATGGCTAACATACATACACATATATTAATAATGTGTATTAAAAATCATGTACATGTATATATTAAAATGTTTATATGATTTTTTCCTGGAATTTGTATTTGTACGGGCCGTATGTATATACATATATATATATATATATATATATATATATATATATATATGTATGTATATGTAACTTTGGTGTTTTGTATGGTTTTCGTAACTCAAGAATGAAAGGTGGACTGGACGAATAAGGACCTTTGTTGAATACTTTGAAATGTGAGTTTTAATATTTCACATTCTTATAATATATCGGGACAAATCATTTTTTTCACATACTTAACAAAATAGAAAACTTTGTAAGGGTATGAATAATTTAGTTGTTAACTGTATGTGTGTGTGAAAAGGCAGGTCAAGACGGATTGGAAACAATAGCAAAACGAAATTGCTTTCATGAAGGCAATTATGTTTTCGCCTAGTGTATCTTGTCATTCCCTAGCCTCCATTTACCAAATGTACATTTTTATTTTTTTATCAGGATTTACAAATAATTGTCATGATATATGGCAGTAATTTTCATGCCATTCTGACAAACAGGTGAAGTAAGTGTATCTTGGAACGAAAATGCATTGGAAAATTTGGATAGTTGATTACCAAATGATGAGGATTCCCATCTCTTTTGAGTTTGGGATTCTGACAAGAACATTTTTTTCTTCTTCATTTATTAGATGGTATTGTTTTTTTTTTTATGATTTTTTTTTTTGTGATTCATTTTGTTTCGTTTTTGTCCTGTATGTTTTGCATGTGGTATTGGAGATTATTATTCATGGATATTTTTCCGGTTACTAAGTTGTACGCATCCACAAGAAAGAAGGTTTAGCATAAAAGTTTAATTATGCACAAAGTAACTGTTTTTAAATATCAAAGAGCATTTTTAGACAATTGACTTCATGCAAATCCAGTTTTTACACTGAATATTAATTTTAAAGGTGGGAAATAGGTCTTCATGAGATTTCTACGTTGACAGTTGAATGAACATGCTCCAACAGAAATTAATGAAAATGGAGAAAAAAATTAGCACGGCAAAGGTATTACATATACACAAAATGCCGTTGGTTTGAGAACCGGTTTACACAGAAATGGCATAAATATCGAGCCCTCCTTAACTCTAAAGCCCCCATCATACCAAACTAGTTCTCACTACTTTCTGGAACCGTCCTAGAAAATCGTAAAACGGGTTGTGGTTGGGGTAGAATGTGTAAATAACATCTATAATACGGTCCTAGTTCGTTCATAATCAGTCCTCAAGACGTCCATCTTGTGTGTACTCCGTCCACAGTCAGCTCATATCATGTTCAGATCGGGTACATTTGCCATTTCCAAACAGTCCAAGCCCTACGTAGCCAGTTTAAACCCGTTCTTAACTAGTTCTACCTCGTTCCCAATACGTCCAAACCATTCTAACTTGTTCGCAACTTGTTCTAATTAGTTTTTAACCCAACCACCCCGTTCAGAGACAGCTCAACTCGTCCTCATCTCGTTCTAAGTGCGTTCGAACGCGCCATATTCTTGACATTCCTCATTACCGTTCATCGCTTAAGCTGTGCAGATCAAGACATTCGAGCTGGGTCTGTTTGCCAACGGGATAAATCATGAACAAGTAAACGGACCTGGTCGAGCTACAAAATGAACCGGTCGTACTGCTAATTGATGCTCGACCACGTCAAGTTGTAACACGTTCCTAGAAGTCTCGAAATACGGCAATTCCGTTCGTAGTACGTCCATCTCGTTTTAAGTACGTTGTCACTCCGTCTAAAGGTGTCGTGGACGAGTGGATATGTCATCGGACTGTGGATCACAAGGTCCGCGGTTCAAGTCCCACCGCGGCACTAATGTCCTTTGGCAAGACATTGATCTACATTTGCCACTCTCCACCCAGGTGTTAAATGGGTACCCGGTAGGATGCGAAAGCTAATGTGCTTAGATTAGCAAGTGTGCGCTTGTAAAAATGACGCCTGGCTGGAATGCTCCCCAGGGAGTGGAGAATAAGCATATATCGTGTGCGGGTAAGCCTGAATCCGATGACCGGGGTAATAATATATATATATTTATATCTGTAAAGCGCTTTGAGAGGGCCTTCGGTCCTGAAAAGCGCTATATAAGAACTAGCTATTATTAATTGCAGGACGGGGGAAATTTTGAACAGGCTCAAAGTTCTAGAGCACCCTTCCCGTCCAAGCTAGTCCGAGCCCGTCCATGAAGTTTTTCGTAAACAGTTGCTTCTACGTTCAGTCCGTTCGCACCCAGTTTGAGCCCGTTTGGCAACATTTTCCAGAACTTAGTGAGAACTAGTTTGGTGTGATGGGGGCTTTATGGAGATATTTGTATGTTTTAGTATAATGACTGTGTTGTCGAATGATGATTACCTATACCATTAGTGATCTTGACTTTAAAAAATGGTTGATTTTATTTTTATCCTCTTTTCTAACATTATCTTCAGAGGCAGTCAAAAACTATGATGAGATACTAACTACCGTGGTATTTATTTTTTCCTTCATACAATTTTTGTTTATATATGGCAGCTTGATTGATATGTAGGTTATCACATATTTTATCCATTGCTTTGAAGATCTTCAAACAGCAAGGTTATCATACATGTAGTTTCGAGTGTCACTACATCATCACGTGATGTCGTTACATTATCACGGGATGTTCGATAAGATAGCAATTTTAACATGCTTTTTTTCTTTAGAAAGGGCCAGTGTTCAGTCATCCGTGATCACATGTTGTAAAAGCCCCTCTAAAGTGTTGGGAGCCCCAAATTTGCCAAAAATTTGATGGCAAGATTTCATTTAAATTGTATCATAATGTGAAAGAGGATGTAATTTAAGATACACTTCTGCAAAGATTTTCCCCCAAAAAAATGTGTTTGAAGACAAATATTGATAAAAGAATACATAATTTGGGGTTTCTGTTGGAAGCAGAAAACCTAAATTTTGTATTCTTTCATCGATATTCGACTTCAAACACATGCTTTAAGCAACCTATCAAATCAATGAAAATGACTTCAAACACATGCTTTAAGCAACCTACCAAATCAATGAAAATGTTCTCAACTATCATACCATTAAAATATATTTCAGCAATTTTATCTTGTTATTAAGATATTGGGGCTTGAACAATGATTTCGTTTTATTGGTTCACACTGTACTTCGTGTTATCATGCCCTATGCGATGGTATGTACACCACATTCAGACTATGTACTTCGTGCAATATCTACTTTGTTATGTAAACATTAACAGCACGGGTAGGTGACATATCAGTGCCGAAGGTTTGATAAGTAACGTTGCCTACTCCTAGGACAGTAAAATCCCCCCTCAGTAGCGTATCGATCATACGGTAAGACCAGTCTATGGCTAAAGTGAGATAAAATCAAGATAAAGTGATTTTCAGAATACCGATTAAAAAAAAAAAAAAGGGTTTTAAGGGTATCTTATGTCACTGACATGAAATGAATGTCAGAATACCGCCTCTAGCTAGGACGGTTGCAGGATGCAAGTTACAAAAAGTAAGAAGCCTTTTCCGGAAATCTCTGGACTTTGCTGGAAGGCTTACGCGATCTTGACAGCGTGAATCTGGTAAGCTTTCGGTTGATTGGTAAGACTGAAATGGGTTGGTAGATTCTTCAGGGTGCCTTCGGACAAGCTGAAGGTAAAACGCTGGAGAAGGTACGTGAGGAAGAGAAATATCTCAGTCCTTGCCAGCGGCTCTCCAGGACAAACCCTTCGACCTGCAAGTTGGGAAAAGGAACATTTTAATCTCGAGGAAGAGAAGGACTGTGTGATCTTATGAATCGTTAGATCATCATTGCAGATACATAGAGTATTCATGTTCCAGATAGATCGAGGTTAAAGAGTATGTGGAATAAGAATTGGACTTGGAGCTAGCAATGTTATCGAATACTACAACCCAGTTCTACATGTAGACGTGTATTAGATATTGACACCTTAATTGACCCGCAAAAAATTGTACTTCGGGAGTTATTAGCATGACTATAGCATCTTACAATCTATTTTGACATACATGCCATATATTTCAAGATAACGGAAAACTGCCAATTGGGACGCCATTTTTACAAGCCAACCATACTGTCCCGCACAATGATTCCTGTACCTGTTCCAAACGAAAGTGGGTCGAATTTCCGATCAAACTCCCCGTCCTCGTTCAAGAATCTGTCAGGTTTGAACTCTTGCGGCTCTTCCCAGATGTTAGGGCTTTGGGCCAGGTACCACATGTTGAGAGTGATCAGTCCGCCTTTGGGGATGTCATACCCTCCTATCTTGCAATCCTGTGTAGCAACGTGAGGGATGTGCACTGCTAAGGTGGGTCGGAAACGCATGCACTCAGCGATGGTCGCCATCGTCACGGGCATGCTGTGGTGATCGGAGAACTGCGGAAGGCGGCCATTGCCGATAACGTCTTCGATTTCTTGATGAACTCGAAGTTGGGCCTCAGGGTAGGATGCCAATGTGTGCAAGCCCCAGGCAATGGTGGTAGAGATCGTGTCCCATCCTGCAAGAAGCAGGTCGAAGGAAGACACCATTAGGTTGACATCATCGCAGGAAGCTTGACCAATCTGTGCTTTAAAGTGATATATGTACATCTTAAGTAGAGCCTTTAAAGACCGAGCTCCAGCGCAAACAATGTCGTGCCATTTTGATTAGCTTTTGCTTTTTGTTGACTCTGTGTACCAAATGTATACCTTTTGATAACTGTCATCCCGTAATTCTATGTAAACTTTAACATTTTGGCAATAAATGAGTGAATGGATCTTCATTTAAGTTTTTGTTCTATTCAACTTCTGCGGTCTGCCTCATAGATTACGTAGATATTTAGAATATAGGGCCACCTGTTTAAAAGTTCCTTTCAATTCCCAACTAAACTGTGATAAGACCACTTTGAGATTGTCTTTCTAAGTATTAATTTTCTGTTACCAAAAAAAATCAAGGCGGTCCGAAAAGTAACATACCACTGTCCCTTTTGCAGACATTTCCTTCACAAAACTTCCCATGAAGTCAGTCGCCTCTTGATTCGTGTCAAACCTGGCTTTGCGTCTTATAATAATTTGCTTGAGGAAGCCATAGATCTCTTCCCATGCCTTGATGATCTTCCATTTTGTAGGAGACGGGATGGCCGCGAGTGCTGGGATCGAGGCCAGGATTCCCGCTTCACCGAGCAAGGTAAAGACACGAACCGTGTTCGTCATGACTCGGGAGAATTCAATATCATCGTAGTCGTATGTAACCCCTGTAAGGATCTTCATGACGACGTTTCCGATAGTCTTATGTATGAGTTCCCTCGGATCGAAGCTCTGGCCATTGGTATTTTCGAATTCCGCCAGCATACGCTCTGCCTGAGACACAATGATGTCATCGTAGCTGTTGACAAAATATCAGAGTATTTATTGAGAAAATATACGCAGAATATTTATGTTCAGGCTCTTAGATCAAAATAGTCCAAATCGATGAAAATTTTGATAATGAGGAAACATGATTCCCTAAATAATCGTCCCAACACTAAGGAACAATACAGCCATGGACAGTACATGGCGCTATCGTTATTTCGCTTGCAGACGACGGGGGCTTAAAAGCAGGGTATTTTACCGAAATCGCTACCACTGCTGGAATGTATTTTCAATTGCGCAATCTTTCGTTGAAGGCGTAAATAGAGTGATGTCCAGTTCCTGTACCCAAGCATCATCAAGCGCGCGTCATCAGTTGGTGATGCATTGTGGGATGTGGCTGTCGACACATCGGGACATTGTGAGGAGCAGATGGCAATATACTTAAATCTTGTATTAAATCAAGTATTGTCAGTAAAAAAAACCCTGCGTCAAACAAAATATGAAAAGAAAAGATAGAGAGATAGGCTGATAGACAGAAACAGAGCAAGGAAGTCTAGGAAGATTTCATAATCAGATATAGAGGAAGATAGACATAAAGCAAATGGTAGTTAGGTATCGAATATATAATTTATTTTACCTGATACCATCAACATCAGCTTTCTTTAAGACAGACATAAGCAAACGGCGTTGCTCCTTCCACACTTCTCCACTAGCAAAGGCAACTCCTGGAATTGGATGAAGGATAGAAAATACCATATCAGATCTCAACTTTGAAACACTAATAATGATGATGATGATAATGATTATATTATATGAATACTAACAATACAAATAACAATGATGATGATGATGATAAAGGCTGCCAATATAGTGCTTGCAGTATTACTATTACACCGGCACTGGATTTCGTGGCGTGCCGGGATTCGAACCCACGACCTATGCATTGCCAGTGAAGTGACTAGATCAAACGACTACGACACCTCTATTGCAATAACCATAGTAATATACAAATTGGGATTACTGTTTGAATGCTATTCAATTCAATTCAAATAATTTTATTTCCATACCTCAATCGAAACATGACAAAATTGCTTTCATAAATTTAATATCAAATCGCATTTGTAATATAACATAGAAATTAAACTTATTTGTAATTATACTATATGAAATGTCGATAAGAAATTAAAGAGGAGGTTGAGTTCTGGGAAGAGGTGAACAATAATTTGTGAGCGTTATCATCGTATTATGCACGTGTGGAAGAACATCACATAAATAATGTTCGCTGAAAAGCATGGCACTTCAAGTGCCTTAATATTCTAAATATGGCATGTAAGACTACGGTTGAGAAGGTTCCACGGTTAGTTCAAACGATTAATTACCAAAATGTAAATAAATATTAATTTCAGCTGGGGTATATTTCATTTCATTTCTTATTCCGGACCGTGCAGTCACTCACCAGCATTTTTTCTCCCCGTCAGAGTCTGTATGACCGAAGCCGGCTCCCTGTCCATGGCATGCAAGCTGCCCATTACGTCGTGCCCGAGCCGGACATCGCTGACCACGTACAACCGTCGGTTCATGAGTTTGATGCACATAACGTCGCCATATTTGTTCGTCCAATCATCCAAGACCTTGACAATTTTCCAGATGAGAATTTTGTATGAGATTCAAATCACCATAACTGACTAAAAACAGACAACTTTCAATTTCTGCTCTTCTAGTTGCCAACTAGGCTTAGTAAGGTTTTATGAATATGGGTCCGGACGACCGTCTTTTGTTGGGGTGTCAACTAATTTAGGAATATTGTGCCCCCTCTTTTACTAAATCCTGGAACCGTTCCTGTTTAGACTTACCTCATGAGGGTGCTTTCTGGTGAAAATCATACTGAGAACACTCCCTAGAAACGGTAAACCCTTTGGCCCGGGTGGGTGATGGTATTGACTGTCATTGTCGAAGTAGCAGTAGATGAAATAAAGGAGAAGGAAAGAAAATGTTGCTTTGAGGGCACCGCCCACGAGCGAAACATCAGTGATGAAAGATGTATCGAGATCCATGATTGCGAAATGTGCAATACCAACTGATTGCAGAAGCTATTGAACTAGTGTTATATAGATAAAGACAAGGGCATCACAGGGTAGTCTGGTATGAGAAGTGGGGAGGGGGTGGGTGACCAAATGAAATCCCTGGATAAGTTAGTGTAGGGGAGCACGGGGCGAGCTGGGACGGGGGAGGAGTGGGCCACACCATCTCATTCAAAGAGTTATCAAACTTTTATCAATTGTTTAAAACCAACAAAAAATCTTAAGTATCAATGTTCACTAATAAATCTGCCCTCTTGTCCTCTCCACCCCGTTCAAGACCTCGTTTAAATTTATTTTAATAATTGCGTAAACACCAAAAAGTAGAGAGGCTATCTTTATGTCAATAATTTGCCTAGTATCATGTGACGTATACGATAATTATCATTGGAGAGGCTACGATGAATGTTTACAAAGTTACTAAGTACAAGGTCTCGCATCATATGTCCCACTTCACCCCGCTCTCCCCTAAATTCTGGAAGGAAAAATAACCCACGTGATTTGCACGTGATTCTCGAAATGCCAATTCAAAAAATAAAAAAATAACTAAATAGGGTGTCAAAGCCACAACCCTCTGCCTTGTAGTGACGCCCTACAATCACGCCCTAAATACGTATCAATTATGGTTGACGTTGTGTGTGACGTTTCAAAAAAAATCTGGTCGAATACCAAGTTATATCTTGTAAGGGCCTATCTCACTGAGCGGCGAGTGCTTGCGAACGTAGCGAATTTGGGGTTTCGCCAGGGTTCGTAAACCGTTGCAAGAAAGTTCGCAAATAGTTTTCATTGTCGCAAAACAGTCGTAGGCCTTTGTAAAACAGTCGGAAGCCTTTGCAAACGGTTGTAAGACGGTCTCGCTGAAGTTCTTTTTTATCCCAAAATCCAAAATTCGCAACGTTTGCAAGCATTTGCCGTTCAGTGAGATAGGGCCTGTAGAGTTGCGTCGTCCGTAGTCGTATTATAGGGACTTTTAGATTTTACACGACGAGAACGTGGACTGCCAGGGTGACATCCTTTAAGGTAATGTGACGTCCTTTTAAGGCACTGCCGGGCACGGGCCAGTGCCTTGAAAGAATGGCACACGTGGCAGTCCACCACGTCGACGTGCAAATCTAAAAGTCCCTATTACCCGATGGACTACGAGTAGGGCCACGGGAAAGATACGTAGTCTCGTCATGCTACACTCCCTTTAAGACAAAAAATCAATAGATTTATTGACTTAATCGAGACTGAAATAAATCTTCGCAGAGACTTTTGTTCTCTCCGTAACGCGATCACAAAGACTATCATGAAATCAACTCAGGGGCAATTTTAATACCATACATTGTATGTCTGATAAAGTCATGAACGTATTACGTCATCATGGTTATACGTCATTGCCAACTGTTAGCACTTTTCAAAAGTTGATGGGCAACGCTACTGAACTTGCCTGAAGTTTATTTATCGTAAGTCTGTGAAATCGTGATATTCACATTTTCCAATTCATCAGATGGCTACGGAAATATCTTCCCTGATTCCGATCCATCGGATTCGAATCCTGTGATATTTACAGTGAATTAAACTTCATTTGAACATTTGAACGGTTGAACCTCTTTGCCCTTTCTGCTTCGTTTCCAATTTGTCTATGCAACGTTTCCCTTATTCTTGCAGCTTCCGGCTTGTGGTATGACTCTTTAGAAGGGTTAACAAGGTAGAATTGGAGGGGGTGAATCTTCATTCCCTCTCCCAACATGTTCAACCCGCAATACCTAATTAACAATCGTAATTAACAATTCTTTTATATTTTCATTTCGAATTTCCCCAAAATGTTTATTTGTTACATTTTCCTTTGTAGATCACTTTTCGAAATATGAAATATGAAATACGAGATAACATAAACATTTACTTTAATGGTTTGGACGTGGAAATTATCGTAATCCAAGAATATGAAACAAAAACCGAGCGATTTTTATATAGGGTTTTAAAAGAAGATGAAGTGCTTGTGTGTGCGGGTTGGTAGGCGTGTGTGTGCGTATACATAAGTTTTTATATATCTATATAATTATGCCTCTTTCTCGCTCTCTTTTATAACCCCCTCCATCTCTTGTCTCTCTTTCTCTCTCTTACTTCCCCTCTCCATCTTTCGCCTTTTCCTTATGTTCATCTCCCCCTTCCTCAACGTACTGAACCATCATGTGCAGACAACCTACAAACATTATAGCGCCAATCCCGACTGTGTTTGTTCGCTATCGATCTAATCCCGTCCCTTGAGAAGAGTAATATGACTGCTAGGTATCGATCGCCTGCCATGAGTCGCCGATCACCGAAGTAAACACCCTGAGATACATTAAAGTCCTTTCTGTCATCTCCGCGCCAACTGCAACATATCACGTGATCAGAATAGAAACACATGAAAACAATTTTCGTTGTCGGCATGCTCCTTGTATATACTTGAACATGTTTATGGTATATAATTTTATATGCGTACTCTTACTTTGGTTTGATGTTTGAACTAGTCTAGATTTACTTTGCATCTTCAACTGATTCAACAAGCCACGTGACCAGAATAGAACACTTGAAAAGATTTAACCATTTCGGCATGTTCCGTGCACCCACTTGGCATGCAAAATTGATATGTTCATGATATATCTGCGTGATCTGATTACAACATTATATTTGTTCATTAGTTTATGTTTGATCTAGCCTAGGCTTGCTTTTCATCTTCAACTCAGAAACGACATTATGTCCTTCCGCTGATAAATAAGAGTTATCTTTGTGAGTGGATTTTTAACTTGATCAGTGGCGCCACATTTTTTTTTTTAAGTGGGATGAGCAAGCCAAGGAAGAGAAAAAATATGTCAAAGCGGCAAAGTGAAAATATGAGCCTCCATAAACTTTTGTATGGGAGATGATTAAATTGGAAGTAACTGGGGTAGAGATTTGGGGCATCTGCGTGCCCCTCCCCCGGCCCCCCCCCCCGACCCCTGATGTCCTTTGCTCTGTCTTTGCGATGTCATCACTGGATCAACACTTGACCTACAAATACGTAATTATAATAATAATAATGGTGATAATGATAATAATGATAATAATGATGATAATAATAATAGTAAGAATAATAAGAAGAATAATAAGAAGTAGAATAATAAGAAGAATAATAAGAAGAAGAATAACAAATGCTGTAATAGTATATAACAGTAGTAGCAGTAGTAGAACTAATAGTAGTAGTAGTGGTAGTAGTAGTAGTAGTAGTAGTAGTAGTAGTAGTAGTAGTAGTAGCAGTAGTAGTAGTAGTAATAGTAGTAGTAGTAGTAGTAGTAGTAGTAGTAGTAGTAGTAGTAGTAGTAGTAGTAGTACTAGCAGTAGTAGTAGTAAAAGTATCTTCTATACTTCTTCTTTTACTTCTACTTGCATTATGATGTACATTTATTTCCTTTTCATTTTATCTTCTTCATTTCAGTTGGCCTATTTTTTCTTGG
Organism: Mesocentrotus franciscanus; assembly: GCA_037976565.1. Lineage (NCBI taxonomy): Eukaryota > Metazoa > Echinodermata > Echinoidea > Camarodonta > Strongylocentrotidae > Mesocentrotus > Mesocentrotus franciscanus. The sequence continues at coordinate 15,042,173 of CP137682.1, read as the reverse complement.
TTATGATCCACCACCTTCATCTTCAAATATGGAATTTTTTATTTGTTTACAGATGACCTTGGCAGAAAGCCAAATGCACTGGAATCCAATATCTGACGACCTTTTTCACGCGGTGAACTGCACAATAATATGAAACGTGCTTGTCATTAAGTTATCGCTGCAATGGATGAAAATATTTCTTTTCACAAGAATAAGAGGCGAAGCTTCACGGTACTTATACAAATTAAATTTCTTTTAAACTAATCAATGTAAGCGATATAGCGATAGTGAATGGCGAGGCGTTTGACAAAATGTTATTCAATAATAATCGCCCTCTATTCTCAACAGATTTTGCGTTAAGGTTTGTCTTGAGCATTTTCTCCCAAATAATGCAATAACCATGATTTCATCGCAGTTTAACCAAATAAATAAAATAAAAAACACTCTTTCTCGTGAAACGTGACTACCTTGTCACAAGGACGCCGAGTTATTAAAACGGACGTTTATTTCCTGAATTGCGAACATAAATATGGCAAATATATGAGGGCATATTGATGATGGTAATACCTCTGTCACACCGCCAAACCGACCGTCTGACCGACTCCATACCGACCGATTCTTCGCCACAGACGTAATGTAAAATTCTCGTTCGATCTGTTGTCTGTCTGTTGTTGGTCGTGTCGGTGTAACTGAGGTATAATAGCGGCCTTCATAGTTAATGCATGGCATATCGACGGCACTTGTGTAACATGATTTTGTGTTTGGAGGTTGATGGGAGGGGATTGTGAAAGTCAAGGATTTAAAGATTAAGTTCTACCCGCAAAATTATGTAATATATCTTTTATCTTCATGCAATAAAATATTTTTGTTATAAAGTATAAGTAATAATCGGTACTTCTGAAGTGGCTGTGGGTGTGGCAAAATCAAATGATGATTTGAAAGGCAGGGCAGATCCAGGATTGCCAGGAGAGGGGGTGGGTTGAGATTATTTCCGAAATTAACCCCCCCCCCTCTATATAATGTATATAAAGTGGGGGCCATCATGATCCTGTATCCAAATATGAAGGGGTGTATAGTCAGTATTATGTGCCCTCTAAACGTAGGGGCGTTGTGCCAACATGTGTGCATTCAATCAGCCTTCCAATATTCCAATACTCTACAAAAGTAACCACACGAACGAACGAGCTGCCAGTCCCGTCCGACTTTAAATCGCCGGACAAAATGTTGGCCATCTAGGGTAATGAGAATCTTTTATTTGGACCCTTATGTCGGTCTGGTGTAATCATAAAAATAGCTAGTTCTTATATAGCGCTTTTCAGGACCGAAGGCCCTCTCAAAGCGCTTTACAGATATATATATTATTACCCTTTCATCGGATTCAGGCTTACCACACACAATGTATGCACATTCTCCACTCCCTGAGGAGCATTCCAGCCTGGCGTCATTTTTACAAGTGCACACTTGCTAATCTAAGCACATTAGCTTTCGCATTCTACCGGGTACCCATTTAACACCTGGGTGGAGAGTGGCAAATGTAGATCAATGTCTTGCCAAAGGACATTAGTGCCGCGGTGGGACTTGAACCGCGGACCGGTGACATATCCACTTGTCCACGACACCTCTACAAATATAGTGGAATATAGCCTGAGTCTACATATGGAAGGTGGCGGTTGATCGATGGGGTGAGGTGGGGGGCCACTGGTCTTATGCCGAAAATGAAATACGAATTTACTACAAGGCTATTAATAAGGGGGAAGGTGCGAGAGGTAGTCCTTCTTCTTTGCTCGTTCTTTTCCCTTCTCCCTCTCCCGTTTTCCCGTGCCATCCCCCCCCCCACCCCCTTCTTCCCAATTTAGGGCGCGTGCCCCCTCGTGCCCCCTTTAGCTACGCCACCGTATCATTGCGAATAGGGCATCGGGTTTTGTGGGTGAATGAGATTCTCATTTGACGAATTATTTCTCTACTCTAACAAGCGACGAAGAAGACATGTTCTACGCTGATATACAAATCTCTTTCGAGTCGCCGCGTGCATAAATATGAACATATATCAGAGAGATGACAGATGTAATTTAGTTTTTTTTTATCACGAACATGCACTAATCCAAGAAAACGCATTCTTATATGCATCACAAAATGCGGCTTAACATTCATTCTCCACATGACAGAGCACCTTAAACGGATTACCATCATTTGGAAATTATGACAAGCATCAGAACTTCTCTCGTATTTGTATAGTGGAGGCTATTATTGACTTCAGTCTCGTATCCATGTTTTCTGTCAAACTATAATTCGCGTAATTGAGAGATGGATGAAAGTAACCGATCATCATATTGCATTTCAGAGTCTCTATAAATATCAGTGGGGATGAAATAAGGAGGGAAAGATCTGCTTTCATTACCCCTAACACGAAAGCAGGGGGAAAGGGAAAAAGAAAGAAATGTCGGCTTGCGGATTAAGGGGGGGGGGGCACAAATTAAATATACCTCCTTTACATTTCTGGTGGCAGACATTATAATCTTATTGCTCCCAAAAGGTCAACTGAAGACTAATAACCTTTCCTTTTTCTTCTTCTTTTTCTTCTTCTTCTTCTTCTTCTTCTTCTTCTTCTTCTTCTTCTTCTTCTTCTTCTTCTTCTTCTTATTTTTCTTCTTCTTCTTCTCCTTTTTTCCTTCTTCTTCTTCTTCTTCTTCTTCTTCTTCTTCTTCTTCTTCTTCTTTCTCTTCTTCTTCTTTCTTCTTCTTCTTCTTCTTCTTATTCTTCTTCTTCTTCTTCTTCCTCTTCTTCCTCTTCTGCTCCTTCTTTTTTTCTTTTTAATATTCTTCTTCTTCCTCTTCTGCTTCTTCCTCTTCTTCATCTTCTTCTTTTTTTCTTCTTCTTCTTCTTCTTCTTCTTCTTCTTCTTCTTCTTCTTCTTCTTCTTCTTCTTCTTCTTCTTCTTCTTTTTCTTCTTCCTCATCAGAGTATTATTGAACACACAAGCAACTGAAACTTCAGTTAACTATTTGTTATTATACCATTATTCTTTCCGGAATTTTTCTCCCTTAGGCTTTTCAACTATTTTGCAGAACCCCCCTACCTTTTTGTACACAACCCTGGGTCCGCCCTCGGTTATGCGTACGCTTTTAAGAGTAGCACAACGGAACATAGCATGAACATGAAGCACATACACGTGCAAGTAGAATATTGATGTAATCAAACGAGACAAAATGAAGTTGATTAAGTAATGGAATTTACTGCTTGCCAAAGCAATGCATACAACTTGAATGGCATATTTGATAGAAAGAGACAAAAATATAATCAGACTGCCTACCGATTTAGCCTGTGTTAAGGAGACGTATATAGACATGCAAGCGAGGAAAATGATTACTTAAGAAAACGAAGGGGAAAGAAAGAGGGGGAAGAAAGATCAGCGAAGAAAAAAGAAATGATAACAATGAAATTAATTTAGTTAAACTTGTTTTCATCTCAGCACGCACTAAAAGTTTTCATATTATCTTTTGTTTCTTATTAATCAAACTGCGTCATGGATCTTCGAACATGCTTTTACTGCTAATAATAGTTTTGATTTTCTTCTTCTTCTTTGTTTGTAACACTGCCATGAATCTCTTTAATGATCAATCCAGAGTTTAAAATGGTCACGAAATCACAGTTTGTATCAACACTTGTTGTGCCTCTCAAATTTCTCTTTTTTTTTGTTTCTTCCCTTTTTGTTTTGAAAATCGTCATGAATATTTTTTCTTCTTAGTTCTGAAAACCGACAAAAATTTATTAGATGTTTTGGACGAAGCGGAAAAGCATTCGCCATGAAATCATAATTGTGTGTAATTATTATTGCAGAATACTGTTTTACTAATTTGTCAGTCTGTAACTAAAGTGCATTTTCATTAAGATGGTTTCGCTCATATCAGAGCAATAACGATCTTGCTGTTTAATCAATAATTGTAAACTAGCTTTAACCATCTGGATATACATGAACGAGAAATGTTGATGGAGGAAATATTCCCATTATCTCTGATACACCGGGATTCTTTCAGCCTTCAATGTTTAAAAGATCCAACAATATCAGACTAATTGAATCAAAACTAAATTCATGTCCATGAGGATGACGGCTCCTAATAACCTCAGTCACACAGATAAAATTGAAATTATGTTGGCATTAAAAAGTCATGAAATATTTCCCCCTAAGATGTTCGCGAAACTTAGGATAAATTCGCGAACTTTGATTTCATGGGTCGCAAAATTATTTCCCTGGCGCTCATCTATGTGCGTTCCTGCGTAATGCGGGCGCGCGCGGCGCGGACGTACATTCACAACAAAACCGGCTAGATGGGTGAAATTTTGCGAGATGGGGGAAGAGGGGGACTAATTTTGGGACCCATCAATAACATTTCGCGTTTTCATTCTTTTTAATCCCAAATTTCGCGACAATTTTCATAAATCTTTTTTGTCATTTTAGGGGACATTTTCGCAAAATTGTAACAATTTTCGCGAATTTGAAAAAAAATATCTCGCGAAAATGGCCCTTGAAAAGCCACCATACCAGACAAAAAAAATAGACCAAAAGCGACAATACATCACTTCTAAAGGCCAAGAATCAGTCGGTATGGAATTGATTTGGACTCGGTTTGGCGGTGTGACTGCGGTTTTACACTAAATTCTCATTGAGTTGGAGACCATGAGGCCTCTTTTTTTTTTTTGGTCCGAAAATAGAATAATGCTTGTTAAAAGGCTGAGTAATATGTGTTCCTGGATGGGAAAAGTAATGTAAGGAACAATTGACCTTCCAACATTTTTTTAAATTTTTATTTCATGTAACTTGTAACAGTAAAAAAAAAGTCTTCAAATGAGTTGATATAAAGCGGAAATCCTTGTTCATTTTCGATATAATTAATTTACTTTATTTACCTTGTACGCGTTTTTCAAGGTGTTTTATGTTCATACAAATTAGTACCATCGTCACGCAGTCTCTATCTCTTTCTATCGCAGCCTCACTCTCTCTCTCTCTCTCTCTCTCTGCGTACATGTATAATTATCTTTATCCTGCTCCATTCATATTTCAATTCAATCCAATTCAAATAATTTTATTTCCATAACTCAATCAAAACATGAAAAAATGCCTACATGAAATTAATTTCAAATGACATTTGAAATATGAGATAGAAAATTAAACGTATTTGTAATTATAAATATATTAAGTTAACAATAAGTAATCAAGGCGTTTTAGGATACAAAATATATAATATTATTATAAACTGAGTCGAATTTAAAAGGAAATTGAGAAATCCACTAAAAATCAGAGCTTGTATTTGTGTGGATTACTCAAAAAAAAATATAAGAGAAAGGAAGAAATAAAGAATAAAATAGTTCTTTCTATTCATCTTTCTTTTCACTCTCCATCCCTCTATCCTTCTGGATATTTCGTTTATGTTAAGTTATAGTCTGCTGGCCTTGCTTTGGCATGAAATACATTCCCAGTATCTCTCTCTCTCTCTCTCTCTCTCATTTTTTCCCTTCTTCTTCTCTCTCTCTCTCTCTCTCTCCCTCTCTCTCTTTCTCTCTCTCCCTCCCTCTCTCCCCCCTCTCTCTCTATCTCTTTCTCTTTTTTTATTTCTTCGTCCTTAAACTCTCATTAACCCACTCGTTCTAGTTTTGCCTAATATCTTATATGACGACCGAATTGTGTGTTGCCTTAATTTATTATATTTAGGTCACAGTAAAAGGACTCACAAGCGGTAATCAGTTTAAGTGTCATTTTACATAATATGCAATACAATACTTCGCATAGTTTGGACCGTTCAAAATGATCTTTGAAACCCCCATTTCCTAGTCTTTCAAAAAATAGTCTTTCCTCAAAGTTACATGTAGGCCTATACTAAAAAATTTCTGTACATAATTTGACGGCTATAGACAAAATTGTTTTCGACGTACAGAATTAAATCGCCACTAATCAAACCAAATAGAGAAGAATTAAGTTCGAATATTGTCACTTGTGATATTTGAGGGGAATATATAGGTCGATATAAAACAAATACATAAAGAAGAACACATGCAACAACAAAACAAAACTTTTCAAAAGTATACAAATATACAACAACAAAATATGTTCAACCATTTGGAGAGTTTCTGAATACCTGTATTTAAATTATGTTCTGCCTTTCGTAATGATAAAGATTGATCATGGTTCATATCGACCAGCTTAATACTAATTGAGCTGATTGAATAAATTGCTATAACTTGATGTTCAAAATAATTCTATCGTTTCTTAATCGCTTTATACAGCACTGCCATTATTATTTTGAATTTTGAATGTTCAATGCTATATAAACAAATTACCGCATAGATACAGGGAAAACAGCGGTGAGATAGTTATAACAGGGGAGGGATGGGAGAAAGGGAGAGAAGAGAGAGTGGGAAAAGCGAAGAGAGGGAGGAGAGATGAGGAGCAAGAGAGAGAGAGGGGGAGAGAGAGAGGAGACAGGGGAAAAAGAGGAGAGAGAGAGGAGGGAGAGGAAGAGACAGGGAGAGGAAGAGGGCGAGAGAAGGCGAGAGAGAGAGAGAGAGAGAGTGTGATAGAGACAAAGGGAATAGAGGGGAGAAAGTAGACGAAATCCTCCAACTTTAGAAAAAAATCTAATCGACGATTTTTTTTTTTCTTCTTCTCAAAGCAGAAATTTGAAAGCACTATTTATTTTACTTTGATCATGTTTATTTCTTTTAAGCCATATAACTTTTAATCTTTTTGCTTCTGACATCATCCAATGTTGTTCAGTGACTAGACATGCTTGTATCCTCGTCAAATAGATAAGCTCTTGTCATTGTGAATTGTAAAATGTCAAAGCTTTTTAAAAGAAACTTTCATCCCTCTTTCGCTTCGGTAAATTTAATAGCGACCCATATCTTATGTTTCATTCTTCCGTATTATCTGAGCAAACGGACACGGTCTATCAAATTTTACGAAATTATACGCGAATTTGTCAAGGTCCCGATGCTTCAACTCGATTTTAAATCGGTTATCTCGAGAGAAAGTTATGGATCAGAATTTGATGGCGTGTATATTGTCTTCATTCATGTGTATAAATGGAAGAACTAAAGGACGATTGGGAAATCAAATCAAGGTCAATTTCGATAGCGTTTTGAGCGTCCATGAAAATCAAGTCCGGATCATGTAAATATATGACATTTTCATGTTCGCACATTCAAAAGATGACGCCAAAGGTTAATATGATTTTTGCGATTACTTTGTATTATATGTGTATGTTGTTTTATTGTTACTGGATTGTTGTTGTTGTTGTTGTTGTTGTTGTTGTTGTTGTTGTTGTTGTTGGTCTTTCATGTGTGTGTGTGTGCGTGTATGTGTGTGAGAGAGAGAGAGAGAGAAAGGGGAGGGAGGGGAGAGAAAGAGAGAGAGAGAAAGAGAGAGAGAAAGACATACAGACAGAGACATAGAGAGTAAGAGAAAGAGAGACACACACACTGGTAATGATTCGTAATCCACTAAAATAATATATCACTACTTAAAGTTTAGCTAGTACAGTTTCTTTTGTGTTTCTTGTGTCCGTTTCTGTTCTTTTAAATAGTGTGTGGACAACCAACCCTTTCAATGTTTCTTCTAAATTTTTGACATTTCCTTTCTATCTTGACTTTTCTACCAATGTTTACTAACTCTCCATTCCAATTTGTTTCTCTCTTTGCTATATTATGCGCAAATATTTTTTTCCTTTGCTGTTTGTAAGAAAGGAAATAAAGGCCATCTCCATACGTCATGTATGTATCAAAATCTGTCGTGTAAAGTTTGCGCTTTGCTCATTGCTTTGACGTTTCAATATATCTTGAACCTAAATGCGATTACAGAAAAGATGATTATTACATTTGTCAGTCAAGCATGGATTTCGTCGACAAGAGCATTATGCAAAAAAAGGTTTAGCCCGAATGAACTTGACGTTTATTCGCGATGGATTGTTGAATGGGAGAGATGGATATATATATAGAGAGAGAGAGAGAGAGAGAGGGGGTGGGAGGTAGAAATAGAAAGAGAGAAAGGGGACAGAGATAGAGAGGGAGAAATATACACACAGAGGGGAGGGAGAGAGAGAGGAGAGAGAGAGAGATAGACAGAGAGAGGTAGAGAGGAAGAAGCAGAGAAAGAGAGAGGGAGAGAGAGAGAGAGAGAGAGAAAGGGAGAGAGAGGGGGGAAGAAGGAGAGAAAGGGCTGGAGAGCGAGAAAGGGGGGCTGGGAATGTGTGCGATGCCAAAGTAGATTACCCCCCCAAAAAATATTGAATACCATCGACAAATCAACCAAAAAAAGCAACCAGACGTGTAAGTATTGAAGAAAAGAACTGATGGGGGCGAAGTGTCGGGGTATGAGAATGGTTGTTCACTGATATTACAACGGAATAGCGCGTACGCCTTCCAGGTTTTCACCCCCACCCGGGCCAACACATTTTCCCCCCGTAATTTTCATTTTGATTTCGGTCAACATCAAAACAATACGAATAATTCTTCAAAATACAATTCTTTTTCATCTTAACAACATAGTGCAATTAACTTAAAATTTAATACATATACGATTCATAAATTACGATAGAAAAAGAAAAAAACTGACTGAAATCAGTTACAGATAAAACAAAATGAACATACACACACACGCACACACACATATTTTACAGGAAAACAAGGAAATTATAATATGCAATAAACATCCATTATCTGCAATACAAAACATCCCTATATCAAGGATTTCTAGAAGTAAAATACCCCTACTGCATTTTATTTTGATTAGGATATGGACAACCCCCTCCCTTTTTTAGCATAAATGATCGTTGCCTTTTTTTAGCATTTCAAGAAGGGGCCAAGGTATATAATACCGTTTTTTTTATTCTTTGATTATATTTTTTTTAAATTTTATTCAGCATATCAAGGTTTCCGCTGGCAACTTGAAAATCATCTTTCTTTTCTAAAATAGCGGATTTTATCAAATAGAACACAACTTTTTACATATTCAAAAAAAATTCCTCCAAAAGACAATAATGTTATTCTTACTATCGCGGTCCGTGGACTGCATGGACAAAACACAAACGATTTGAACAAAAATATATATATTTTCAAGAATCATCCATACATTATTTTTTTTGTTTATGGTTAGTGAATACCTTGATTGTGAAAGCAGCTTAAAACCTCCGCTTTTTTTCATTCAAACTAATCTTGGTTTGCGGACAAACAATTATGAATGCGCCGGCAGCGAGTTTACAACAACAACATCATCAACAACAACAACAACAACAACAACAACAACAACAACAACAACAACAACAACGCGTCACAACAGCTGTTAGTCAGCCTCACTGGCACATTGTACTCAAGGTTGCTGGCGTGTCGTATTCCAACCATTACACCGGCACATTGAGCATCCGCTGTGTATTACAACACAGTGTCCTGTGCCCGAAGGAAGCACCATTTGTTACATCGCCTCCTGTCTCCAGGAGCACCCCTCTCGAGTGTCGACGCCCATCTCTCATGCAGACCTTCACTGGGATAATGTATAGGTAATTAGATACCTGTATGTCACCCCACGTGTAAGCATCCCCTCCTATCTTCTGTATGCAACTAGAAAGGCGTCAAATCCTTGCAGACATCCTCTTCCACATTATGATACAATTTAAGTGAAATTTTGCCATCAAATATTTTGGGCTCCCAACACTTTAGAGAGGCTTTAACTCTATCATTTCTATGTCAAATATACTAATATGTGCGCATAACGTCATTCTGATTCTCGTCAAACGCTATTCCCTTACTCTTTAGCTGATGGAAACAATGCACGTCTCTTTTCTTCTTTTACATAAACTTGGAGTTTACTTTTATTTAAAAAATACTGCATCCTGAAGTTTTCCCTGTAGACATGGTACATTTAACTCCTTGATTAAAATTCCTTTCCGGTATTCCTTCAACAAAGAGCAGTAAATTTGCAGAGGAAACGATGTATTCTTAAGAAATATGTTCATCAACGGTACACCTTGCTTTCGGCTGCTTCCTCGCCTTTTTAATTTTCCTTTTTTACTCTTTACCGATTATATTACTTTCCGCTTGCACAAGCCTTTGTTGATATTCCCAAAAGAAATTTATTTTCACTCTCTATTCATACTTTGTTTTCCTTGCACGTTACATGTATTCTTATTAGTTTCGGGAAATTTCTTACTAGTTTCAGGAAACGCATTGAACACTTTCCAGTGTTATGTTTTCTTAGTAAAAATGCAGCAATTTAATGATCTTAAAGGATTGCTCTAATACAAAGATGTTGCGGAGCCATAATAACATCAATACACCCCTGCCGCTATTAACAAATGCGTGCGTGTGTGTGTGTGTGTGTTAACAAAAGAAAATGTAATAAGTATGACGTCTCGAACTGTTCAACAATTACGAGCCACAACTAACTTTGAAGAAATTTGTCTGCACTTGCGTGTATTCTATTGCTATGATTATATTTCTGTCATTATTTTGCCATGTTGGAATTCTTCCGACAACACCCCCCCCCTCCCTCTTCCCCATGGCACCCAACCTAGCAACGTGCCTGCGTGGAGATGGCACACATCACGGTCCGACCAATAGTGACCTTTATTTATTCTCTCTTACCCTCCCTCCCTCTTTTTGTCCACCTCTCTTTTCTATACCCCCCCCCCCATTTTGTTTTCTCTCTCTCCCTCTCTCTCTCTCTCTCTCTCTCTCATGTACTAATTAGTATTGCCCTATATTAGCCCCTTTCTCTTTCTCCGTCTATCTCACTTCTTTCTTCTCTCTTCCACGTTCCTACTATCATGCACTCCGTCAACATACTCACACAATGAAAAGTCAGTAGATCCAATCATAGCTTCCCTATTTAACGATTTATTACGAACTATGTCATGCAATACCCGAATGCAAACCAATCGCATTCGCCACATATAGCTTTAAATCCCCAGTTACACCGCCTAACTGTGGTGGCATTTTAAGGCCATTTCCGTGAAAAGTTTTCTTGGAAATATTCCCTAATGAAGCATTGAAATGTCATGACAATTTTCGAGAAAGTTAGGATAAATTCGCGAACATTTATTTTAATGGGCCGCAAAATTATTTCTACCTCTCCCAATCTCGCGAAATTTCAACCAGCTAGCTAGCCAATGCCGTCGCGTGAGGCGCGTACGTAAATGAGAAACCGTCTAGAAATTAAAGGTATAATTTTGCGAGATGGGGGAGAGAGAGAGATAGGGGATATAATTTTGCGACCCGTGAAATAAAAGTTTGCGAATTTTTTCGAGAAACTGAATTTTGACGATATTTCTCGAAAATTTTCGCGAAAATGGCTGTATTAATGCCATCATATCTAACTGACTCTAAACTGACCAACAATGGCCGTTCGTGGTAATGGTATACCTGTGTTGATCGGTCTATTGTCGGTCCGGGTTGCTCTCGTCGGTGTGACTGGGCTAGTTGTAACGGGAAATACAATGCTGGTCAATCTCATCACTTTCTGTTTTTAAGTTATTATCCCTCCACCCCCTGATAAGCAATGACTGTAAATTTTATAGGGGAAAGGTAAGTCACTAAGTGTTTCATGAGTGTATTTTGGATGTCTTTGTTCCCGGCACGTAGGTATTATTTCTTGTAGCTATCCGATTACCTCCATACCGGTATGAAGTGTGAGAAGTGTTGTTTGAAATTGCTTGGTTTCCATTGTTTTCATTTCTCTGCGTGTATGTGTGTGTGTGTGTGAGGGTGTGTGTACAGGCTTCTGATATTGCGATGAAATCATCGTAGAGCTGGCACTGCTGATTTTGAAATCATCGTTTATCCCATCGACTATTCAATTATCTCATTCCCATAAACTTAATACAGGGCTCACCCAGTTCCGGTAGGTGATGGGTTCAAATGGGTTACTAAGTTCATACGTACGAGTGTCATTGGCGTATGCAGGGTCGTGCATGGGAGGGGGGACTGCCACCCCCTCCCCGAAAGATCCGATTTGCAGACGTTAGGACAATCCAACCTTTGTAATAATTTCAGTTGTATAAAAACCGTAAAAATAGGAAAAACAGAGTGGCGAAAATAAATCGGACCAACATTAAAGATACTATGTCCCTTTCGCAGCCAACATCAAATTCTGTAGAACTTTGCAGGAATTATGAATATGTCATGTATGTCCTATCTGTGAAATTTAAATGTTAGCAGTGTCCTAATATTCAAATTATGCAAGGAAACCCGTTTACTTGCTAGACTTCACTGTCAGACACTATTGAGTGACTGACTGGCTTTTTCATCTTTGGTAATAACATACATAAAATGAGCTGTAAAGGGTACATGAGCATTTGTCTACATCAATAACCCACTTCTTGTAATGGCCAAAAATAAACTGATTGAATCTTTGCGCAGCATAAAACGTACGACCATTCGGTACAATGGTCTGAAAAATCAGACTATTACTTACTGGCTCTATAGCTCCTAAGTCGATTCGACAACTAATAGTCGTTATTTTCCCACTTAAAGACATTTTCAAGCCCCCTTTTTTTTAGGGAAGTTCTAAATTAGTATTGTCTTTCAAATGCCGTTGGAATTTCACCTTTTCATTTTTTGGCCTGCAAATTGGACATAGTACTTTTAAAAGAGTTATGAATGGTTGCAATATGAGATCAATAATAAAATCTATGCGTATCTCAAGTTGGCAATTTGTCATGTTAAAAAATATCTTCTTTTTTATCCTAAGGCCAAATAACAAAAATAACTTGCTTATCGTCCGGACTTTTAAAAAAAAAGGGAGGAGGCAAGGCATTACTATTTACTATTTTGCAATTTTTTGCAATTTTTTTCTTCATTTTTTCCAAGATGTCTGCCATGCTAATTATAACTGGCCAAGCCTATTTATTCACAGATATTGTGCTATGTGAGTATATTGATGCAATGTATGACAAAAACAAATGATTTGTATCTCTTTAGAAGCTATTTAAACAAAATGTATATCACAGGCTTTTTGGGGGGCTTTTTTGGGGGAGCTTTTTTCTTCTGAGTAGTAAATAGCAAAATAAAGGAGGCGGCGGCCAAAAAGGAGACGGGCGGGAACGAGAAACACTTCATTTTTGTTATTTGGCCTAAGTGCCTCCTCCCTAGGGGTACTTCTCAAAATACATTATGGAGAGCATATTATTATAGGTACTCAAAAGAGAAAAGACCCCCCTGAGTCATACATCATTACACAAATGACACTTTAGTCAGTTTGGGTGTTGGAACAATTTGAAAAGTTGTCTGGCATTACACTGTATGCCACACCGACATTACCGATTCAGCCAATTTGAAGTTCCCGTACAATACGTATAGTGATAACGACTTTCAAAATTTCATAACCTTCTTATTTTCTGTCCAATTTCGTTTAATTTTTTACCAGTCAGCTTCTCTGATTTTTCGAATGCTTTTAGAATAGTTTGCTACCAAGTTTTGCATTTTTCTTTGAGTAGAAATTAAGAAAAATGTGTAAATAAATATCGCTAATTTTGCTCCTCGGTTTTTTTTTAAAGATTAAATGCCCGAGGTGACTTTATAAAGTGCTACTTAAAGGAAATAAATACATGTATTATCAAAGATAAAGTTGAGTTCTGGTTATTTTATGACACTGTATAAGAAAGTTCTGGAAGGAATTGTGAAAGGTTGATTACGCATACGAATCGGAGTATATTGTAAGGTTTGGAAATAATAAGAAATCGACTTCATCTTGCTAAGAAGATAAATGCTCTCTGCACTCAGTAATAGATATATGGAACTACGCACACATGATGGTTTGGCCCACATTTTCGAATGCTAATTATAAGGGCATTTTAACAGAAATGTTTTTCGAGAGAGGTTTCTAAAATGATATTCTCCCAAACCGACGTAAAAAGAATAATAAGAAGAAAACTCACAAATTCTTGTTAATCTTTTCCAGAACTCAAATTTCCCTTTTAAGCAAAACCCAACTTAGATTAAACAACGAAATTGCACTACCGTATGAAAAAATGATTATTTATGTAATAAATGTCAAAAGACTTATCAATGAAATTTAACGACACCCGCTGTGATAAACCGATAATAATATAATACAAAATTGAGGTTTTATTACTTCCTGAGTAATGTATTATGTAAAAAAGGGAAGATTTTTATAGTTAGGGAATGAAATGAATACCAAGAAGTCATTACGTAAAAGTCGTAAAACTGTATTTAGGGTTCATCACCATCAGAGTTTGTTTGGAAATTTAGATGCCCGCATTTTCTATACAAAAGTAAAAAGAAAAAAATAATAGAGAGCGAATGGAATAATAACAAGTCTTTATCTGAGGGCCATGAAAACTCTGTAATGATGGTTCATTGCTATCAGTTTCATTACTTTTTAGAAAAATATACGTACCAAATCAAAAGATCCTCTTCAAGCATCCCTTTATCAACTTTTATGATGAAACTTTGGCATTCAACAAATAACCATGTACATTACCTCACAGTAATCCTGCATTATTTGAAATTATTTGAAATTCACAGGTAACTCTGCATTTTGCTTTGATGCAGCTCCTCATCTGATATTTTTGTTCTTCTCCTTTGAAACTCCAAACTTATTTTACCTCTAATTTATACACAGAATTGATAAGATTCTAATCAATCATAAACTATTCTAATAAAACATTGGCGTTCAACACATCGCCACGAAGATTAACATCACAGCATGCCTGCATTAATTCCGATCCATTAAAATTCACAGGTAACTCTTCATTTTGCTGAAACGTATCTCCCCATGCATTTAATATATTTCTTCTCTTTTTGTCAAGGCACGAGTGTATTTTACTTCTAATTTATGGCGTTTACGTATCACTCGAGGGAAGACTTTAACGTGTCCGTTCAGCTGTAATGATGCAGATCTGACACTTTATATAGTCCTGCGATGTTTTGAAACTTTATCTTTTCCCGTGAGAGGTAATCACACCTCCATTCAACATTTGACTTTGCATTTTTCTTTTCGCAATTGCATTGAAAATTTCCACATACACAGGCGCGATTCTAGAATAAAAATTGGGAGGCTCGGCTGGGATTTGGGGGCCTAGGAGTTCTTGCATTTTGTGTGTGCCTCGCTCAAATTCATTTATAGTAAAGAAATATTAAGGTGAAGAAATGGGGTGGGTCTTAAGGCCCCCAAGACCCCTCTAGAACCGCCACTCAACTACACTTACATGCAATTTGCCAGTTTTCGAGAAAGGTATAAATCGTAGCCATATCTTCGTGTGTGGATTAAAATGGCGTTTGAAAAGGCAATTAATCCGATAATGCTTCGTAATTTTTCGACTTATAATAAAATTATAATGGATGGATTCTGGCCTGTTGAAAGCACACAGTTTGAAGCTGCAATTTATATGACAGGATTCAGCAAACGTATCGCATTGGAGCAAATAGAGGGACATTCAGCATCATTTCGAGTTGCCGGGTTTTTTTTGTGTTGTTGTTTTTTTTTCATTATTTGTTTAGTTTTCTTTTGCTCTGTTTTTCTTTCATTTTTTTCCGCTCTCTTTTCCTTCCTTTTGTTGTTGCTGTTTCTTTTTTCTTCTCTTTTTGTTTCCTCTTTCTTTTCTTTCATGTTCCACTCTTGTTTTTTCCCATTTTTTTTGTTACTTTAAGGTGAAAAGAAGCACATTTTTAATGGGATGCTGTTTAAAAAAAATCAGAGGCGAGCAAAATGTATTGTTTTATACTTCAAGCATTGCATTGTTGGTAGACTTGGTAGGTGTTATGTCGAGTTTTGACGGAGAGTCTCATACCCAATCTCCTCGGATCGCTACCCCCATCCCCCCCCTTCCCTCCCCCTCTTCCTCTCCACCCTCTCTCTCTCTCTTTCTCGATCTACCCATATCTCTTTATCTTTAATTATCTATCTCTGTTTCTTATCCTAGCTACCCCTTTACCCCCTCCCTCTCTCTCTCTCTCTCTCTCTCTCTCTCTCTCTCTCCCCTCTCTCGCTCACTCTCGATCTCTCTTTCAATAGTTTTGTCTGTTTGTCTCTCACCTCTTTCTGTGCACTGTGCTTTTGTATAAGGCGAGGCTAATTCAGTAAGAGATTAATTTCAACCCACCCCTATTTTTCTTGTTATAAACCTTTGTTGTACTATTAATGACGGCAAATAGGGCACTACAATTAATGCGCTTCATCTCATGTGACCAAAGAATTCCACAGGTTGTAGGATTAATATGACATGAAACCGATCGGAAACGAGATACGCTGTCACGACGGCATCATTCGATCTGATTAAAACCTACTCCATCGCTGGTTAAATACAAAGTGATTGGTTTCATGAATTTAGTGGTCACATACGAAATGATTGGTTACATGAAGTGGTGGCTTGTAGCGCTGGGAGAAGCATGGTGGCACGTTTATTCTATCACCATGATTATTTCTGCTTTAAGTACAGGTCTTTTCAAATCAAAGAGAGGGAGACAAAAATTGAGAGAGGGAGAGGAAGAGAGGGAAAGTGGGTAGGGAGCGGCTTGTACGACATATGCTCCTGTGACAACTGATCCACGGTCAATATATCTTACACTTTTCGAATTCTTAACTTCAATACTAGATCAAACACTATACCCAACCTTGACCCTACGTACCTAAAATCCAATAGCAACCCTTACTCTAGTCTTAACGAAATACACCCCGGCGTCATTGTTGACGAGCGTATATAACGGAGCACCTCAGGTGTTGATCGAGAGGTTGAGGGAGAAAGAGATATAGTGAGAGAGAGAGAGAGAGAGAGGAAGAGAGAGATACTGACAGACAGATAGAGAGACAGACAGAGGGGTGGAGGCAATGGCGGATCCAGGGGGCCAGGGGCGCGGCCCCCACCCTGGCCAAAAAAAGAAGTAAAAAACACTTTTTTTGCTCAAGGGGGAGGGGGGTGGTTGTTGAGAAAGAAAACAAAATAGTGCTCACTCTCCCTCCACCCCCGTTGAGCAAACAAAAACAATTAGTGCTCATACCCCCCATACCCGCTTATTCGCCGGCTGAGCAAAACAAAAAGAGTTTTTAAAAAAGATGGTAACCACAATTTTACCTTTTGTTTTGTTTTTAGCTCAAAGGGGAGGTGTTGAGTAAAAGAAAATAGTGCTCACCCTCCCCCGTTTATTCGCCGCTAAATATTTTCTCACAAATGGGCCCCTCGCCGCCGGCTGGATCCGCCCCTGGTGGAGGTAGGGAAGGTAGATCAGAGAGAGTCAAATAGCAAGAAAATTAGTTTTTTTTTATTGTTTTATCGAAAGTTGACATAATCCTAGTCCTTCGCATTTTGTCCTACTTTTCAGACGTCCCCCTCCACCACCGCCATCGTCGCCGCCCAATGACTGGAATTCCGCTACGCCATTCGCTATCATGAGCTGTGATAATCACGTACCCATGGCCATCCATTACTCTCGGCATGTCTGCTTATTTCTTTTTAATGAAATGATTTGTAATCGCGTGTTCAACATAGCCATGGGGACAATTCGGCAAGTGCATCGCTTTGAGCGTTATTGGATTTCGATACGCACTCACTAATCACGTGAAATATACAATGACATACTTTCTGATCAATGCGTCAAACAGGAATCATTCATGATTAATATTTTGATGGCGGTCGGTTAATTAACCCTGCTGTTACAATTTAAGTGCGCTATGTAATAATTCTATGTATTAATTATGGATGTTTCTCTCCTGGGGACCTCGTGGCGAGGTATTCATTATTCTGTTATTATTGAATGAGCTACAATACTTGGAATCCAGTCTGCATGTATTACGTGTTGCTATGTCAGACAAGGCTCAGACAAACCCTAACCCTAACCCTAACCCAGAGTTTATTTTTTAAAATATGCATGAAATTTGAATATGTTAGTTAACCGGTCTACTGGGAAAGGTCGATGTAGTATATAAGAATGTGTGTATTGATATTGTGGAATCATCAAAATGATAAGAAGACTCAGTCTGGCCAGGGCACAGAAGTACTATACGGGACTACACAAACATGTGGCATGGATCAAAGTTTGGTCTAAACTTTTCAGCTATTTCTCATAATATTTCAATAGACCATTTCCGTAATTTAATCAAATTTAATTCATATATGTGTTACAAATTGTATTTCAATAGTCAGAATGCGAATTGTATACAATACGTGTTGTTAGGTATACGACAAGCCATAATGTTTGTCCTACCTAGCAACAATTAATATATTCTGACTATTGAAATACAATTATTTGTAACAAGTGAATGAAATGATTTGAAACGAGGAACCTAACAAAGATTTATGCCTTGTATTTGATTACTACGAAAGTGGCCAGATGAGAGCATTTGAAGAGCAATTCATTTGAGGGGAGATTTCTTTCAAACTGACACGAAGAGAATGAGACAGCTAACAAGTGACTCTACTTTCTCTTTAAGGGTTTGTGGTAATACAGGATTTGATTGAAAAATTTTGATTAAAATTCTCTGACCCTAGCGATAACACGTACACATTATCTGATAATGACCTTCGGATCGAGATACACATGATGCAACTAAAATTAAATTACGCGTATGTACATATTTCAATTTCCCGGTAGAGCGCTGGCAGAGATTTATTTTTTGTCTTGGGGGGTCAATAAACTGGCAGGGGTGCAGAGTGAGGGGCGAAAAACATACAGGAGAGAAAGAGAGAGGAGAGAGAAGGAAGAGGTAGTATGAAAGAAACTACGAAGGACAAATTGCGTTACAAATTAGTTTTTTTTTTTTGGGGGGGGGGTGAAATGCGAGACTTTTCTATAGCTCGGTCGCTTTGCTCCCTTAAAATGTTGGTTCAAGATATCGCATTTTTCTCACCATTATTGGATATACATGTAGTTTATAAATAGCGTTTTAAATGGTTCAAAATTTGAAGTAGTAGTAGTAGTAGTAGTAGTAGTAGTAGTAGTAGTAGTAGTAGTAGTAGTAGTAGTAGTAGTAGTAGTAGATGTAGTAGTAGTAGTAGATGTAGTAGTAGTAGTAGTAGTAGTAGTAGTAGTAGTAGTAGTAGTAGTAGTAGTAGTAGTAGTAGAAGTGGAAGTAGCAGTAGTATCATTATTGTTATTGATATTATCATAAATATTTTTGTTGTTATCATTATTGTAATAATTTTTCTTCGCCCTTATTACTTCGCCCATTTAACTCTCTTTAAATCATTTAGATTTAATTAAAAAAATATCGTGATGGTCACTTTTGAAAAACCGTGGGAAAAAACAACATACTAAGAACTAAACACGACGTGCTAGGCGTACAGTAAACTGAAATATACAGTTTTATTGTAAATGAAAATGGTTCAAATTGAACGGCGACCTTTTTCTTAGTAGCCTTTTACAATCAAGACGCCAAACGTTGAAAGTCGAGGCTATTGTGAACAAAAATACGTTTTAAAAATACATATTGTAAAGGAAGAACGCTCTCCAATATTGGTAGAGGAAATTGGTTGTTTTCCTTTGTTTTCATTCTTCAAAAATATATTGGTGTCGCGAAATTGCTGAACAGCTTACCAATGAACTTAGAAAGGGATAGCGGCCAACATGGAGCCTGCATCCTCGTTAATATCTGCCGGGAGTTTCGACCTTGGAAAATATCTGTTTGTTTGTGACGAAGCATCTTCTTCGCCCTTACACGACCATCAAACCAGGGGCGGAAACAGGATTTTTTTAAAGAGGGGACACACTATAGTTCCAACAATTATTCTAACAAGCAACATTTTACAAAAAGATCAGAAGAAAAGGGTCATTCACTTATAAGAGACGGCACAATCTTCGAGTTGTGTACGTAAGGTAAACCACTCGGGTTCCTAAAGGGGGCCTGGACCGAATGTGCACCTCCCCCTCCCTAAATTTGCCGGTGCATCATACCACCATCAATAAACAGGAGCAAATCACAATCAAGACTCTCATTCGAGAAATATCTTTCACATCATATCATAGCGATGACGATGGCAATTGTACGGTTCTATGGTCACTCACCACCCCTCCCCCCCCCTTCCCACCACTCTAATCAAAATCGACCGTCCTACTTAAATGTATCAAGTTAATAAATTGCTTCAATTTATGTAAGCATCAAATATCGGAGAAATAACATAGTATCAAGTAATTTAAATTTCAGCACAAACTATTCAAATGTATGTTAAAGTTTATGATTTATGTAAAATAAGAGCTTTCAAATATACGAAGACAAAATCATATACTAATTATACATCAATAAATTATAGAGACCTTAGAAATGTTTTCCACCATTTCCATTTCAAATTTTATTCATTCAGTCATTGTTACATTGTTAGAAATATTCAGATACAATTGATATAGGTTTATTGTTGGAATAAAAAAATTATTGAACACATACACATTTCATATGACTCACTTTAGAAGTGAATATGCCAACATTTCTACTTGAATAACTTATTTCACTCTGCACACTTTCCAGAGTAAAATTTACCTCACACACACACCCAAATGAGAGTAGTTATACGTGTGAACTGGCTCAACCAAAAATATGTCATAATAAAATAAAAAAGTAAAATGATCTAAACCATTGTGACAAAAAGTAATACACCCCAAAAAAAAAAAGTATAATAATAAATAAATATATATATAAAAGTACATAAATAAATAATAAATGAATAATTAAAGAAATAAATAAATATATCAATAGTTAGATGAATAAATTAATCAAATATATGAAATTAAAACAAAAAACATTACAATATTTGAGAATTATAAAAATAGATAGTACATGTACATTGGTCAGACTATTTGGTTACAATCCTTGGTCTTGTTAGAGGATTGCCCAAGTCCCATTTGCCACTCTACAAATAGCATCAGCAGGATGCAAAATCATCACTTTTGCTTACAAAAATATTATATATTAGGAGCCTCAAAACAAGAAGTATAAAATGTTAGCTCTATCAAAAACTACGTAATTCCTAAAATAGTCAAAGAAAAGTACGTTATTAAACTCAGTGGTGTAGTGGGCGGGGCATACACGCATGCCACACCTACCTCCCCTCCTCTCGTAAACATGTAATTGCAGAGAATCACTTAATCATTGCTCGCATTAAATTTGTTGGTATCAAAAAGAGAATTCATGGCAATTAATTAATTATCACCATGGGCATTACATTAAGTGCTGCACACAATTATACATCAGTAAATGATACACCTCCAGTGCTTGGCCTTCCATTGCCAAGAATCTGGCCGATATTATTTAAAGGGATAGTTGAGTTCTTGTTTAAGACCGCAAATGGCGTAGATGTAATCTGCGCATGGGCATAAAGGTCATTTGTACCACAATATACCGGTTTACTAACATTTTAAAATTTTATGCATACTTCTACAAAGGTTGTTCTTGACAACCTGAAAAGCTTGCCATATTTTTGCCCAACATAGCAACAAGTAATGTAGGCAGACTGGCTTCCAAGTATTTTAGTTCATTCATTGATGACAGGTTAATGGACAACTCGTCACTGGGTCACTAAGAAAGAAACATCCATAAATTTGAATATGTTAGTAAACTGGTCTATTGTAAAACCCACCAAGATGAATACTGGATACATGCTCATGAAAGTTATGTAATCATTATTCATTTATGCACCAATGGTACATTCTATGGAACAACGGTGGAAGTGTTCTTCTCTAGAGGGCAGACTACAAAAGGTTTTCATGAAGCACATCCATGACTTTGGCAGTTATTATTCTAACATGCACATAGTGGGACTACTCCATGTGTGAAAGATCAGTGGTTATTTGGGGTCATTGGTACTACGTGCTATGAACTGGGACCCGTTTCACAAAGCCTTTTTTCAACGACAAATGACAAAAATCAGTGACAAATCTGCTGATGACCAATCAGAAGCAAGGTTTTCACTAGCTTATGATAACAAAAAACTGTCGTTTGTCACTGATGACAAGTTTTGTAAAATGGGGATCCCCTCCTACCTGCTACAAGCCGAAGATGGCATGTATCTGAATTTGTACACGCCAACGAAAGTATAAAATGCTATCTTTATCTCGTAGAAGGTATGGGGGGGACCGCTTACTTTGATACAGGTAGTTAAAATAAAATTGGCCAGATTCTGGAGTAGACCATTCATCTCTTTTCTAGTGTAAAAGAGTGATAACTCAATTAGCCTCAATTAAAAAGTAATTTAGAATAATGTAAATTATTGGCACCTTTTAATTTACAAATTGCACAACTACAGTCAAACCTGTCTATAGCGACCGCCCAAGGGAAACACAAAAAGTGGTCTTTGTAGACAGGTGGTCTTTGTACACAGGTTCCTTTAGTACATGTTTCAATGAGAAACCATTTTCAAGGGAAACACAAAATGTGGTCTTTGTAGACAGGTGGTCTTTGTACACAGGTTCCTTTAGTACATGTTTCAATGAGAAACCATTTTCAAGGGAAACACAAAATGTGGTCTTTGTAGACAGGTGGTCACTAAAGCAGGTTTGACTGTACAAAAATAAAAGCACCCCTAAAGCACTTAGTGATCTAAATCATTTTTGGTAGAATTCATGGGAAAAGGGGAAAAGATAATACTTATTTCCTGCTTTTCTAGCAAAATAAAACATGATTATGAAACTTCACCTTTGTTTACTAAATCGTTCGTAATTGCAATAGCTTTCAGATAAAATATCTTCAAAAAGCCCAAAACAACATCAGAATATAGAGCAATTTGCAACATCTTTTTTATATTTTACAAAGTCAGCATATCACTTAAACTGAATAGAATTACAGAACATGTAATTACTGCTCTACTAGACAGATAACAAAAAAGTAGCTTTGTATATTAACATATAATCTACTAATGTTGAATAATACTTACAGTCAATAATGAAATAAAATACTTTTTTTCTTTTATATCAAATCAACATATTTAAATTGTTCTTTCTAAATGAAAATTAAAACGCTGTCACGATATAATATAAATGTATATAATACATATGCAATTATTTACTCCTCAATTTAAATACACATACATGCCAGTGGCACAGATAGATTTAAATTTTGTACTGAAAAAAATTACTACTGAGAATAATCTCATAAGAAAATGACTTTTATCTCACAAGAAAGTGTGTATAGAATGTTAAAGCTGACTCGTATATAAATAAGCAAGGCATTTTGACAATTTAGGATAATAGAAATAACATTCATAACTATTTATAATTAACAGAATACATACTGTATACATGAAAGAGACTATGTACATCATACGTCACAACAATAAATAGAACATGTGAGATTTCATTTATATTCCGTAATGACACATATATAAAAATATACCTGATTCATGTTTATGTATATGCAGTGCAGAAACTCTTATTGCAAAGAAGGTCACAATTTGAAGAACAGGAAAACACTGGCCTACTACTTGTACCTTGATGTAACATATAACTAGTTTCTTGTTTGGCTTTAACTTAAGTTTAGACTAGACTTAAACCCGGGTTTAACTAAACCTGGCTTTCAGACACGGAAATGAAACTTAGACCTGAAGTCAGGTTTAGTTAAACCCGGGTTTAACTAAACCCGACTTCAGAATACGGGCCCAAGGGTTTACTGGTACATGCATATTCATTTTATCCACAACTATGTCTATTGCATCCATTTTTAAAGGATGTTCATGGCTGGCACTGCGAAACTAACGTATGCATGGTGGATTCCAGCAACTCACATATAGTCTGTGTAGATGCTATTAGACCAATATGCTTTGGTATTTTTTTAAGTCTGGGAGGTAGCCATGTCTTGAAATTTGAATAAACGATACAGGAATATCTGCACATACATGCATATGCACCTTGTCACTTGCGTGCAAAATGGTTTACGCACGTTGGAGTACCAAAGCGGGACAACAAGGGAAGTTTAGTGAAGTGTTTGTGGGAGTGCACGGTAGATGAAAAATGCATGCCAGATTTTTGAAATTTTCAAAACTTTATCATCATGTGATCTTCGGGCCACTTTCCTGAACAATTTGTGAACTATAGTTTAATTATGACACACCTCTTTGGTACCATTCTACATTTAAAGGGTTTTAGTGATCTTCGGGGCACTTTCCTGAACAATTTATGAACTATACTTTAGTTATGACACACCTCTTTGGTACAATTCTACATATTATTGTTCTTTCCCCATAAAATAATAGCACATTACACAAGAATATAAACAACATGCTATGATATAATTCATCAAAGATAATCTTGAGTTCTGACAATGATGGGAAAAAAAATAGCCACAGACTCAAAAGAAAGTGTCATTGATCTAATAATTGCAACGTTAGAAGAGGACATCTATGCAAATTAAAAAATATATATCCCTTATCAACCATCTTCCTCCACCTCGTATAAATAGCATCAATACCATATTACATAATACATTCCCACTACGATTTCATATATCAACTATTTATAAAAAAATCAAAATACCCTTTTTCCAAAATATACACATTCTCTTAGATATTATAAAAAAAATAATGAAAAACAATCTGGAAGTTAACAACTTTGAAGATGAAACTATACGACCAGAAACTTTCACAGGATGATTCGTATCGAGACGTTATAAACATTGACCGCATTTGCCACAGGAGACTTGGCAAAAATGCAGTGGTAGTATGTCACATGTGATTCAATTTTTGTTCGCAGCATGGAACAGGGCCCTGTTTCACGAAACTTGTTATCAAAAACAACTGCCAGAGATCTATTACAAATCTGCTCTATGCCGATAAGATGCATGGATTTCAGGAGCTTATAGCAATTATCGTAACTTGTTATTGATATCAGGTTTTATGAAACAGAGCCCTGGCGTGATTGTGATCCATTCCAAAAATTTGTGACGGGTTCTGGTTTAACAGATAAGGATGCAGGGTTGATGCCTCCATTGTATACTGTAGCTCTGGAGATGATACCGTAAAACAACATAGCTCTGCGACATTGAACTTTCAGGCATTGAATCACAGTCTATGTAAACGGCAGCCAATATAACTGCGAGAAACTTTTGCAAAGTTCACTTTTATGTCAATTGTGCTTCAGCTATTTCCACATCATTGAAGTGTTTTGTCCATGAACCACTCACAGAACTCGTGAAGCTTCTGGTTTTAATAACATGATCGGGAATCACACAGAGTTGATGCTTGCGTTGAATATCTTATTGTTGGGTGTTGAGGTATATCCGACAGGTGGCCAGGAGGGGTCGTTGGTCAAGTCGGCTTCTACCAGCTTGTAGCGGTTCTTGGGCCTCTTCTTGCATCGCAGTGGGCGGATGACACGCTTGAGGCCGGTAGGTCGACCACACAAGACTGAATAACAAGTAAAAATAAACAAACAAATCATTAAACAACGTTTACAGGAAAAATGTACTTGAAATTTCCATTTCATCTTTAAAAATAAAGGGCTGGGTTATTTTCATGCCATGGTCTCTCAGCAATGGACAGGCAGATTCCGTAATATCTCCTTCTTTTCTCTCTCTCTCTCTCTTTCTCTCTCTCTTCCTCTTTATCAATTCTAAATTTCCCTAAGCTCCTTAACAAACCATTAAGATATTCTGATTACAATATTTAGGCCCGAATTCATGATGGAGAATCAATTTTAACCATGATCTACACAATGGTTTAAATGTTTAGACTAAAATATAAGTGTTTATATACCTCACTTTAGAAATCTAGCCATCTGATTGGTCAAAATTGGAGTCGTGATTTTAGCCATGCCCCGCCTACCAGTCAATAGTCTTTTAAAAAATGCCCTCGTACCTGCCTACCAGTCAATAGTCTTTTGAAAAGTGCCCTCATACCCACCTACCCCATTGGTTTACGTGTTAAAATTGTCTTTGTGCGAGCGCGGACACGATACAGTACTTTTTGTCTGCAATTCCCAAATGATTGAAACTTTCAGTCACTTTTCCAGCGAAGATTACAGACAGTGTTTCAGATTTTCTGTGATGTTTTAACCAATCTTTACTCAATAAAAGGATAAGGTAAGAATTCTTGGTAGATTTTTGTTTCGATTCGGCATATAAAAGACATATCGACCGCTTTAATATTCGAGGACTGGCTGTTTCTATACTGGCTCGCGGGAAAGTTGAATCCGCTGCCATCACCCCTCGGCGTGCCGCCCACCCAGGCGCGGATTCAATTTTCCCTTGAGCGTATAAAAACAGACAGTCCTCTCATAGCAGTCGATATCTCTATACTATTGCCTGGTCACTAGAACACAAGGACACGTGTCTACATACTACACTCATAAAGTTTTAAAACATGGGTTAAAATAAACATCCTTCATGAATTTTGGCCTTTGACTTTATCCCTCTCACCCCCCCCCCCGCCCCTTCTATCTCTCTCCCATCCTCTCCATCTCATTCCCATAACTCTATTATAAAGCAAACAGATATTAAAGAGCACAAGAGTGGCAAATATTTGAGGGTAAACTCCCTCCCCCCTCCCTCCCATCCCTTCCTCCCATCCCTTCCTTCCTCCCTTCCTTCCTCCCTCCTTCCTTCCTTCCTTCCTCCCTCCCTTCCCATCCTCCCTCCCTCCGTCCCTGCCTTCCCATCCTCCCTCCCTCCCTCCCCACTCCTTCCATCCCTCCGTCCCTCCTCCCTCCCCTCCCTCCTTCCCTCTCTCCTTCCCTCTCTCCTTCCCCTTCTCCCTCCCCACTCCTTCCCTCACACTCGTCTCTATCTCTCATTTCCTTACCTCCATAATAAAGGCAAACAGGGCATTGAAGAGCACCAGAGCTGCGATGATGAGGGTAAACTGAAGGCTGACGGGAGCAATCTGCTTCAACTGAAGGAAGTTTGTGAAGATCGACCACTGAACTGGTAAGAACAGCATCACCACAGTTGTGGATACTAGGATGATGAGCGCGATCAGGAACAGGACTGTCGATAAGAGATAAATGAACATGATTTAAAGACATACTCTCCCCTGTTTCCTTGTGTATTACATGTACGTCATAGGAAGCATACATGTACACTGGACTTCTTGACATTACTATCCCAGGGAACTTTCTAGTTGATGTATGTACAAATCTAGCACGCAGCAGCAGTGAAACTTGGTGTCGTACCGACAAATTGCTGTGACAGACCTAGAATGCTTTCTGTCATCTTTCGAATCCAGAGTTTATGCTCCTAGCTTTTCCACTATGGGTAATTCTTTTGAAGTGGGTGTAGGGTGTAATCACTACATGACGCCTATCGCTTGTAATAATGAAGTCCACTCTTGCTGACTGGTAAGACCCTATATCAGGTATAAAAATAGTTGAATGGTGCCATATGCCCCACGAGAACCCACAATTACCCACAACTACGAGTCTTTAATTAATACCCTGGATACGAAATGATCCATTTGCATCATATCAATAAATAAAGTACGGGGGGGGGGGGTAACAGATGTAAATATTGTTATTCAATGTAAGCATAAATTTGGAACTATACTTGGGCTATAATTACCACCTACCATCAATAATAATAACAATAACAACAACAATTGGATTTATATAGCACCTTTTCCAAAAGATATATGCCCTCTTGTCTATAATCATACACGTATTATGAAAGATTGTAGAGATATTCTCAGCTGCTTTCAGTGATGATAGACAATATTTTTTTGCTCACCGTTAGTCCAGATTGGAAGACGATAGGGCTTCCCCTTGGAGAAGGCGGCTGCCAGGGTGATGTACTGAAATGATGAGATGAGGAATATCACTGAGTTCTCGTAGCACAGGATGTTGTCATCCGGGTCATGACTTGGCGTCAGTGGTGTAAACCTACCGATGAAACAACATAAAATTTCAAATTCATTTCATTGTCTCTCTCTTTATATATCTCCTTCCCATCTTTCTCCCCCTTCATTATCTCTGCCTCCACATCCCACTACCCACCCCCATCTCTCTCTGCCTCTCTCATTCTCTCTCTCTCTCTCTCTCTCTCTATATATATATCTTTTTCTCTTCCCTCCCCTCCTCCCTCTCTTCATCCACCCTCTCTCTCTCTCTCTCTCTGCCTCTCTCTCTCTCTCTCTCTCTCTGTATATATATGTTTTTCTTTTCCCTTCCTCCTCCCTCTCTACATCCACCCTCTCTCTCTCTCTCTCTCCCTCCACCCCCCTCCCTCCTTCTCCACCCCTCCCTTCCATTCTCTTTTGCTACATTCCTTCTTTCCACTATCAATTCTGTAGCACACTTACACCAATCTTTTAAAGCCTGTCTGCACTAGTTTGGCCAGGAGGGATTAGACTTCCCAGCATGGTCACTGACAGGTGGTTATCTCATCAACTCAGCTCTCAATTAACATAAGAAAAAGAGGATCATGGGGGACCAACAGGCACCGCTTAGGCATTGTTTTCTATATCAAGTAGCTACAAGTAGTGCAGTGGGGCTTTAAGAAGAATAAACAGAAGGATATATTTACCATGGCTGTGTGAAGAGGAGAAAGTATCCCATTGTCTGTACAACTGCCACCACCAGTATCTCAGATAAGATTGAGATGAGGATGGTAGGGTTGGTAATGCTCCCCGGGGGACGTTGCTTCACCAGCTTGGGGTACGCTTCATTTCTTCCCACTGAAAAATAGAAATGATTTTGTTTAGCGCCTGAAGATATAAAGCCCCCCTCTCCCTCACTTGTGTCACAAGTTGCGAATGTGCTTCATTCCCCTCCCCCCCTACTGAAAAATAGAATTATTAGAATATTATTAACAGGTGACCGATCACAATAAATAATTATTCTGTTTATTGTCTGAAGAGATCCCCCAAAAAAAAAAAAAAAAAAAAAAATTTGCATCACAAGTTTGGAATATGCCTCATTCCTTCCCACTGAAAGATATTAATGTTACAATATCATTTAGACATGTCCAATCACAAAAAAAATGATTTCATATATTGTCTGGAGACAAAAAAATATCACCCTCCCCCCACAAAAAAAACAATAATAATAATAATAATAGTAATAATAATAAATAAATAAATAAATAAATATATTTTGTTAATGAGACATTCAAATTGTTTCACACACTTCTCTGCCACTAGGCTATGTGAACAATATCCCTAACTAACTTTCAATTGTCAATTAAGAAGTTTTAAATCTGTGTTCATTGTTAGATTTGGTATGGCAAATATCTGTCTTCTCTATCGGAACAACCTTCACAATAAACCTATTTCTAATTCAGGACAAAATAAATTGCTCAGTGGTAGAGGCGTGTTCTCTTAACCGGGAGGTTGTGGGTTCAAACCAAGTCAATATACAAGCACCCGTTGGTAAGGCATGAATCCTCATTGCCGGGTCCCTACGAGAGGATTTAAATCTGTTCGTAACCTGCTTTCTTACTTATAAGCATAAATGCACTTTATTAACAGTCAACTACAACCAACGAACCAACCATTCAACTAAATACAGAAACCTGTATATAGAGACCACTCAAGGTAGACAAGAAAAGCAGTCCTTATAGACAGGTGGTCTTTCTATACAGGTGGTCTCTACAGCAGGTTTGACTGTACCACAGACAGGGTAAGAACTTACTGAGGACAGCGACTGTGGTGGTGATGACTAGATCCACATACAAGAACTGCCAGTCACCAAGGTTGGAATCAATCTAAGAAGATAAAATCAGTGAAAAAATTGCTTGATAAATATTATTTGAAAACCATATTACAGCTAAGAGATGGATTATATAGAAGATACATCATGACAAATACAGAGTAAAATATCTATGTGATGTACATTCATTCTTCTGAGAATATCATATCCATTAAATAGATCAAATAAGAGATATGATGCATAGAATATAAAAGGGTATATACAGAGAGAATGAGAGAGAGGGGATGGAGGAGAGGAGAAAGAGAGAGAAAGGAAAGAAAAATAGAAAGAGAGGATGATAGGGAAAGAGGAAAGAGAAGATGATAGGGAAAGAGAAAGAGGGGAGAAAAGGAGAGAAAGAGAAAGGAGAGAAAGGGAAAGGAAAGAAAGAGAGAAAGAGGAAAGAGAGAATGACGGAGGAAAGTGAAAGAGAGAGACATAGACAGAGACAGAGACAGTCACCAAATCCACCTTGGTTTTTCATAATTTGAGTAGATGAACAGTAAGATAATGACAAAATTCTTAATGGCTGTCAAATTTGTCCCTTTACAGAGTGGCATCTTATTAATCTGGTTCCAACTAAATCATTTTGCTTTCAAATGTTTTGCAATCCATGAAAAGCCTGTACATGGTGACGTTTACGTCTACAGCATTTCATGACTTGTGCATACATTGAATGGATGAACATGTATAAGTGGATTTCATTAATGCAGCGAGTGTTGCATTGTTCATATTTCACTTTATACTTTGCGATCTCATGTCATCCTAACAAAATCAAACACAAATCACTGCTGCTTAACCTGTCTTAGCATACATGTAGAAGATCCTAATTCCAGTTGCAGAAAGATGGTTTTTATAACTCACCCAGTAGAGTAACATGACTGACGTGAACTGAATGACGCTGTAAAGAGCCATGTACTTAAAAACACCAAAGGACGTCATCAGAGCAGCTCTTCCTTCTCTGCAGACAAAAAAGAAAGAAGAAAATGACAATTTCACCCCAAAAACTGGTCATATAAGTATCTTCAAGTCCTATAATCTTGAGGCATTAATCACTCTCCACTCTCCAGGAGGAGGAGGAGGAGGGGGAGGAGGAGGAGGGAGGAGGAGGAGGGAGGAGGAGGGGAGGAGGAGGAGGGGGAGGAGGAGGAGGAGGAGGAGGGGGAGGAGGGGAGGAGGAGGAGGGGAGGAGGGGGAGGAAGAGAGGGAGGAGGAGGGGAGGAAGAGGGGAGGAGGAGGAGGAGGAGGAGGAGGGAGGAGGGGAGGAGGGGAGAAAGAGGGGGAGGAAGAGGGGAGAGGAGGGGAAGGGAGGGGAGGAAGAGGGAGGAAGAGGGGAGGAGGAGGGGGGAGGAAGAGGGGAGGAGGAGGGGAGGAGAAGAAGGAGAGGGAGGAGGAGGGGAGGGGGAGGAGGAGGAGGGGAGGAGGGGAGGAGGAGGAGGAGGAGGTGCAGAATGAGGGAAAATGGTAGGATTATTCCTTGAAATGCACCTGCCCCAATGATTCCCATGGCTAAGGCTGAGATGACAATTTCAAAAGCTCTTTGGAAGTGCATATAGATATTATATCATAGTGTGATATGCTCTGAACAGATAATCATCATCATTATCGCAATTATTATCATTGTCATCATCATCATTAATATCAACAACATTAACATCATCATCATTAACATACCCATCATCATCACCATTACCATAATCATCATTACACACATCATCATCATCACCATCAATGGAAGAGCAGTAGAAGGAGGAAGAGGGGAAGGAAGAGAGGGGGGAAGGGAGGAGGAAGCCTCTGCCTCAGAGAGAGATATCCCATCATGGCCATTTTCATCATTATCATCATCATCATCATCATCATCATCATCATCGAGAACCTCTACTCCATACCTGATGACGTTAGGCACACACGATATATCAGGCACCATCGAGGTGAATGGGGACGCAACAGAAGCTTCTGCCTCTGAGAGGGAGATTCCTGCATGGGCCATCTTCAAAGCTCCACAATCGTTGGCTCCATCACCGCACATCCCTACGCAGTACCTGTACAATTAACCATACCAGTCAAATCAGT
Source organism: Mesocentrotus franciscanus (assembly GCA_037976565.1). Lineage (NCBI taxonomy): Eukaryota > Metazoa > Echinodermata > Echinoidea > Camarodonta > Strongylocentrotidae > Mesocentrotus > Mesocentrotus franciscanus. The sequence continues at coordinate 15,010,530 of CP137682.1, read as the reverse complement.
ACATATCCAATCAATCAATCCAAATTTAGAGTCAAATGTAGAAATTCTGTGACATGAACATTTTTGGATTCTTGGTTAATATTGCTCATCTAGTTGCCTGTACGAAACTGCACAATTTTTTGTTGTGTAATATAAATTAATTTTACTCTAAATGTAAATCAGTGTATAGAATCGGTTAAATGACTAGCACATAGTGCCACTCCTGCAATAATGAGGGTTTGAAATGAAGTGGTCATCCAACTGCAAAACAAAATAATTCAAAAAAAGGTACATGTATTCTGTGTTTCAAGCCTTAATGGCATCAACTCTATATCAAAGGTGTATGAGTTGAAGACCTCGTCTCTCAAAACAGAAAGTATTTGGTTTCTTATAAATGCTCTTTAATTGCCTTTAATTAAAGAGATTGAAGAGAATCAAATACTCACCCCAAACTTTGCAAAGCTTCAACGAGTTGTGTCTTTTGATCAGGTGACATGCGAGCATAAACTGTTCCCCTCTGGACAACCTTTGTGACAAAAGCAAATGAAAAATTCATATGGAAACTGCAGGACAAGCACAAATTTCTTGACAAGAGATACTGAATGATAAGTCAGGCATTCCTTGTGAATACAAAGTGTAAATGTGTTATATTATTTGAACAAATATTATTGTCTTTTAAGAACCTTATTCCAGTCATATAAACAGATACTATGACAATAATATCGACTTTTCCACCAAAATCATATGTCAAAATATTGGGTGTTCAATTCTACATTCCGACAGTTAATTTCTGGCTCATATGAAATATTCATGAAGGCTAACTAACTTTAACCTGGTTTCACTCTGTCTATTCATTTATGAAGCTGAAAGTGTCAACCTCTTTATTTCATACAATTCATATAATTCTAAAACACTATGGGTGGTATTCCGATAGCGCGAACTAAGTTAAGCTCGACTTAACTAGTTCACACTTTTATGGAGTGCCTGTTGCCAACTCATTTTCCCTGTACAGATTATTTTAATCCTGCAATGAAAAGTGTCAAAAAAAATAATGTTGCAATGAAATGGGAAGAAAAAGATAATATGAGTATGAACTGAATTTCAATAAAGTCTTTGGTAGATTATTTTTGTCATGAATATTGAAGGAGGAAGATGAAACCTAGTATTCCATAGAAGTGTGAACTAAAATTCTTGTTTAGTCTGGACTTAGATCCCAGCTTAACTTAAGAGAATACCACCCTATGATTTTATAGCCATGTTAATAAAATTTGAGATACAGATTTCATGATGGTTTGATTTGTGTTTATATGCAACTTGGTACAGAATGATGCTATCTTTTACAGGATGAAGAGGGTGGGAAGAGGCACTCCATGAATAAGGGAACCTACCTTGTCCATGAGGTCTGGGAAATGGCTCTTGAGAACTGCAAACGATTTGCCACTGACTGCAAAGTGATACTTCTCGTGCTCTAGGCCGACTGCGACCTCTTCTTGGTAGGACTGAAAAAATGAAATGAAGTAGGAAATATATAGCAAAATTTTAAGTTGAAGTTCAAAAGAATTATTGCAGATATCTTCTAAATAAAAAGAATACATTATGCTGTAGAACACACAAAATACCTCCTCGAAAGAAATACAATAACAATATCCTTATATTTAAACATTGGAAATGTACAAACATGTGAAAGAACAATAATAAATTTAATTCAATTCAATTCAATTGGCTGAATTGGGCATTTTATACATTGTGATAACAACTAAAAAAACTAAATATTTAAGCCACATTACAGACAACCATTTTCATTCCATGGAGAAGTTTTCACTTTAATAGTGAAAGAAGTATTGAGAGGAATCGTCGGTCTATCATGACTACTCTTCCGATTTTCTTTGATTGATCTTACAGGTTTGGTTGCAATTTTTTTTTCTGCAGAGTAATGGATTTAAAAGAATTTAAAAAACATCATTAATGCATACTAACCCCCGTAAGACTTTGAGCTTGGAAAATTCCCTTGGTCTTTAAACCAAGGGTTTGTCTACATCTCCTTTGCGTGGTGCTCCCATGTTATCTCCAGGGGCAATCGCTCCGGCATTCATTTTCTCAAAATTATAGGGTTAGGGTTACGATTAAGTTTTGGGTCAGGTTTAGGGTTTAGCGATAGTGTTAGAGTTGTGTTGGGGGTCAAAGTTAGAAATTCAGTTAGGGTAGGAAATTATTGTAGAGCAATAGACCAGTTTACTTACATATTCAAACAAAGGTTGTTCTTGACAACCTGAAAGCTTGCCCAAGGCTTGCCGGACATAGCAACAAGTAATGTATGCAAACTGGATTCCAAGTATTGTAGTTCATTCATTAGTAACAGGTAACTCGTCACTAGGTCCCCAGAAAAGAAGCATCCATAAATTTGAATATGTTAGTGAACCGGTCCATTGAGTACTGAAGTGTGACGTCATATTAATAGCCAAGTTGTCAAGGTTGCTGGTTCCAAACCATTTTTTGCTAAACAATGGCGTGGTGATCACACCAGCGCCAAACATAGAATTTGCCCTGCTCCAGCCCATTGCTTGAATGATGTCGCGGTGAACCTCATGCGAGGGCTCTGTTCTTTGGAACCAGTAACCTGAACGACGAGTTAATATGACGTTAGCACTTCGGTACTTTATTGTCGCAGGAAGAAGCACCATACAACCTCTTTCCACTTACTTCTGAATTGGATGAAAGGCACTCTGAGTTTCTATCAGGCATGGTGTCATAGCTCCACTCGATTCGGGCAGGCAGGTCAGCTTGGGGAGGATGAGCATTGATGACGACGACCTTTGAATTACGACCTACCATCCCACAATCCCTTGCCACGCTGATAGCGGTCAGCATGTTGTCACCTGTTTTGGGAAGCATCAAAATCCAAATTTTATTTGATATGCTTTAACATTATTATTTCATGCAATTCAGTCTTAGGGCTGCCATGTGGAATTCAATGAATACTTTTCAATCTAATCCAATAAAAAATGATATGAAATTGAATCAATGAATAATAAATTAATGAAATGAATATTCATCATTGCGTGATAACCTACCAGTAACCATGACTGTGCGTATATTAGCATCATTGAGTTGCTTGATGATTTCCGTGGTGACGGGTTTGAGGGCGTTCTGCATGATGAGTAAGCCTAAGAACGTCAGATTGCATTCAACCTCCGCTCTAAAACATACAAAGGAAAACAAAATTAGCAATTGAATTCCTTATTATTGTTCTTCTTGATTAAGATTGTATGATATCATTATCGTATAATTCCTTGTAACTAAATTATGAATTATATAAACAATGTCTTTTGTTATGCAAAGAAAAATAACATGTACACGTACATAATTACTTTTGTATACTTCGTAAAATGTTGTTTGTAATTTATGTAATTTATTTATTGTACATAATTTGTATTTTTCTTGTTGAAAATGGAAATGAAACTAGAACTTGAACTTGAACCTGCTTTAGTGACCACCTGTACAGAAAGACCACCTGTCTATAAAGACCACATATTTTGTTTCCCTTGAATATGGTTTCTCATTAAAACCTGTACTAAAGGAACCTGTTCTTAAATACCACCTGCCTATAAAGACCACGCTTTATGTCTCCCTTGAGCGGTCTTTATATGCAGGTTTCACTGTAGCAGTATTTGAGCATTAGGCTTTTCAATGAATATGATGTTAAGCAAGTTTTTGTTCATTTGTTTATATTTTGCAGGGACAAAGAACCTATTTCGTGCATGACAAACCATTCAAAACATCAATTTCAGCCAGTTTGTCTAATAATGCAACTCTATTAGACTCTACCAGAATTCTCGATTAGCTTTTAGGTAAAAACTGACCAACAAATCTTCTGCTCCGAATGAAGTGGGTTCCCTGCCAATATATAGTACACATAAAATGTACACTATACTTAAAATACACACGTGTAACAATTGCAAGAAATACTCATGACTGTAAAAACGACATGTAGACTACTCGACACACGCAAGCACACCATGTCCAACTTTAAGTTCCTTGGGCTGGGTTATCATTTGTTTTTTCCTTCACAGTCCTATCAAACTGTTCACCCACAAAATCCTGGGTAAAGTTTTTTAGGCTGATTTTAAACATACTACCTATACACAATTTTTTGTATTTTCTACATTTTCTAAGTGATTGGTCCCTTCTCTATCTCCCCACAAAACCTCATATGAGTCATCTCTCTGTTATATTCAGTGTTCAAAGTTGAGGGTTGAGAAGAGAGGATTACCTCTGTATTTTCTGAGCATGATGCCAGGAGAACTTGGGATCCATCTGTCTCCAAGCAAGGGCCAGAACCCTGAATCCCTGCTGGGTATAGTTCTGCAACACTTCCTGGAAATCCTCCGGTACTGTAAGGAGAAAATTAAATGATCATAGCAAGAGACGCAACTGACCAAGGAGAGTGTTTCACAAAGACTAAGATCGATTTTAAGTAGGACTTAACTATGGCAGGCTGTTCATGCCACTGGTTGCTCTCACCATTGGTCTCTCAAGGGACGTCACAAATCTATAGAATTTAAATTTTGTGATAGTTCATTGTTGAAGAAAAAAAGTTACTTACATTGTAAACTTATATTTAAGATTATATTTAAGACTTTTTTTCTTCAACAATGGTGAGAGCAAAAAGTGGCATGAACGGCCTGCCATAGTTAAGTCCAACGTAAAGTCGATCTTAGTTTTTGTGAGACACCCCCCTGGAGTAACTGAACAAATAGTATACATGTATATATAGGAGTAAATTAAGACATTTGCCCGGGTCATGGGTTCAAGCCCCAGGGCGTCACTAGTGTCCTTTCGCAAGACACTATCTACATTTGCCACTCTCTATCCAGATGTGAAATGGGTTACTCGTAGGAGGGATCCTTGAATGCTGTGAGCACTGTAATCGATAGCCTAGCTAGAACTGGGTAATATTGGAGTGCCTTTGAGCAGCTTGACTGGTATTTATTATTATCATGAATTAATGGATCTACTGACAAGCAGACATTTTGGTTACATGTCATTTTTTCCAAATATTCCTTATTTCGGAGGTTCTTATTCTGAAGGTTCATATATCCATGAATTAAATCGGGCTTTGTAATTCCCAAAACGAAATAGGGTTCATAATTCCGAAAATGACATAGAACAATGTATTGTTTTTCAGAATCGCAAACCATTGGAATAACAAAAATTCATTCATTTTCAGAATTACGAACCTTCAGAATAAAATACCCTACTTCAATTTTTCAGAATTATGAACCATCTCTTCTTTATCAGAGCATTCAGTATGTCTACTTGAAACCATCGCTGCCAATATGATACACAGTCAACACAGAATATGAGAACAATATTAGCTGCACAAAAGAGATGAAGTTGTTTTTTTTAATTAAAAAATAGAGGGAAATATGGTCCAACATACATGTTTTTGGATCTGATAACGAAGCAATCATTTCAGGGGCTCCTTTCACATATACATCCATGTGTTTGGCTCCCATCGTCCTGGTGATTACACACATTCTCTGCAGGCTGGATGTGAACGGAAACTGACGCACTACCCCGATCTCAAACTCCTCCTGGGAAAACAGGCACATAAGAAAATAAATAAATCTTGGTACACACAATAAAAGTTCTCACAAAATACAAAGCGTCTTGTAATACAGATAATAATACATAACTATGATGGTAAGGAGACACCTTCGAATTATCATACATAAAGTGCAGAAAGAAAGAAAAACCTATGAACAACGTCTGATAAAGAATGGTACACGTATCTCCAGCATAGTAATAATGTATCTCACAACTCACTTGTAAATTACCACTATGAGCCCTTTGATTACTACATTATCAATATTGATTTATACTTTTGCTGTCAGGAGTGTTTTGAATGTATCGTGACTACTGACTAGACTGCCTTGTTTTACATTATCTATATCTTTTGCTAAAAATCATACTGAATTTATTTTCATGTACATACATCTTTTAATGGCCTTGTAATGGTGAGCTATTCAACCGATGGATGCTAATAATGTCTTGTATTAAAGCCCCTCTGCACTACTTGTAGCTACTTGCTCCCTATATATAGAAAACAATGCCTAAGCGGTGCCTGTTGGTCCCCCATGATCCTCTTTTTCTTATGTTAATTTAGAGCTGAGTTGATGAGATAACCACATGACAGTGACCATATGATGATAATCCCTCTAATCCCTCCTGGCCAAACTAGTGCAGAGGGGCTTTAAACAATGAACAAATTCATGACTGGCTGACCATTAAACTGAATTAATTAATGAATGATTGTATGAAAAATGAATGAATGAATGAATGAATGAATAAATGGATGGAAAAATGAACAAATGAATGGATGAATGAATGAATCAGTGAAAGAGTGAACATATGAATAAATGAAAGAACGAATGAAAGAATGAACTAGATGGAACTTCGACTGCGCGCAGTCGAAAATAATGCCTCCGCCATAGAGCGATTTTACAAACCAAAACGGAAGCAATTTTTAATATTCAAGTTTGATAGTGATCCATTAACGGGTTCTCAGAATAATATTGTGATTACAAGCTATTTTTCATATGCATGGCTCTGCAAGATAAATTCCTGTCATGAGTTTGATAGTAATCCATCTGTCGATTTTAATTATAATGCGATCACAAGCTATTTATATGCATACATAATGAGCCCTGTGACCTTTGACCTTTAACCTCGTGACCCCAAAATCTAATCAATTCATTGGCTCTGCAAGATACATACATGCCCTAAGTTTGGCGGAAATCCATCAATCGGTTATTGAGATAACGCGATCACAAGCTATTTTTGCATACATAATAAGCCCTGTGACCTTTGACCTTTGACCTCATGACCCCAAAATCTAATCAGTTCATTGGCTTTGCAAGATACATAGATGATCCAAGTTTGGCGGTAATCCATCAATCGGTTCTTGAGATCACGAGAACGAGACGGACGGACGGACGGACAGACGGACGGACAACCAGAAAACATAATGCCTCCGGCTACTTTGTAGCGGATAACAAACGAATGAATGAATGAACTAATGAACGAATGAAAGAATGAATGATTAATCTTACCTCTCCTTCTGCACTTGCTGCATACAATGTGTCATTGGTTTTGGGTTTTACAACAGTTGGTATGAGGGTGTCAAATCGGCTGGTATCAGGACCAGGTTCTTCAAGATCCTAAATACAATGATGAGAGTAAGAACACAACTATTTAGGTAACAGACTGAAGTAAGTGAGGCTAAAGTTTGTTTCATGATTATTTTTCATACAATGAGATGCAAGGTACAAATTTCAAACTTTATTTTAAACATGCTTTGAATATATATCTACACAACACATGCAATCAGTAAATCATTTTCATTGTTAAAAGTGATATATTTAGTTGTCCTTTCATTACAAAGCTAAAGAACCTAAAAACAAAAGAAGTGTTCCAAACAACTTGATGATATGAAATTTGCTCCCGGCTTTATTCAAAGACATGGGATTATAGTTAATTTTGTGTTCAGGTTTTAAGTATAGGATTATGGTTAGAGTTAGGATTAGGGTAAGTGTAAGGGCTTGGTCGAGGTTAGGGTTAGGGATAGCATTAGGTCCAGCATTCAAGTTCGTTTACTTAATTTGACTCATTTGAGTAATTTGACTCATGTAAGAAACTGATCAATGATCAGTCCTCACTGTATCATGTGTCATACCATCAATAACTTACCCAATCGGTAGCCTCAAACATCTTGAGATCCAACGGGTCTCCCACCAGCTCCCCATCAATCCTCGTCAAGGAGTGACAGGTGGCCATCGCAGCTAAGAATGGCCCTCTAGGAAGGGTGCTGGCTGCCTGGACTACCGGCTGGAAGATAAAGTCCAGGAGGGGTACCACGCCCCAAAGGTCCAGAGAATCTTCCGTCAGAGTCCCAGTCTAGAATTATACATAAGAATGAAGATGCATCAACAATGTGTAAGAGGCAGCTAAGAATGGCCCTCTAGGAAGGTGCGAGGCAAATTGCACTACGGGTAGGAAGGTCCGGTCCACGAGGGGTACAACGTCCCACAGGTCCAAGGAATCTTCCGTTAGTGTCTCAGTCTACAGTTTATAGAAATCAATTAACAATGTCTATAAAGCCCTCCAATTAATTTCAAAGTTATAATCTCCTTTGTATAGAGTTGCAGTCCATATCAAGCTACATGTACAAAGGTACAACTGATTCTAGTCTCTTTATGAGACAAAGTGAAATACCTTAAAAGATTCATTACCATAATTATATAAAAAAATACCTTGAACCCTATGAAAATGGTTATAACATTTTTACTCAATATGCAAGCACAATGGATTTGATTCCCACTTTTCTTGGGCTTTTAGCCATTAACCCATTGGCTACAGGAACAGGTCTGCTTCTGTATTAAGTCTATGTGACTGAGGGAATTCAGCAGTCAACAGATTATTCAAATTAAGCACTTACCTTGTCAAAGCAGACAAGTTTGAGCTTTCCACAAATATTGATCCTCTGCGGGCTGATGCAAAACACCTTGCCTTTCTTCAACCTCTGTTGTGCGTAGACCGTCCCTACCGTCATGGCCGCCGGCAGGGATGGGGGCACGGCCACTGTGATGATGTCCAGAGCTTTGTAAACAATGTCCGATACTTTGGCCTTAAAAAAAAAAGGGCAAAACAAACATCAGGGTCATCATTCTACTGGGAAATTTTGCAATATCATTGCATGAATCGATAAACTGATATGTTAAAACAAGTTTTTTAAAAAGAAATTCATATTCATTATACACAAAGTGATATTCATTTTGTATTGCCACTTATCCACACAGGTACAGACATGGTTTATCCAGCGTGCGATACCCTTCATGTAAAAGGTAGGATACACAAACTTTGAATAAACCACTATTAAACAATGTTATTCATAGCTACATTTATCCATGCGTGTATCTATGCAGAAATCACTTTTAAAAGATTTGAAACTAGTATCTGAATCAATGGAAAATGAAAGCTAGACCCTATGTGGCCAGAGTTGTGCTTCATGTACCTGCCAATTTACTCCAATTAAAAAGTGAAATATGGCACAGAATTTGCCTAATCAGCTATTGCCAACTAAAATCCATGAAATCTAAAAAACTTTGGGGCTTACCAATACCCACACATGTCCTTAATCCTTCCAATTTTCAACAAAATAGAAATAGAACTAGTTGGAACTTCAACTGCGCGCAGTCGAAAATGATGCCTCCGCCATAGAGCAATTTTACAAACCAAAATGGAAGCAATTTTTAAAATTCAAGTTTGATTGTAATCCATCTGTTGGTTCTAATGATAACGCGATCACGAGCTATTTTGAGATACATAATGAGCCCTGTGACCTTTGACCTCGTGACCCCAAATCTAATCAGTTCATTGACTCTGCAAGATACATACATGACCCAAGTTTGGCGGTAATCCATCAATCGGTTCTTGAGATAATGTGATCACAAGCTATTTTGCATACATAATGAGCCCTGTGACCTTAGACCTTTGACCTCGTGACCCCAAAATCTAATCAGTTCATTGACTCTGCAAGATACATACATGACCCAAGTTTGGCGGTAATCCATCAATCGGTTCTTGAGATAAAGTGATCACGAGCTATTTTTGCATACATAATGAGCCCTGTGACCTTTGACCTCGTGACCCCAAAATCTAATCAGTTCATTAGCTCTGCAAGATACATACATGACCCAAGTTTGGCGGTAATCCATCAATCGGTTCTTGAGATAACGCGATCACAAGCTATTTTTGCATACATAATGGCCCTGTGACCTTTGACCTTGGACCTCGTGACCCCAAAATCTAATCAGTTCATTAGCTCTGCAAGATACATACATGACCCAAGTTTGGCGGTAATCCATCAATCGGTTCTTGAGATAACGCGATCACGAACTATTTTTGCATACATAATGGGCCCTGTGACCTTTGACCTTGGACCTCGTGACCCCAAAATCTAATCACTTCATTAGCTCTGCAAGATACATACATGACCCGAGTTTGGCGGTAATCCATCAATTGGTTCTTGAGATAACGCGATCACGAACTATTTTTGCATACATAATTGGCCGTGACCTTTGACCTTGGACCTCGTGACCCCAAAATCTAATCACTTCATTAGCTCTGCAAGATACATACATGACCCGAGTTTGGCGGTAATCCATCAATTGGTTCTTGAGATAAGCGATCACGAGAGCGGGGACGTGCGTGCGTACGGACGGACGGACAACCAGAAAACATAATGCCTCCGGCTACGTTGTAGCGGAGGCATAAAAACTGTTTTCATAGCAGGTTCAGATTTATGGGGAAGGTGGAAGGGGGCACCACCGGCCCATGCCCCCTTACATTATTCTGTCAAAATGCCTAGAAATGTCATATCTAGAATATGAAGGCATTTGAAGAGCCATGCTTTTCAGGGAACATTTTTTCTCTGATGTTCTTCCACACTTGCATAATAACAATGAAAGTGCTCACAAATTATTGTACACCTCTCCCCAGAACTCAGCCTTCTCTTTAAAGCTACCACACAAATGTCAAAAATGATTTATACTTACACCTTTGATCACTAAAACCACCACAGAATAGATGATTCCAATTGAAGCTGCAGAGAAATAAACACGAAAGAAAGAAAGATCCAATCACAGATCAAAGGAGACTTACTGCTGGGATGTGAAAAGTGAAAACTAATTACAATTGGATATTTTATCTGGGTATCTTAGCAAAGCGATTGTGAATTTTCACATAAATAACATATCAGACCATTCCAGACCATTCCAGAATTATCTTTCACCCATTAAGGATAATGTACACAGATAGGTTTCTAATAAACAAAGCAGTTATGCATGGCTATTGATCGGTCAGTTGCATTTAAAAGCTGCATGAAAAACACCCTATAAGTTTCGCACACTGTCATCTCAACATTACATGTAGTTCTTTTTTTTTTAAAGTCATTACACATTGTATTTTTTATTGAGCCATGCATCATCCATACCTGCCAACCTTTCTCAGCAAAAATTAGGAATTTCTCAAGACAAAAATTAGGAATACAGTCTATTTTGTTTACTTTTCACACAGAATATTTCAGAAAAAGAGAGCAATCTAGGGTTCAAAACAGTAGCTTGAAAAAAAAAAAAATATATGAATCATTCCTCCAAAATAGGATTGATTAGCAGCTATGATCATCTACCGTGTGTACATTAAATCTCTGCAAGCTTTAGAAGATGAGTAGAAGGCTACAAACCAAACAGTGGGGAGAAAGTAACATGCTAAAGATGAATGGCTGAAATACTTACCTAATATTGCAAGAATCCCAATGAACTTCATAGAATCAGAGTACAACTTGAATCCAACTGGTTTAGGGAACAGGATTGACCTGACAAGGTCACCCTTCATCGTAGAAAACCCTGATTGAAATAAAAAAAGAAACACATGCATGTAATAAAAGATTGAATGTATTTATTTGACTTATATATATTCAAACCATTTTTTTCTTAGTGAACACACACAAAATAAACAGATACATGTATCTCTATAAATTTTACATTCTGCCATTTTTATGGCTTTCACTACTATGTCCCATTTGCAGCCAACATCAAATTCTGTAGAACTTTGCAGGAATTATGAATATGTCACATATGTCCTATCTGTGAAATTTAAACGTTAGCAGTGTCCTAGTATTCAAATTATGCAAGGAAACCCATTTACTTTCTAGACTTCAATGTCAGACACTATTGAGTGACTGACTGACTTCATTTTTTCTTTGGTAATAACATACATAAAATGAGCTGTAAAGGGTACATGAGCATTTGTCTACATCATAACCCACTTCTTGTAATGGCCCAAATTAAACTGATTGAATCTTTGCGCAGCCCAAATCGACACCACAAGGGTCTGAAAATCAGACTATTTACTAAAAGGATTGCAGTCCCTAAAGTCGATTCAACAACTAATTGTCGTTATTTTCCCACATAAAGACATTTTCAAGCCCTTTCGTTTTGAGGGAAGTTCTAAATTAGTATTATCTTTCAAATGCCGGTGGAATTTAACCTTTTCATTTTTTGGCAAATGGGACATAGTACCTTTAATACTGTACTTTGTATAGGTTTTTTTAAGAAATGCAGGGAGTTTGTTCCATAGGCATGGGGCAACGGTTTGAAAAGATTTTAAGCCAGCCCGTTTTTCGGAATTTCGGAATACACACCTGTGCGTACGACAACGGCCTTGACCTTCTCCGAGCCGTAGTACCTGGTTTGGATGACCTTTGTACCACAGAAGAGGGTGTGTCGCTTGTGATTCTCCGGGGAATAGCACTGTGGGGGTTCCCCCTCAGTAGGGGGAGGGCTGGGGAGGGGCGTTTTGGTCACTGGTACACTTTCTCCTGAAAAAAAGAAAAAGTAATTACATAAAAGTGAAGATAAATTTCCATATCGACTCCTGCAAAACTTACTCTTCTAACTCATTAAATCCCTATTTAAAGATACTATGTCCCTTTTGCAGCCAACATCAAATTCTGTAGAACTTTGCAGGAATTATGAATATGTCATGTATGTCCTATCTGTGAAATTTAAACGTTAGCAGTGTCCTAATATTCAAATCATGCAAGGAAACCCGTTTACTTGCTAGACTTCACTGTCAGACACTATTGAGTGACTGACTGACTTTCATCTTTGGTAATAACATACATAAAATGAGCTGTAAAGGGTACATGAGCATTTGTCAACATCAATAACCCACTTCTTGTAATGGCCAAAATTAAACTGATTGAATCTTTGCGCAGCATAAAACGTACAACCATTCAGTACAATTTACAATTGTCTGAAAATCAGACTATTACTTACTGGCTCTATAGCTCCTAAGTCGATTTGACAACTAATAGTCATTATTTTCCCACTTAAAGACATTTTTAAGCCCCCTTCTTTTTAGGGAAGTTCTAAATTAGTATTGTCTTTCAAATGCCGTTGGAATTTAACCTTTTCATTTTTTTGGCCTGCAAATGGGACATAGTACCTTTAAAGCTGCATAGTTCAACAAGATTTTTTTTTAATCCTATCGGGTCATTCCATGTCAAATCACCCAAAAAATCTGAAAATCTTAACCCGACCATTTTTGATTTTGATGAAACTTAGTGTACTTGTTGAGTGTGATCTCACAGCACCAAATCTCAAATTTTAGGTCAATCGGGTGAGGGTTTGGGAGATCGGCCCACCAAATTTTGAGATTTTTGCAAAAATGGGGGTGGCGGGCCTACCTTTGAACCCTTGTATCTCGGGAACTAATGGGTCAATCTTCACAAAATTGGTATTGTTGGAAAGGGTATTCAATAAGGATTCCAAATCTGCCATCATTTTGAAGATTGATACATGTTGGGGTACTTTGACCTCTTGACCTAAGATTTGACCTTGAAATTGACCTTGTGGATCACGTGACCTTGACAACATTTTTCATGAAATGTAATCTCTGACATGTTCACTAAAACATATAAAAGTTTCAGAGATATAATATTTTTTGTTTAGGAGCAATAAGGATTGAAAGCATCCATACTCACAGATATTCACAATAAACCCTATTATAATGTATACAATACATGCAATATGCACTGTACAACATACATCTTCCACATGCTTTTTGTTCTAGTCATATCCATCCTAAATGTCAGCAGTACTTAAATAGAAATATAATGAGAAGTTCATATATAGGCCTAAAGGGTTAACAGGATGTATGGCTTCAGGCCTCTGAGTCGGTTCTAGGACAATTACCCCTGGAAAATTACCCCGGAAAACTACCCTCTAAGGACAATTCCCCCTATTCGTTAAAGGGAAGTCCAGTCTGATAAGTTGGTTTTAATCAAAGCAGATTTTTTTTTTTTTTTTGGGGGTAATTATTCTTGAGGTAATTTTCCAGGGGGTAATTGTCCTAGGGGTAATTTTCGGGGTAATTGTCCTCGGGGGACAGCTTGTCCTAGGAGGTAATTTTCTGGGGTAATTGTCCTCTGGGTGTGATAGTCCTTGGGGTAATTTTTTTGGGGGTAATTGTCCTCAGGGGGGACATTTCCTGGGGTTAATTTTCCAGGGGTGATTGCACAGGGGTAATTGTCCTAGAACCGACTCAGAGGCCTGAAGCCATACATCCTGTTAACCCTTTAGTTTAGCCTATATGAACTTCTCATTATATTTCTATTTAAGTACTGCTTACATTTAGGATGGATATGACTAGAACAAAAAAGCATGTGGAAGATGTATGTTGTACAGTGCATACTGCATGTATTGTATACATTATAATAGGGTTTATTGTGAATATTTGTGAGTATGGATACTTTCAATCCTTATTGCTCCTAAACAAAAATATTATATCTCTGAAACTTTTATATGTTTTAGTGAACATGTCAGAGATTACATTTCATGAAAAATGTTGTCAAGGTCACGTGATCCACAAGGTCAATTTCAAGGTCAAATCTTAGGTCAAAAGGTCAAGGTACCCCAACATGTATCAATCTTCAAAATGATGGCAGATTTGGAATCCTTATTGAATACCCTTTCCAACAATACCAATTTTGTGAAGATTGACCCATTAGTTCCTGAGATACAAGGGTTCAAAGGTAGGCCCGCCCCCCCATTTTTGCAAAAATCTCAAAATTTGGTGGGCCGTATCTCCCAAACCCCTCACCCGATTGACCTAAAATTTGAGATTTGGTGCTGTGAGATCACACTCAACAAGTACACTAAATTTCATCAAAATAAAAAATGGTCGGGTTAAAACCATTGGGTGATTTGACATGGAATGACCCTATCATATCATGTTGTTACCCACTGAGTTATGATGAATAACGTATTTGGAATATACATGTATGCACATTACATTGTGGAAAGTTATCGCATTTTGACATTGCTCACTACTTAACTATTTTTAATGAGTAAAGTACCGATTTTCTTAGATCTGGTGGCTTATGCTATAGATACACTTTCCACAAAAACTTCAGGAGACTGATTCTAAAATCTAGAGGTGTCGTAGTCGAGTGGTTTAAGCACTTGACCTGAAATGCAAAGGTAGTGGGTTCGATCCCCGTAAAGGCTCTAATGTCCTTTGCCAAGGCATTCATCTACATTTGCCACTCCATACCCAGGAGAGAAATGGGGACCTGGTAGGATGACGAAAGCCTTTGTGTTAGCAATTGATATATGTCCTCGTGGTGCCCATATAGTAGGAATACTCCCCAGGGAGTGGAGATGGTGCACATTGTGCATGAATGAATCCGATAACTGGGGTAATAATATCTGTTAAGGGCTTAGAGACCTCATTTGGTATTGAGCACTATATAAATCCAGATTATTATCAAAATCATTATCATTATCAGTGATATGGCAACAGCCCTTTGGGGGTATTGATCTCACCTGTCAGCATGCTCTCGTTGACGATGCAGTTTCCGCTGATGAGGGCAGCATCGCAGCTCATTATACAACCATGGGGTGGGATGTAGATCAAATCACCAGGAACAACATCACCAGAATTTATCTCTTCTTCTGTTACAAGAAAACAACAAAGATATTTCAACTTAATTTCAGCTTCTGGAGCATAATAAGCCAAGGCAACTCGGTATGTAACCATGGGGTGGGATGTAGATCAAATAACCAGGAACATCACATCTAAAAATTCAATGTTTTCAATTTTTAAACAAAGAGACTTGTACAGGGACTATTTTGGACTACAAAAAGAAATTAAAGAAATCACATCTCATTGTTGTTCTATTTTTTAGTCCTCATCTTTTTCTTCTTTCTACTTTTTTTTTCTAGCTTAGAGAAATTCCTTTAACTTTAAATGCATTCATAAAATATTGCCAATTTACTGTTACAGGTATAAAAGTAGTTTTCTCTTCTACAGCTCTCATCAGTCCTAAATATTTTCTAGCCGGCATCAGCACTCTCCAGTACTGTAATCACAACATAATATTTTCTTCCAACTTCAATATCACACTATATCACAGACATTGATAACACGTAGGGCCATGCATCTCAGATTTAACATTGTTAAAGGATGCCTTTAAAGAAGAAAATCTACGGATTTTCAAAAAACGGTCAGAACCAGAAATGCTTGGTATGACGGACCCACCTGTTCCATTTCTGCATACAGTCACAGTAGATTCGTGGGCCACCATGTCATGAAGGACAATCGATTGCTGAGGATTAAAAAAAAGAAAAGAAAAAAGACATGAACATACAAGAGATTACAAAAGCTGTGACAATCTATGAATCCAATCTTCATGCTTACCTCTCTATAAAGGCCACCTGTCCACAGTGGTCAATTATATTGGCTCTCATGAGAACAAAATGTATGTTGTACGACACAATTTTTGGACTATTTCAAAAGGATTGTTATGCCTCTGTGTAAGACAGTTTTAGCAGTTCTGGTAATATTCTTGCAGGTTTGTAGAGAGAAGGCAATATGACAAAACAATGTGTAAGTTTGTTGAAATTTGCCTACAAGTACAAGTTTATTGAATTACATGTGTACACAGAATTTACAGTGCATAACGACATATTTGAGATATGCACTATATTAATAGGGTATACTATTAAAGTGCTCATACCCTTAAAGGGCCTAAAGCCACTCCAATATCACCCCTCCTCTAGCTAGACCACCGATTTTGGTGCTCACAGCATTCAATCAATTCCTTCCTACCCGTACCAATTCAACACCTGGGTGGAGAGTGTCAAATGCAGATAACTGTTTATACTACTATTGTGACTGCATATCTTCATAGACGGATATATCTATGGTTCTTACTCTCTTCGTCTCATAGAGAGACACGGCGAGTGATATAATGATGATGACCAGGATGCAGCCCCCGTAGACAAAATACTCCTCCATGATCCACAAAATTATGCTGAAAATCTGGAAGATGTAGAAGGGATTCAGGATCTGCAAGGGAAGAGGAATAGAAGGGAAATGTGAGAATGGTAAATAAACAAATATCGATCTGAAATCTGAATCTCAGACCGAAACAATAAAATTAGAGGAGCACAACAAGGGATGTTTGAGGATTATGGTGACCCGAAATTTAAAAAAAAAAAATTGTAGGATGTGCAAGAATCATGGGGATCGTACATATACATGTACATGTACATGTATCTGTTAAATGCCTGTCAAAACCAAATTAAAACTATTAGGATTATTTAAATTTGAGACGGTAAGCTAGAAAATGTATGAAAAACACAATTTGGGGTCAAGAAACATACCAATACTTTATCAAAGTGAGAAGATATAGAGTAAACCTGATAATGCTTGACTCTGTTATCTATTTCATTTTCATCTACAAAGATATGTTTAAAGGTAAAGACCAGTTTTGGAAATGCCCCTCTCTCAAAAAAATGAATTGGAAGCTCTCATTACCAATCATGTGAAAGAATATGTTTTGACTAATACGTGATGATACAAATTTTGCCGGGAAAGTCGGGAACCGCCTACTAATTGATGTATTTGGTAAATTATTATATCTATTGGTACCAAATAGATATCGCGCACGTGGTCGCGTAGTCCCATATACATCTTTCTGTGTACAGTGCTTATAACTTTACCAAGAATGGGCCAATTTCTTATAATTTTGATGATTCCAGAACCTTGCAGTACACACCAATACTTATATGCTAGATGATCAAACTTTTCTGATCGATTCCAAAACGTTTCTTTCACAATGCAATCGCATGACCAGAACTGGTCTTTATCTTTAATTACCATTTTGCTTTGTCATCTTCTTCATTTATATTCATCCTAAATTTATACAATTCATACAACCTACCCAGCTACTCATTAAATTGCTCATGTTACAAGTATTTATTCCACAATTTTAGGCATTGCAAGACATACTATACCTCTTTCACAAACAGCATCAAGTAAGAAGGGACTTCCACAGCAATAACATTTCTCCCGTAGATGTCTTGCCTGGGCAAATTAATAGACAGAAGAATAAAGAAAATAGAAATGTGAATGGAGCTCTTGGTACTGATTGTAAGGGTTATCAATTCTCATGTGCCTGGCCGACAAGCTTTTGACAGGGACATCTCTGATACAATTAGCCAATGGCTGATCAACTTTAGGGGGGTGATATGATCATTTTATAATAGAGACAGGAGGAGTCGTCTTCAGAAGCAGGACATCTCTATGCACAGGTTACTTTAAAGTGACTCGGTAACATTGCCTCAGATTCTGAAACAAAATCCTGGATTTAGCTCATGCTGCAATCATAATTATAAACCTTTAGGTCAGTCAGGAATCCCATGACTTTTACAAGCCGATCGCCTGCCTGATTATCAAGATATTTATGATTGGAAATCGACATTTCACTTTTGGTTTTCATAGCGGTTTTTATATTAAACACTTCAGTCTATTGGGGAAAATGAGTACGGTAAAAAACCGGTCACTCAAAGATTTTTATCTTTTTGAGGCACTTCATGATCATTTTGAAGCGCAATTTTTTTAGGGCTTCAATATGACACCATATCACAGACACTGATTACACGTAGGGCCATGCATCTCAGATTTAACATTGTTAAACGATGCCTTTAATGCATGTTTCAATGACAAACACAGAGGCAAAGAACACAGTGTGTTCTGACCCAGAAGACCAATAAATAGTAATGCAGGCGGGTATTTCACAAAGACTAAGATCGACTTTAAGTTGGACTTAAGTATAACAGGCCGTTCATGCCATTGTTTGCTCTCACCATTATGATCTTTAGATACTATTTTTTCCTTCAATAATGAATTATCAAAAAATGTAAGTTTTGTAGATTTTTTACCATGATTTGTACGTCCCTTGAGAGACCAATGCCAGTAAATAATGATAGCAAATAATGGCATGAACGGCCTGCTATACTTAAGTCCAACTCAAAGTCGATCTTAGTCTTTGTGAAACACCCCCCAGAGCTGCCAACCTTGTGCGACCAAAAAAAGGAATTTCAGGCACAAAAAAAGGAATTCATTAAAACGAAACTTATAACCACTCGCGACACACACTTCCAATGCAGAAATGTCCATTCTTCATGCTGTTTTTTCCATATTAGAACCTATAGTTTATTTACAAGTAGGTATTTTTTTGTTGTTATTTTGGTATTATCTTTAATTATGTTTCCAAGTATGTTTTAACCTTAGTTTTATATTGAATTTGTGATCAAATCAACATTTTAGGGCAGTTGATTGAGGTGCAGTATGTAAAAAAATAAAAAATATTAAAAATATTAAAAATATTTTTAAAAAACGTATTTTATGAAGAAAATATGTACTACCGTAATTTGGAGTAAAAAACAGAATAATTCCGGGAAAAAACGTAATGGTTGGCAGCTCTGGTAATGACATTCACTATACAAGCCGATTCAACTCAATTCAATTTTAGGTTACAATGGCAATATGATACATGACAAAAGTGGAATATGGAATTCTCATCCAAATGAAATCAAATTGTTTTTTTTTCTAATAGTATTAAGAGAAAATTAAAGAAATTCCTCCTATTTTCTGATTTTTTTAGTCTTGAGCTGTAATATTTGTTTTCATATTTGTTTAGGGTTGTCTGGTCTTTCTCTTTTTTGTAAAATATTATTCTATGTGTTATTACATCTTTCAATCTTTGAATGTTTTTTTTTTGGGGGGGTTAGTATATTCATGTAAGTAAATTTTTTAATATATTGTACTCTCCTCTTGCTTTCCAGCACTTTCAACTTTTTTCATAAGGGGACTATCTCGACAGGACCGCCTTGGTCTTTTATGGTACCCTTGATTCCATGTATAATGATTTGCATCTGTGCTGTATTTCTGATTCGTATGTGTATATGCTTTTACTGGAATTAAATAAAAATGAAGTTGAAATTGAACTTGAAAGTGAGGAGACCATTGCAGTCATATTTACAACATAAATATCAATATTTGCACATATTGTAGTGTAATGTTCAATCATTAATGAAATCATTTCACATCTTTCAAAACGTAATCAAATGCACATTTAGAAGTGTAATAGGTTTTTAAGCTTTTTTTTTTTGTCTTCAATATAAAGTGATTTTAAAAAAAGATAATACATTACCTCTGTTGTTTTTGGTTGCCATCGAAGCCCCTGTAACTGTAGATCGAGGAGCATGGTGTATTTTCCTCTAGACCATATAGCCTGAGAAAGCTGTCGCAAGACTCATTCCAGTAATACAATAGCTTGTGATGTTCAAAGTATCGAAAACTGTTCTCGTTCTGTGGAAAGATAACAAAATAAGATCAAATAATGATATGCATCTATAAACAGTTTCTTTAACAAATGTATACATGAATGGCTATACAGACACTCTCTTTCTCCATTCACTTGTACAGGTGTACATGAATCTAGAAAATGCGAGAGCTTTTACATTCCAGTAAATTTTCTGTGTAATTGTAAAAAGTATCAAAAGCAGGGCAGCAAAACCATCACAAATACAAGTTTGCCAACAACCCATTGAAATACATGTATTACATTTTACAGGTGATACAATGGGATGTCAGTGAGCTTGTACTTGATGGTTTTGTGAAATGATGCCCAGATATTTTTCAGCAAAAAGATGATAATCACAGTGGACCTGGTTAACAACAGAGATGTGTAAATTGTCATTTTCATCATTGAAACTGTATTTTCAAATACATGCATTTATCCTACAGCATGCTAAAGAGACCTGGGGGTGTTTCACAAAGATCCTAAGTTGAACTTATCTCTAAGTTGGACTTAACATTTATGGAAAGCCATTAGTATCTTTGAAAATATTTTGTAAAAATTATTTTAAAAGGCATAAAATGTTGATTCAAATCATTCATATTTTCTATTGTCATGGAGATTTCATGTTCTTGATGTGGAATTTATGACAAGTCTAAAATACTTGAATTTTTGCTATTGAATGTATTTTATTTTAAGGCTACAAATGGCTCTCCATAATGTTTAAGTCCAACTTAGAGTTAAGTTCGACTTAGGATCTTTGTGAAACACCCCCCTGGGCCCCGTCTTATAAAGACATATTTGCGATTGATCATATCAATCGCACAATCGCAACTATAATACATAAGAGATAGGAGACTGCAAACTTGCGATTGATTACATGACTTGCAATTGATTTGGAGTTGCCCAGTTGTACAACTTTGTATTGGGTATTCTATTAGAAAGTACCTCGATATGTACATAATAATATATGTATATATGTATTGCAACTTGGACATCTTTGTTGTTATTTTTAGTAAGTCTATCTTGAATAGAGACAGAAAATATTATTCCCCAAAATAGAAGTGTATGAATACTTCATTTAGATTATACACATGTACTTCAATTCTATTTTAGCTTACCTGTAGTTCTAAATTTTAAATAGCATTTCAATTCTCCTCTTGTTAATTTTATATCTTCCGTACACCTTACGCCCAACACTGTAGGGCTACAAAGAACACCAATATTTCAATGCCTCAGTTTGAGTGCAAACAAGGGTGTAGCGTTTACATTACCTCTGTCTTTTTGATGTTGATGAGCGCCTTGGTGTCATCGATCTCCTCATCGGAATCCATGCTCGAGTATGACCAGAGGTGCGAGTGCCTCCCGTTGTTGACTCCGTCTCCTCCCCCTGCGACGGTGACATTGTCCGGCCTTTCGGTGTACTTGTGGTGTTCTGTGCTGGTGCTATAGAAAACGCTGACTTGGTTTGGATCTGGCTCACATTCTTGCACCGATAAGGTCATGGGCGTTGGGGTGCTGTGGTTAGTTTAATGGATGGTGCGAGGTGCAGTGTTGGGCATAAGGTGTTAGGTGTTAAGGAGAGGTTGACAGGTGTAAAAGGGTACCAGGCATTCAGGAGTTGATGTATGTAACATGAGAGGGACAGATTAAAGTGCTTGTTGGTGTTAGAGACCGAATATATATTAAATACACATCAAAATATAAGATTGGGGTTATAGTATACCATGAGGTTGTTTAGATGTTTCCACAGTATTTGTGTATATACATTGTAATATAAACGTATGATGGATGTGTGAAGGATTTAATTAGTAATAAATAAATGGAAATGGAAAATATATTGTTTACAAAGGTATTATGTGACAGTGTTATAATATTGTTGAAGTTATTAAACACAAACCAAAAACATAAAAGATATCACATTGAAACACAATTTGTTGTGAGATGTAAGAGCACATACCGGTACATGTAAATATTGCACAATAGCACATTTGATAAATGTGTAAGTTATTGATGAATTTGAGTAAACAGTTTGTTTGATTGGTGATGAGTTCGAGCAGAAGTTTAATGATCATGAGCAACAATTAAAGTGATTATTAAATGAAAGTACATGTATGTGTTTATGTAGTGTGTGCATATATGTGTAGTGTTTATGTGTGTCGATGTGTACAGTGTATATGCATGAATTTCCATATACATGTATAACAGATTGGGAAAGGTTTGCATGTGGTTTTAATAATCAAATAGTTAAGTAATGATTATTGATATTTATTTCCATGATTTTTTTTCAAAATAGAGTGTAGGTGAAGTTGTTTTAGGTTTTGCAAGCAAATCATAGCAGGGATGAACCATGATGGTGTGTGAGAAGAAAGAGGAAACAAATGGGCAAAAAGGAAAACAATAGAGCAATGAGGCATGATAAAACAAAATAAAAGGGCAAGACAAAATGGATATTGAATAAATGCAAGAAAAAAGCAGGAAGCAAATAGTACAGTTAAGCACAGCAAAAAATGCAAAGAATATAGTGCACATGTGGGGGTAATTCAATTTTTAAGGATTGTATTTTTGTTTGTGAATAGAATATGAATTTCACACATTTATGACATTTTTAGACAAGACAGGGGGATAACAAAAAACAGGGAGAAATGGATGCAAACAAAAACAATACATGATTTATACATGTTGTTTCAGAAAGCACATTATTTAATATAAAATGCAACGGATAGCAAACTTGGAATTGACTCTAGATGTACATGTAGAGTGAATTCATTATGCACTGGTACATGTACATGATTGCTATATATGTATATGCAATGGTGATGATGCATTCAATGTATGTCAATTACGGCAAGGCAACACATAACAATTCATCATTTTCATAATGTTACCAAATCAAATGCATATGTCTTTGGGAAGTGCCTCGAAAGCAATTATTTCATATAGTAATTGTTGCTAGGAAGGACAAACATTATGACTTTCCCTACCTAACAACATGTAATGTATACATTTTGCATTCTGTCTATTGAAATACAATTATTTGTAACAGGTGAATGAAATAATTTGTAACATGGCACTTCACAAAGACGTATGCATTAAATGTGATTACATTACAACATTACAAAAATGGTCATTTCATTATTTACGTGTAATGTGTTTGGACCAAACTTTTATCCTGTATATTTAGTCACGACACATTTCTGTGTACATGTACCTACAGTGCATGTGACGTTCAGCAAGATGACAATTTTGGATGATTCCAAAGTAATCCAAACTTCGTAATTTGTATTTTTATGTGCTACATAACACTCTAACCCTTTCAAAGTGCTTCCTGAAAGTTTCTGTCACAATGCAATCACATGACCAGAAATTAAATTTATCTTTAAAAGGAAGTCTGCCCTGATATGAAGGTGATTTCAGTCCAGGCAGAAAAATAGAGAACCAGACGTGTGAGTATTTGAGAAAAATCTTATGATAAATAAAGGGGTTATGGATATTTCAAGTTTTAAGCGACCAAGCACAAAATGGCAATGCCGTGGCATATCTTGCAAGTTCTTCACCCATTTGCTCTGAATGTAATGTAAATTCCTCTTTTCTCAAAAAATAAGTTTCAATCATTCATGCCCCTAGATATAATCAGTGCACACATGTTTCTGCACAACCCTTGTATGAAAAATAATACATACATTCCTTCATCAGCATAATTCTGGAAATCTAATAAACTTTATGTACATACTACAGAACAAATGTGAAAGGACGTACCTCACAAGATATATCACAGTGCTGTCAATTTGTATCTGATTGATTACAACTTCCAAAATATTAAAAAAAATGATTTGTCACTTTCATTTGATCTGTTTCTCTCATATTTGTCTATTTTTATCAAAACCAATTTTATGTCAATATAAGGGAGGACATTCCCTTTAAGTTGACAGGATTGAGTCCTTCGGCCTAATTGGAATGCAGGCTGTAACCTTCTGTGCTACTGTGCCATATGGTTTATTTGGTTGATCACTAAGGAAACAATTAGCATAATTCATAAATATTCTTTCATGTGTACCTTTTCAACTTATTTGATGGGACAACCTTGACTTGCTCTTGCTATTCATTGGCACCAAATGTATAATTATTGTCACGCTGAAATATAATTTAACTTGAAATTATTGGTACTAAATGAAATGAATTAATTAATTAAGATTTGGCATCATATCTTCCACTGGAACAATATTTACAATGCAAGCTATATTCATGACCCTGTTTGTTTATATATATATATATATATATATATATATATATCTCTCTCTCAAAATGGGCAATTACTACTATAAATCCAAACTTAATGTAGAACATTACAATTTGGATGTAGCATTTATCACAATCGGTATGCCTGAGACTAAACTGCTCTTTAATTGAAGAGTGCATTTGATATGTTGTTTAGCTTGCAGCTTTGACAGAAACTAGAACAAATGGATGCATTATGAGTTACTACTTCAGGTTATGTTATAGTAAGCCATACAATATCAGGGGAGGGGCTACTATTACAAAAGAAGGATTTGCATTACACACATGCTGCATGCATTACAATTATTTACACAAAGCACATGTATTTAATGCTTGGCTTGTTAACATTGTGGTTTGAGGTTAGGTAATGCAATAATTTGCTTTAAAGAGAAGGTTGAGTTCTATAGGAAGAGCTAGGTGGAAAATAATTTGTGAGCATTATCATTGTTATTAATTACCGGTATGCAAGTGTGGAAGAACATCAGATAAAAAATGTTCCCTGAAAAGCATGGCTCTTCAAATGCCTTAACATTCTAAATATGGCATGTAACAGCTTAAAAGTCGGGACAGATTTTTATGCCACATGTTTGTGTAGTCCCATATAGGCATATACATCTTTCTGTGTACAGTGCTTGCAACTTTACCAAACCTGGGCCAAATTTCTTATCATTTTGATGATTCCAGAACCTTGCTGTACACACCAATGTTTATGCTAGATGATCAACCTTTTCTGATCAATTCCACACCGATTCTTTCACAATGCAATCGCATGACCAGAACTCAACTTTATCTTTAATGCTATAATTATGGCCTAACACTCTACTCTGTAAAAAAGGCATCTCTACATTGCAAAGCTTCCTTCAGATCTGCCGCTGTTGACAATCCGCAGTGTTTTTTGTTTGCTTCTTCTTCATAACGATGTATTTGGGTAATATGCATCCTATTTCCGTATCTTATAATACAGAGCTGAGTGAAACGCCGATACGTGTCGGATCTTTGTTGGCACAGGTGCCATAAAATATCTTTTGAATGCAGGGGTTTACCATGATATATATGTAAACAAGCCTGAAATCACTATAATTCTTATATACCAGGGTAGGTTAATATGTGATTTACATACTCCAGACTGAATTAAATTCTTAAAACTGAAAAAATACATGTAGTTAGTATAAAAAGAGGCCCTGAAAATGAATGGACTTTTTTTTTACTATCATATTTCCTATGAGCTGAAGTGCATGTGTACATACCTGGTAATGCAATTACTGTAGTACTTTAAGTTAAATATGTATGCAGTTTTTCCCCTGAATAGTAATTATCAATACATGTGTATAACTTTCAAAAATAAATGATACATGTAGGTGGAAATGAACTGAGCTTTAGCCAATGAGATGTGAAATAAAATTAACAAATAACTGAATATTAAATAAAGTGCTCGAGCAGCAAGTGATGTGTGCAGATAGATATTTGTATTGGAATGGAATATGAAAAGTGTAATATTCATGAATTACACCAAAAACATTCACTTTATTATCTAAAAGCTGCACAATCATTAGAAACATACATAACATCCAATGCACAGGGCTATGAAAGAACTAACTTCTTTCCAAATAAACTTTGGCAAAGAAAAAGTACACTTTATTTATTTTTATTTATTTATTTATTTATTCTCCACTCGTGGGATGGATTGCCCTTGTCAGCTACAAGCTGTTTTTCAAAGGGGTCCATTGTTTTTAATCAAATTAGTTGCAGCGTAAATCCTTGATGAATTAAATTGTTATAGCTGATTAGTACTACAGCTAGTGCATGCATTTATGCACATGTAAGTTCTGAGGGGACCTGTGGCTCAACTCCTCGTCAAATAATTCAGTGCTGCATTCTTTGATTAGTCAAAAGTGTTTAAAAGTATATTTCCTTTGCAAAATTTAACTGATTACGTTAGCTGAATAGGCCTACTAAAGAAAGTACATGTATATGTAAGTATACATGTAAACTGTATAGTATTAAAGCTCCTAGGGGACCTACAGCTTTGGATCCTAGACAAAGGACAAGGAATAGAATCAACAAAACACAACACAAAGACGACTAGACTTAATGCTAGGTGTACATTATGGTCCCGGCGGCCACGGCAATCACGTTTCAGGCCACCGTGGACAAAACGGGATGGACGTGAGTCAACGCAGGGGGGACGGAATGGGCAAACGTGACAGGCCGTGATTGCCGTGGATGCCAGGCCAGATTTTTAAACTGTCAACAAATTTGCCACGGCAGTTGCGGTGCGGATGAGAAACCTAGTAGGCCGTAGAAAACGGGATGAACGCAACAAAACGTGACAGGACGTAACAAAATACCTAACAAAACTTGAATAGAGAGAAAAAATAGCCAAATCCCACGACGCACCACGTTTCAATCGGGCAAACAGGGCTGCCGTGACCGCCGGGAACATAATGTAAACCTAACATAATACATGTACATGTATGTACTTGTTAGTCAAACCATAACCTAAGACTGTTAACAAGGCTAGCAAGGCTAATAAATATCACTAATAAATTCCCACTACCCAAATTAATAGTCTTAATGACCTAACTTTCCCAGTAAATTTTTTTTCTTTAAACCATTGACTACTTTATTCTCTCATTCCCATAGGCTAAATACAGGAGCCAACCGGTTCCCATAGGCAATAGGTTAACATTCAAAACTGGACATAATTTAGGGTCGCATCTTTTCTGTCCAAGTAACAAAATGGTAAATAAAGAGTTTTAACAAAATTGGAAGATCTTTTGTGGGATAAAATTTATCAATCTGACCAACATTTAATTGAAAAAAATTATGAATATTTGAAAATTTGGATTCTCAAGAAATCGGTGAACAATGCCCCACATTTCAACTGATTCAACAATGCAAGAAATGTCCACATACCGTATTGTAGATACTTTTGTTCATGATATGTTTATGTATACATGTACATAGTATGTACCAACATACAATGTATATGTACATTGCCATGATGTGCCTTTTGTAAGAATATAACAGAGAGGTTCTCGTGTTTAGGCTAAAACAAACTTGAATCATACTTTAGTATCAACGGAAATGACAAACTACATGTACCCAATGACACTATACAGGTATAGCCCAGGCATGGTACTCAATGGGAAATCGACCTTGTTCTGATTGTTTTTAGTGAAACAATAACCTTGCGAAATGAAACTAGAAACCACTTAATAAAGATAGCAGATTACACCAGGGTATAACGAACTGTGTATGATATGGAGATGGTTCTTCAAAAGTACAGTATAGGCCTGTCTTTATCAGCTCGAGTTTGCCAAATAACCCACTATTTTCAGACTCGGGACATTGTCCCGAAGCTCGAAATTGCGTCTTCACCAACTTCACAAACTAGCTCGGACGGGTGCAAATTAGCCCGCTATTTCCCAAGTAGCAGGATATTTTGGAAACAAGACCAAGATTTTTCGGGATATTTTCTTGACCAAATATCCCACTAATTGCAACTGCGGGCTGATGAAGACGCAAATTAGCTGGGTAATTTGCGATTGGAATAGTTAAAATAGCGGGTTATTTGGCAAACTCGAGCTGATGAGGACAGGCCTCATGTACATGTACTGTACATATACCTGGGTATTCCACAAACAAAAATTCAAACATGTAAAATTGAAACTTGAAGGGGTCTCTTATTGCCGGAGTCCAGGGCTCGCTAAAGGGCTCTCAGGTTCTTACAATGCTCTGTGGTGCAATCTGAGCCATGGTTTGGAGCATCTCAACTATGGCTGTGCATAACCGTGTAATGAGGTACTCGAGTACACTCCTAGGCTTACAGGCGAGTACTCGAATACTCGGACGCCATGTTTTTATTTGGAATTTTTTGAATTTTTCTTTTTTCTTTTTCTTTTCTTTTTTGCCAACACCATACTACGAACAGTACGAAGGTTCGTCTCTGAAAACCCACGCGATTTTACTTCAAGTTGCTGTTGAAAGCGCCTATTTGTGCTTTTGAATTTTTGACAAATAATTGAAACAATGTTATTTTTAAAACTAAAGATGACAGACAAATATTCCTCCGAGTCCAAACAGAAATCTGGAGATTTGGTCCAGTTTCTGAGTGGTGAGTTGACAGTGACACCCTGTGTATGATTGAGCTGGGAAACATTTTTACCCATGCCGGTGCTCTTCTGGCATGGGTGACCGTCGGCCTGGACAGTGCCAGGTGATCGGGGGGAAAAAGAAAAAAAAAAAAAAATGGCGGCCGAGTATTCGAGTACCAGTTACGAGAAATCGTACTCGAGTAGTTGTCAACAGTGCGAGTACCGCAGCCTTAATCTTAACACCAATTGTAAGACTAATATTTCAGAAGTAACTTTGGTTGAGAATGAATTTTAACCTTTCACTGATTTTCAAACCTGTACTTTTTAGTTTCGACATTCAAACCTGCGGCTGATTCATCAAACATGTAATGTCTATAAATTCAAATCTGTTGCTGGTACATGTTTAAAAAAACCCTGTGGACCACCTTGATGTACACAGAAACATTGCGTATATTTAAATCATCGAGCCATGGATAGATACAAAAGAGAGAGAGAGAATATATCTTGAAAGGATTACCCATGAAAGCTAATAGTTGACTTATTATTTTCAATGTGTGTTGACTTCTTTTTTGCGAGTGCAAACATTCCATGTTGAGATTTGGTCAATTCAAGGTATGAAAATTTCACAAATTCACACATCTTGGATTTTACTTTTAATTATCTACATATATTTTGACTGATATAAGTTGGAAGGGTGTTAAGTCATACTTTGACATAGAGTTAATGCTTTTCTGGACCCTGTTTCATTAAACTTGATATCAATAACAAGTTACAAGCTACTGTTATAAGCTACTGAAATCATGGCATCTGATTGACTGAGAGCAAATTTGTCATAGGAATTAAGCATTTGTTATAGATAACAAGTTTTATGAAACGGGCCCCAGTTTCTTACACAATCAATATTCTACACTGACTGACATAATATGCCATTTTCGTAATGGAATGAAATTTAAAGATAAGCTCAAGTTCTGGTAATGCTAGAAAATAAATTCTCACAGAATCCAACAAAACTTACACTGAATGTTCAAGATTACAAATAAATGACATGTGCCAAACGATTTTGGTTAAAAAATGTATAGGGGCTGAGTAATGAGCATAGAAAGATAAGGAAATCAAGGAAAGTAGGCCCGACACCATGTGCTTATTAAACACAGGTCACTATGTGCAAATGAGAGTTGTGGTTTTTATTGAAGATGATTTCCAGCAAGTTCTTGTGAGGTTGTTCTTTTTTTTTCTGGTTCAAACAATCAATCTACAGCAGGATAAACAATCTAGAATGAATTATAGCCATGTTCTCTCGACATACAATGCCCATGCCAGAGCTCAAGATTAGCTTTAATGCACAAATCTTTGTTAAGTGCCTTGTTACGAATTATTTCATTCACCTGTGACAAATAATTCTATTTCAAAAGTCAGAATGCAAATTGCATACATTAATTGTTGCTAGGTAGGACAAACATTATGGCTTGTCCTACCTAACATCACATGATATTATGCTACATGTATATATGCATTTTGACTATTGAAATGCAATTATTTGTAACAGGTGAATGAAATAATTTGTATCAAGGTGCTAGACAAAGAC
The DNA here is from genome assembly GCA_037976565.1 of Mesocentrotus franciscanus. NCBI lineage: Eukaryota > Metazoa > Echinodermata > Echinoidea > Camarodonta > Strongylocentrotidae > Mesocentrotus > Mesocentrotus franciscanus. The sequence continues at coordinate 14,980,319 of CP137682.1, read as the reverse complement.
GTTTGCTATATTAAAGTATGGCTACCTTTCAAAAATAAGCCTATTCTTAACACTACAGTTCCTCATCCTAACCCTTATCCTCATCCTAACCCTTATCCTAACCCTAACCCTAATTATAAACCTAACCCTGTCCTGTGCACTTTTTCTTTTTATTCTGCCATTCTATACAATAAGAACAGAGGTCACTTGCTCTCTAAATAGACACCAAAATGGAAAGGAATTCACTGCTGAGGCTTTACAATGCATACAAATTTTGTCATGGACAAAGCAGACATTGCATCAATAAGAGTTACAGAAATCAATGATAGATTTTCCTTTGAAATCCCATGCAACATGCATTTGCAGGTATTTGGTTGTAATTTCATGCACGAGCAAATAAATCCTGTTACAAGCAACCAAACTTTGCGTTAGAAAACACGGCCTACAGAATCCATCCCATACATAATTTGTTTATCAAATAGGCCATTTTCGTAATGTAATCAAATTCACTGAACGAATCTTTCTTAAGTGCCTCTTTACATATTATATCATTCGCCTGTTATGAATAATTGTATTTCAATAGGCAAAATGCTAATTGCAGACATTCCGTGTTGTTAGGTAGGAGAGGCCATAATGTTTGTTAAGTAATTATTTGTATAAACAGGTGAATGAAATAATTTTGTAACATGTCACTTAACAAAGAGTTAGGCATGAAATATGATTACATAACAAAAATGGTCTACTGTATTGTAAACTTTTAATCACACTGTCATAGATAAGTACTTGCAATCAAAATAATGAAAAGGCCAATATGTAACCTAATATACATTTGTGTACATGTCATTTGTATATCGTAAAGTGAATCGTAAAAATTATCAAATATTTTCCATATATGCAACATGCAGGAAACTTGGTTGCTTTTCTACGAGCCACTTGCTTTGTTTTATTTCATTCTGGTACTTGTTTAGCTTTTGTTTTTGTTTTATACATGTATTTTTTTGTTTTGTTTCTTTTTGTTTCTTGTCATTCTGGCTCACATAAATGGCAAATCAAAATCAAATATTGTACGTACATGTAGTCCAACAAACCTGTTAATATGTAGGCTTTCTTTGGCTGCTGCCGAGAGGGGTCTTGACTTGATCTCTGCGACACATAACACCTTGTATTGGTCCTACATTATTCATAAAGGAAATTAAGATAAGATAGAACACATTTAGGTAAATCATGACAGCAATTAGTGCTTGAGCTTTGGAGGACTTTAATACACATTCAAGTTATTGTACACTGTTTATAGGTTTACAGGTTTTCTGCGACAACCCACTTTTCGTTTTATTAGCATTTGTTAAAAAATTGTAATAGATGGATTCCTACAAAAGAAAAACTCCTTTTGTGTGTATTATAAATTGGTAATTTTGCATTTAAACACCATTGAACATGGAGTATGATAGCTAGTGTGAAATTAATTCAGAATTGGACAAAGAATAATAGCTTGCTTTATTGTAAGCAACTCTTAAAGCTGGCGCCAACATGACTAGCATTTATGCTATTTTTTGGATCCAATACCATTCCTGTTCTTATTCTTATTGTGTTTACTAATATCATATAGCATTTTCATAATGCTGTAAATATATCATTTATTGTTATTGTATAGATATTAATCATACTTCATTAAATCATTTAACACCGGAGTGTTGGCTCAGTCAGTAGAGCGTCCGCCTCACAACCGGGAGGTCGTGGGTTCGAAACCCGGCCGCGTCAGACCAAAAGACGTTAAAAGATGGGAGTTGCTGCTACCTTGTTTGGCGTTCAACAATAAGGGGATAGAGCAATGTCGATCTGGTGCTGCTCAGTGGCTGCCGGGCTCACGATCAATTGGGCAAAAAGAATTTCCATTTTCGGTTTAACTTAATAAAATTTGGAGTGGACTTTAAAAGATTATTATTATTATTATATAAACTCATTATTGACTTTGATCATTCTACATCCTGTTCTAATATACCACACTATCTTGAACCGTGAATATCAATACATTCATTTCAAGTTAATTATTGAATCAAGTTATTTTACCTGCAGAAGGACTTTTGTAGCTCTCTTTAGTGCGCATTTTGACGAGGTGCACCAAAGACGCCACTCTGGCTTCCAGTAGAAGACGAGCTGCAGTCCCCCTACTGTGATGATTGACAGAAGGGCACAGAGTATGGTCTTCGGAATGCTACGCCTGTACCCTGTGCATCCCTATATTTGCATTTGCAGAACGAGACCGGGGAGAGAATGATTCGATTTTGCACTTTGAAGAAATATTTTCAAGATAAAAATTATGATTATGATAACAATAATAAAAACAATAATAATAATGATAATAATGATATCAATGATATTAAACAATAATAATAATATAATAATAATAAGTATAGTGAACATGTTAAATATATACTAATACGATTTTGAAAATCTTTTTTTTCTTCATCATGGTTCCATCGTTCATTGTGCATTTTGATACCAGTATTCCCCTGATATCTACATGTACCAGTAACTTTCAAAATCCACAAACGTACACATTGTAAGCATTCTAAAGAGAAAAACAAACTTTTCATTAATCCTTACATATTGGATACAATAATAAAATATAAGCGATAGGAAGCATTTACAAATATATTTCGCTGTAATCTTGAATTGATGTGCAGAATATATTACCTGTTGCATTGTAAAACTACTTTTACTTGATTGCTGTCACAAAAGTCCGTTATCAAAAAAATACTTTTTCGGTGGTTGCCAGCCAGGGGGGTGTTTCACAAAGCCTAAGATCGACTTTAAGTTGGACTTGAGTATAACAGGCCGTTCGTGCCATTGTTTGCTCTCACCATTATGATCTTTAGATAATATTTTTTCCTTCAATAATGAATTATCAAAAAATGTAAGTTTTGTAGATTTTTTACCATGATTTGTACATCCCTTGAGAGACCAATGCCAGTAAATAATGATAGCAAACAATGGCATGAATGGCCTGCTATACTTAAGTCCAACTTAAAGTCGCTCTTAGTCTTTGTGAAACACCCCCCTGATGACCTAGACAAATGCTAACGTTGCCAAACTCATTGTTTTGTGTGTGTACATTTACAGAACAATGTGTGCAATTCACGAGAAAGAGTTCGCAATACTCTTTATCAATGTCAATGTGTGACATAATTGTGAAGGGCCAGGAGTGTCAAGTCTGACAGATATGAGCACTATACAAGAATCCACTATTATTTGGAAATTACCACCTACATGTACATAAAACAAAGGCTGGAACTTCAGTTTTACTGATAGAATTTCATGTGGTGAATGATGTGTGGGTAAACATTAACATTGAGACAAGAGATAATGACTAAAAATTAATTGGAAATAGTTTGGGGGCAATTCCGTGCAATATGTCCTATGATAATATGTGAGTTTTTTTCCCACTTATTTCATCCAAATTTTGATATGACCACTTCAATCAATGGTCATGTCAAGAGATTTTTTGTATATTTTTGGATGAAATAAATGAATTTAAATGTCATACATATAATTATGTCGAAGGGGACACATTGCACAGAATGGCCCTTTTCCCCAAAAAAATGAAACCTGTTTTAGCGACCTGTCTATAAAGACCACAGGTATGTTTCCATTTGAAATTATTTCCAATTGAAACCTGTACTAGGATAACCTGTCTATAAAGACCACATGCATAATTATAAAGACCACTTTTCTTACATGTACCTCCCTTGAGCAGTCTTTCGATACACTGTACATGTACATGTTTCACTGTACATGCAAGTTTCATAAGATGCTTCTAAAGGCACACATATGGAAACATAACAATAAAAATAAGACAAAATTAAGCTTACCAATTCATCCTCTGTGCCATGATTCAATATGTTTTCTTGGCTTTTCTGCATCTTGCAGAATTCACAGGCTGTGTTATCTGTTGGATAAAAAAATAAGAGTGGAATATAGTCCCTGTGAACATGAACAACTGGCAAACACTAAACAGCCTATTTAACATTAATAACACTGTATGCCTGGCATAAGGGCCTAGATAAACAAATACGGTACATATCATGTGTCTAAAGTGATTAGTTTTGATTGTTGAAGAAATAATATGAGTGTTGATGCAGACTGAAATGCAATTAAAAACTTGTACAAGGCATGGCTATACATCCTGTATGTGCAAAATTGGCTCCCATGGGTTTTTATGTGTCTGACAGGGATTAGTCCAGGGTAGAACAGACATGAGAGGAAAATATTTATTTTTAATTCCATTTTCAACTTGCAAAGTGCAAACCCCAAATTTTTAGCAGAGTGTTAGTTGAATAGTCATGGAATCAGGTAAACTAGCAAATGTAAGTACATTAAGACCTGCTTCCATTGATTTTAGTGATCATTTTGAACTAGTACAGCAGTGTATTTGCGACACACTCCCACTTAGGTTTTGTCCCATGAGTAACTGAAATGTGTTGCATGTATAATTGTAATCAAAGAATGGTCAAATTTTTGGTTGCAATGTCCATCCCTTGTCTGTACGCCCATTTAAGCCCTTGTACCATGCACACAACAATCTCTTCAAACTGCTGGTAGAAGCACATTTCTTGCAACAGTGTTAAGTTTTGATTGTACAAACTGATACGTGTGACATAGACAACAACAAAATTTAAAATAATTAAGCCCTTGAAATACGACAGTCTTAGGACAGAAATCTGCTGCTAGGCGATTCCGTGTAATGTGTCCCCTGCAATATATGACATTTAAATCCATTTATTTCATCCAAAAATGAAACTCACTTGAAATGACCATCAACTAATGGTCATTTCTGGTATTATTAACATTACTTAATGGTCGTATGAAGACACCTGGCATTCAGAAGACATTGCACAACATGGCAAACATTATTAAATGGTAATAATCAAGATATTCTTCATGTTTGGATGAAATAAATGGAAAAAAAGACATGTCGTACAGGACACATTGCACGTAATGTCCTGGACCCAATGCCAACATGGCTTGGTAAAGAAAATATTGATGTATTGGTTTCCTCATTTGTTCTATTATTAAATTACTCTTTGAGGAGTGGTGTGTTCCCTAACAAGTTTAAAGAAGCTATTATATCACCCTGTCTCAAGAAATTTACTTTGGACTCTCTTGTGTTGGCAAACTACATGTATAAACCTGTGTCTAATCTTGCATTTCTTTCTAAAGGGCTTGAGACTATTGTATCGAAACAGTTCGTTGCACATCTGGATCGTTGTGATCTGCATGAAGTGTTACAATCTGCATATTTATAAAGCAAATCATAGTACACAGTCGGCATTACTCGAGTCAAGCATGATCTTCTGTTAGCAATTGATAACAGACAAGGTGTAATTATGGTCATGCTTGACTTGAAGTCTGCCTTCGATACCATTGATCATACAGTGTTGTTGCATCGTTTGCACTCAGATTTCTTTTTGTCTGGTACAGTATTTGACTGGTTTCAATCATACTTAGAGGGTTGATCATTTGCAGTATCTATTTGTAATCAATTGTCTCATAAATTTAGTTTGAAATGCGGTGTTCCTCAAGGTTTCGTATTGGGGCCTCTGTTATTTACTTTGTACTTGAGACCACTTGGTGACATCTTGAGGAATAATGGTGTTGAATTTCATTTATATGCTGATGATGTTCAGTTGTATTATTCATTTAACCCCAAATCTTCAAGTAGCTTTCAGAATGCAATATTATTGATAGAGAAATGTGTTAGTGAAGTTAATGAATGGATGATAATAAAGGAACAATTACTCATGAATGAACAAAATACAGAGTCTCTATTGATTATTTCTCCTAGACTTAGACATTATATACCGGATCATGTTCATTTGTTACTTAGTGATGTTTTGGTTGAGCCCTCTGAATCAGTCAGAACTCTAGGTGTTTAACTTGACTCTTCTTTGACCATGTCTCAACAGGTTACCTCACTTTGTAAGTCATTAAATTTTCATTTGTATAACATATCTAGGGTCAGAAGGATGTTAACTGATGAGGCATGCCATCATGCTTTTTGCTCTCTTGTTTTAAGGCGTCTTGATAATGCCAATTCTCTCTTGATTAATATTAATGTTTCGGATATTGATAGACTTCAACGAATCCAGAATCGTGCAGCCTGTATTGTCTAAAATGCAAGAAAATATGATCATGTGTCTCATTGTTTATAAATCCATGTATAACCTTATCCCACACTATATTTCTGGTCTGTTTTGTCCCATCCAGCAATCAAGTTATTAATTACGCTCAAGGTCAGATCCTCTTCTTCTGCAAATCCCCCGCATCAATTCGAAGAAGGGTCAACATAATATAACTTTTTCTGGTCCCACTATTTGGAATAGTCTCCTATGAAACATTAGTTCCTGCTCCACAGTCGAATCATTCAAGAGAAATCTCAAGACTTATTTGTTTTCTTTGTGATTGTTTTTTGACAAGGCGTTATGTAGAGTTGTGTGAGATCTGAACGAGGTTGTGTACTGTATGAACCAGGCTTGGTTCTGTGGTGCACAGCTTTCTGAATAACTTCACACAGCTTCACACAACAAATTTACAGTGTATGCGCTTGGAGAGCACAATAATTATTCGTTTTATTTACTAATGTAAAGCGCTTTGAGCATGTATATGTAAAGGTGCTATATAAATATCAATATGTATGTATGCTCTAGGTGGCTGGCTCATCAGAGATGTCTTGTCCAGGAACTGGTGATTCTGAATGGATTTTGCTCAAATTTTCACTGATCAATCTTTTTCTCTACTTTTCTCTACTTTTCTCTACTTCTACTATTTAATAACCACCTTAATGTCAGGGTGGACTTAACCAGCTTCAAGTTTTTGTGCAATGTTACATGTTTTTTAGCTCAACTTAATACAAGAGAAATAATATTTTCATGAAGTTAAAAATACTCAACTACATCATTATTGTATTGCTGATTCTTTAAAATGTTACACAGAATTTTACAAAAAAATTGAAAAAAATCTTATGCAAAGTTTTAGACACTTAATTTAATGTTAGACCCATTCTAATTTTTGTTGTCTGTTTGATTGTTTTGTTTGCTTTTTATCAAGTATTTTAATATTGAATGTTAACTTTCCATTTAAATGTTTAAATGAGTGTTGAACAATGCCTTTCACACTTGGCCTAAATGGGTTTAACCTATGTAGCAATTTAGTTTCTCTTTTAGTGACATTTTATTTCATCTGCTAATCCAAAATGCTCTAATAGTAATAGTAAACAAATATACCATGCACTGAGAGGCTCTAGTTGAAATTATGGATCGAGGTGGCAGGAATAGCACTATTTTTTGAGGGGCGTAGCCCCGAAGAATATAGTGCTATTCTGTCGCCGAGAAATCCATAATTTCACTAGTGGCTATGATATATAATACGATATATTTGTTTTATATTTTTCAAACCAACCTTCATAAAAATAATAATAATAATATTAATAATAATTATAATAATAATTTCTGTCACCGAGGAATCCACAAATTCAAGACCGAAAGCTGGCGCCATACAAGTACTGCAGTAGTGTAGCTTTGTAGTGCAGTTACTGCGGCTCAGCGTAAATTGCACAGCCTGAGCGCCGTGACACCGCGGGAGTGACTGTAATAATGATCATCATCGTCATAATCATAATGTGAATTACTTACAATATGAATTTAATGAGGATCTGATATAATAGTCGCTAACTTCATGCACACATGTGCGCCCGTACCCCATCGTCGCATCGGTACAGTATTCAATTATGTTGTGCAGCGGTTTGCTGTGAAACCTGTGAGAAAGTGTATATTATAAATAATGTCTTTGTTTTAATAGGGTGTCTGATCGCGCACCCGATGTTGTGTGCTAAAATCCTTCCCATAGAGATTGCACGCAGCCCTATGCAGTCTATGTGCATTACGCGATCATGCAAAATTGGTCAAAGTTTTTATTATTAAGTCGAGATTCAAACCTTTATTCTTTGTGATCCTGAAGGTGATACTCAATAAATGAGGTGTCATATGAAAGAGCAGATTAATTCCAATATTTCCAGAGGGGCGTCATCTCGAAATTCTAAAAATATCTTGGTCAAAACAGCTATTTAAACATTGTTTCCTGGCTAACTCCGAAATTTGCCACTAATGAGATATGATCATATGACGCCCCTGGCGATAAGCAGTCCCAGTCGTAAGGAAAATATCCCTACGCTTATTTTTTCGCTAGCCCCCAGGGATCACAAACAATTAGTTTGAAAATACCCTTCCCCACATTTTTCGGATCAGCTAAGCAGGGAGGCGTGAGCTCCGCGCCGGCCGAACCCATGGTGATAGCGCGTAAAATCTGCACATGAATAAACATCGGACCGCATGTTTACGAACCCGGAAGTGGATGCCCATTGAAGACAATGGATTGCCGATCGCTTTGAGTTGCGCATCATTTAAGCAACACGCGTACGCTTGCACGCGTATGTGTATGCTTGCATATTGCGCAATTCAGCTGTTGTGCTAAATTTAGCAATACAACATAACTCTGCGTGTACGTCTTTTTCGTCGATTCTTACATAAAATGGATGAATATTATAGGGAATTGAAGGGGCTGTAACTTTTGATAGAAACATCGGTGGGTCTTGAAATTTGAAATGTATTATTCTGAGTGAATGATTTTTTCAATTATCTAACCATAATGGTGAAAAGCAATGCAAAAGGGAAAATTGGAAAATCGTTCAGACACCCTAGTTTTAAGGAAATATAGATCTAAACTAGATCTAGATCTAGAGCTAGGGTAGCGCGCCCGGTATTCGGTCACTTAAGGGGAAATCGCTCATATTTTGAATTCGTACCTCCTTTATTTGGCAATCTACCCATCAAAAGAAAAGAAAATTAGTCCTCTAACAGGATTTTAAAGTCACATAAAATATAGAATAATGCTAAGGAAAACATTTCCGAGAGAAGGAGCAATTTTCTGCCCAGTATTCGGTCGCGCCGCCCAGAATTCGGTCACGCGATTTTAGCGTGGTATCTCCGTTGACAAGGAGCGAAGCGTATTTGCGCACTATTTTCACACAATTGCGCCACAAAGCACTGAATGTCAGTGCGTTGACCGAATACTGGACGAGCGCTACGGCATGGCAAGGGTAATGTATAAAAACCTCTTGCACGGCCAAAAGTGCGTCATTTGCAAATTCGCTGCGATGGAGCGAACACGGAAGAGCTCCTCTTCACATACATACTAAATTCATTGCACCAGCACACGTAGTTGTTTCACAATAGGCTTCTACATATGGCTATGCATGTTAACGCATGTGCTAACAAAACCCGGAAGTGCATAAAGTTGTGCGACACTGACCAATTTCGAGTTAATTTTGAGATCTTTCCGGGGCCCTATACCTGATTTAATTTTGAGAGTTAGGATAAGTTGTTCAACTGCCTGATTTGTGCAAGTTTCATGGTTTATAAATTATTTTTTTGAGTTTGTTACAGCTGTTGAAACGGCTGTCTGACCGAATACTGGATACTGACCGAATACCGGGCGCGTTACCCTACTCCAAAAAAGATAAGAAATTTGACACGAAACTCGAAAGGGGTAAGAAACATAATCATGACCATTATTTGAACAATTGATGAAAATTTAATTATTTTTTTTTAGTAAGTTTTAGTAGGGTGATCTCCACGTCGGAGTCTGGATACGAAAGTATTAGCGCCCAAGCCTAGCCGGTTGTGTTCGGTTTTCAGGTGTTTCAAGAATTGGACCAACACAAAAAGCAGCGTGTGGGACATATCATTAAAAAGTGACTTAGAATAGTGATACAAAAACTCTCCTTAACTCTGTCATAGGTACGGAAAAAATATGGTTATTATACTTACCTAATAGGCGGCTCGTTGTAGAAATCCACTATTTCGAATTTCATCTTAACAACATCTCGTTAAAGGCCAACTACTGCAAATAATGACAGCTGGAGTAGAAATGCCACGAAACTGTCTACAAACAAATGTAATGACGTAATTCCGAGAAATATTAAGGGCGCCCGCATTTCATAATAGTCCTCCTTCATTCGTTCTTTCCTCTTCTTTTTCCTCATCCTCCTTTTTCTCGGCTTCCGAAAGAGATCTTTCCCTCTCTTTTTCTCTTCCTCCTCTTCCCCGACTAATTTGTCTTAGCTTCTATTTTTCTCTTTTCCTATTCTTCTTCTTTTCCTCTTTTTTGTTCTCCTTTTCACTTCGTCCTCCTAAAACTTTCCTTATTCCTCCCCTCTTCCTATATACGTCTTCTTTTAGCTTCCTCCACTTTGGTTCTTCTTCTACTTCTCCTCCTCCTCTTTCTACTTCTTCTTCTCTTTCTACTTCTTCTTTTTTCTTCTTCTTCTTCTTTTTCTTCTTCTTCTTCTTTTTCTTCTTCTTCTTCTTTTTTTTCTTCTTCTTCTTCATCTTCTTCTTTTTCTTCTTCTTCTTCTTCATTCTCTTTTTTTTCTTCTTCTTCTTCTTCTTCTTCTTCTTCTTCTTCTTCTTCTTCTTCTTCTTCTTCTTCTTCTTCTTCTTCTTCTTCTTCTTCTTCTTCTTCTTCTTCTTCTTCTTCTTCTTCTTCTTCTTCTTCTTCTTCTTCTTCTTCTTCTTCTTCTTCTTCTTCTTCTTCTTCTTCTTCTTCTTCTTCTAATCTAATAAGATACCCAGTTCTTATCTTTCTATGAAAATGGGTCTTTAAACTGCTTTATATGTGCCTTTCGTCATTGTTGCTGGTATATCAAGATCTTGCTCAGAATAGTCAAATATTCTTGGCCGTATGGTTGATTATTATTTAAATCGTGGATCATCTTCATGAATGTGCAAAAACATATTCGCGTGTTCAAACATGATGATTGAATTTCATAACGGTTCCATCACTCGACCCCACCACCCCTTTGAGTGCCGCGGACAAATCTACGCTCTTAATTGCCCCGAACGCGGAGGGGAGTGCACTCAGAAGCTGCGAGTTGTTCTTTGGAAAGGGGACATGTATCATTTTATTGCAATGACCCGGTATATATTTGGATTCACCTGGATGGAAAGTTTCTTCTTTTGTTATGAAAGAAGACAATAAATGATATATTCTATATTCTATTCTATTCTATTCTAATTGTACCCAGGGGTGGCGATTCCGAGGGCCGGACGGGGGGGACACGTCCCCCCCCCCACCTCAATTTTTTTAGGGGGGATTTTGAAAAAGTGCAAAAAAAAATGTATAGCAAATACTGACTAAAGACTGCAACCCACTTTTAGGCTCTGGAGGGCCCAAGAGTGCAGCGTTTAGACTAATAAAAATGCAAACATCTTCTCGCTCGGTCGCTACGCTCTCTCGCATTAATATCCTTCAAAATGTAAAGTATAATTGTAGAAAATCTGTATTCCGTTGGCCATAGCGATATCAATATACATGTACATGACAGAGGCCTAGAGTGGGAAATAAAAATCCCATCCATGCCCAAGCTCCTACTTACTAAACATTTACAATCTTTCGGACTGCACATGCACTAATTACCGGCAAAGTAAAAGTGAAGTGTGAACAACAAAAGTAAATTGCTTGTTTTTATACTATAGTTTTGATAAGGAATGTAATTTTTAATACAACAAAACTTAAAAAACCTGTGAGTGGGTAGTCACTTCCGTCCCCTTCGCCCCCTCTCGTTCATCATGCTCCTTCGTCCCTCGCATTTCGCCCCCCCCCCGATCATGAAAAGAAATCGCCGCCCCTGATTTGTACCACCTTCCCCCTACCCCGCCCCTCCCACTTCAGTCTGTGACACTAATGGCCGCCCACCCTTTACTGAGGAAAAAAAACAACATAAAAAGAGCTTAAGTGCCTTTTGGACAGGGGGCTGCATGAGCATGAGAACGAGTACAATTACTATTTAATTGCAATGCCCCATAGTGTAGCCCCTCCCCCCACTATCTTTTCAATCCGCGTCAATAACTGTCGCCTATACCCTCTTTTTAGACATTAAAACAAGCATTTTCCTCCTTAAACCCCCAATTCCCTTGCTGGCAGTGGTTTGTAGATCGAGAATTTGCGGGTTACTGGGAAAAAGCACCGCGACTGTGGTTCACTATGGGGTTCGAATCCCTGTCACAGCTCTGAATAAATTTGGCAAGACATTAATCTACATTAATTTTGTCACTCTCCCCCCACTAGCCAAGTATATATTTAAGTGGTTACCGGTTTGAAGAAACTCCTTGAAGTTCTTCGAAGCGCATATCGGAGACACTAATATAGAATTATGCGCTAATTAAGAAGAACCGAATACAGCCATCATGATATTGTAAAATAGACCATTTTCGTAATTATAATCAAATTTAATGCCCAACAGGTGAATGAAATAATTCTTTACCAGTCACTTAACAAAGATGTATGCATTATAAAACTTGATTACATTACGTACTTGGAAGCTAGGGCTAACAAGACTCCTGAGATCATTATGGGTCAAGATAATTACATCAGAATTTATTTTCGTTCTCCCGTCCCCCCTCACTTCTGACAAGTCATGGATCAGCCCCTGTGTCCTTTTTTTTCTTTTTGCTTCATTACAAAATTGCTGTTTTGTAAGATTTAGGTCATGAATACCCAACTGACTTAATTACATTGTGTCTGACTATTAAACAACTAATTATATACGCTTGACTAGATTTCATGTCCAGTGGAGTCGGCTTAGACAAAAAGCGGAGCACAATAGAAATGGGTGTTTTATTCTAAAGAACACAATCTCCTTGGCTATACTTAGGAAAAAGTCCACGAGTTATATTGTATTGCCTGTTCTTGTTCGATTTAGCGTAATGGTGTTAAATCGCGCGTGGTTTTGTGTTTACCGATTTATTTTCTTCCATCAATAAAGTAGTGTTTTTCGTAAAGCGCTGAATAAAAGTACTGCCTTTCTTTATAGAGACTACATTTTATATCTGTTGTGATGGCGGTGCGCGGGGCGCGTTCCCAGAAATTCTCTCGCGAACGTGAACGATCAAGAGTCGAACTTGATTTAAGGCGGCTGCTATTTTCGTTCGAGAGTTGTCATAATATCTGTTTGATGTATTGTTCAAAACTGGATATTGATGTTATGGAATAGATCTTTGATTTCTTGTACTTAAACTGATTCCGGAGAAGGCGATAAAATGTAGCTGCATTTCTGCCATGGAACGAAACAGTCGGATTATAGTGTACAGTACAGTGTGTGATAAAATGTTTCACATGAAAACAGACCTAAGGACACAAGCAATACAGTAAGTATAACTTGTTCATTATTTTCAAACCGATCATTAACTATTCGAGTTTTCTCACAAAATTGACAACTGTTACATTTGATATTTTGATAATTGTTAACACTATAGCTAGTAACCACACAGATATCTTTTTATCCCCTCGCATGTCTTTAAATATCTTAATTCTCCACAATCATTTGAAGAATATAAAAAGGGAATGTCACAAACATTTTCTGAACTATAAAGCCTGACAGAAAAAACACGAATTTTCAAAATAATAATCAGTTTCTTAAATTTGCCAGAGGGGAGCAGGTATATACTTCGGGGAGAGGAAAAAAGGGATATCACAAATATTTTCCTAGCTAATCATATGAGACCTGGCAAGAAAGGCGTTTTTAAAATAATACACAGTTTCTTAAATTTGCCAGAGGGTGGCATACTCCATGGTAAAGTGACATGCGGGTGCGTTACGTTAATGTAGGCAGAATTTGGTGCCCTTCTCTAGATTCGCCCTCGGGATCTTATCTTTTATAGAGAAACATCACGTTGTGGCGTGCGCCTGTAATCCAGCTAACAATGTAAGATACAAACTGATTCAGCTGAGGACGCAGGTTCGAAACTGAATCGCGTCTTTCGGATGGTGACGTGTCCCCAGACGTAAATAATCATATCTGATTGATACACGTCTGTATAAAACCTCAATACACACACACAGCATTGCAATAACCGTTTTATCGGGACATGTATTTATATCAATTGTAAGTTGTATTTCAGGATTGACGATTAGAAACGGTATACCATGAAAGAAATCTAGACTGACGATCGATCAATCAATCAATGGGGGGGGGGGGCATTATCAAAATGGTAGAATTGCGCGAGAAGGCCATCGAGAGAGGGGAAAAGGGGATTTCTGGATGGAGGGGTCGCACCGTCCTTGATCAAATGTTCTCACCTTCCTTATTATTTCATTTATGTGGGGGAAGGGGGGATTCGCCGTTCGATTGAATGGCAGTTTCCCCTTGCCCCTCTTGCTATGCCACTGATGATCTTTCTTATAATTCGTGTTATCTATATATTATGACAACAATTACAATTATTCAATCCCTCAATCCTTCGAGTGAGATGAACCACTATACCACGACGACTCCACAAATGAGTCATACTTAAAGGGATCCGGTAACTTTGTCTCAGATTCTGAAACAAAATCCTGGATTTAGCTCATGCTGCAATCATAATTATAAACCTTTAGGTCAGTCAGGAACCCCATGACTTTTTACAAGCCGATCGCCTGTCTGATTATCAAGATATTTATCACTGGAAATCGAAACCAAATTTTGCGTTTTCCTAACGGTTTTCATAACACTACAGTAAAACGAGTATGGTAAAACCGGTCACTCAAAGATTTTTACTTTTTTGAGGCACTTCTTGATCATTTTGAAGCGCGATTTTGTTTAGGGCTTCAATATTACACCATGATATCACAGACACTGATAACACGTAGGACCGTGCATCTCAGATTTAACATTGTTAAACGATGCCTTTAACTTAGACGACAGGTGTCATTGATTCGAACAGGACCAATAATACTCACTTAGAGTCCATCAGTTAATAATAGTAAATGTTTTTCCTAAGATTGTAATGATTACATATAATTCCTAGCAACGCGACATGCACGAAATCCGTTATTGTTGCGTACGTTTTCAAAGCAGTATTTACACGACACAATGGCGAACTGCATTGCCTGGAAGGTCTATTATCCTATGAGGTAAAACAAACAATGTCTGTGAAGTGCATGATATATTTAGGGAATTTTCATTAATTGTCACATTTGTGATGAATTTCTATTTTTAATCTGACAATCGTGTTAAATAGAGACTCCATTGGCATTGTATTGGGTTTGCTCATCCGTTAACCAGGTGCGGTTGAAGCTCACACGCGAGTCTTTAAAGGTACTGTGTGCCATTTGCAGCCAACATCAAATTCTGTAGAACTTTGCAGGAATTATGAATATGTCACGTATGTCCTATCTGTGAAATTTAAACGTTAGCATTGTCCTAGTGTTCAAATTATGCAAGGAAACCCGTTTACTTTCTAGACTTCACTGTCAGACACTATTGGGTGACTCACTGAATTCTTTTTTCTTTGGTAATAACATACATAAAATGAGCTGTAAAGGGTACATGAGCATTTGTCTACATCAATAACCCACTTCTTGTCATGGCCAAAATTAAACTGATTGAATCTTTGCGCAGCACAAAACGTACGACCATTCTGTACAAGCTAGAGTCTGAAAATCAAACTATTTACTAAAAAGATTGCAATTCCTAAAGTCGATTCGACAACTAACGGTCGTTATTTTCCCACACAAAGACATTTTCAAGCCCTTTCGTTTTGAGGGAAGTTCTGAATTAGTATTATCTTTCAAATGCCGGTGGAATTTAACCTTTTCATTTTGTTGACCTGCAAATGGGACATACCAGTACCTTTAATAAAGATTGAATCCCTTTGAGGCGCACCCGCGGACCGTGTTAGCGTGACCTTGTACAATTTTGTCAGTTTAGAGCCAGAAAGGGCGTTAACTCTGTGTAATGTATCATAAGTCAATGCCTTTCTGATTCCCAGCAGGTGTTTTCATCTGTGACAACCTGCAAAAGTTTTCATGCATGATCATTCACCAATAGAACGCATTTCGCAAAGATTTTGCTATTTCATTTTGTTTCATTTGGAAAAAATATGTTGTGTCAATCGTGGTTACCTCCAAAGAAAAATATCAAGAATTTACATGCAGAACTAAGAGATTCCAACATAGTGCCTTTCCTAATCTCACACGTATTCTCAATAATCAACATACGAATCAAAGCTTGTAATAATCATGTATCATTTTTGTAATACTCTGACCTGGTGGGTGTTTCATAAAGCTCTTTGTAAAGTTACGCATGACTTTACGAATGACTTACATATGAAAAGCCAAATGGGATGCTCAATCATTTTTTACTGCATCAACTTAAGTTGAACTGTGCAGATGTAGATTAACATTCTTATTATAACAAACATTTTCAATGCAAAGTATTTTTTTGCCATAATTTAATTGAGGTTATTGGAAATATAGTCACACTTTGTTAAAACATCAGGAAAAACTTTGGGCATCCTATCTGGCACTTCATATTCAAGTCGTTCGTAAAGTCATGAGTAAATTTACGAACAGCTTTATGAAACACTCCCCTGTTCCAAATTGTTATGGTGTTGCTATCAAGTTACTGCTTTTTGTTCTATGTTCCTATTCATTACCTACAATTTTATAAATATAAAGTGTTTTATGTAATTTGGTATTTAATTTAATATGTTTTATTCACAATTGCAATTTGTATTTACAATGAATTTTAATCTTTGTATAACATGTATAAATCAGTCTTTGTACACTGCAAAAACCAGGGTGTTAAATTTCTAACACCAGTATGGTATTGAATTTTTTTGACACCATTGGTGTTATTTTTAACACCGGTCAGATTTAAGCATGCATTAATAATTACTGGGTGTTAAGTAACATGGTGTTGTTTTATGCTTGGTGTTGAAAGTATCATCACGTGATTTCGTTTAAGGCGGTTGATTGGTCGAATAAGTTTTCACAAAGTGTACGCGCGCTTAATGATTACTTTACACGTGTTCACAGAAAAATACATTTATCATGATTTGTTAAGCAAATTATGACAATGCACATCAATTTTGTGATTTGTATTTTCCTTTGGCAATTATTGACCAATAGATTATATGTCCGATCTTGTTACAATTATATTAACGTTTTAGCAATAGATATATTGATTATATGATTACTAACCAAGAAACAACATGCATGTTTATTATATATATATGTGTACCAGCCTATACCACAACTAGGCGTTGTGGCGTGCGCCTGTAATCCAGCTAACAGTGGAAGTTACAAACTGATTCAGCCGAGGACGCAGGTTCGAAACTGAATCGCGTCTTTCGGATGGTGACGTTAAAGGTCGGTCCCCAGACGTAAATAATCATATCTGATTGATACACGTCTGTAAAAACCCAATACACACACCACATACATGTTAATCTTGAATTTACTTCAAATGATCTATGTGATGGAGTTAATGCAATGGAGATTAGAATATACCTATTGGTGGACAGTTGCCAACATCGATTATGAATTATCAGTTTACCACTGGTTCCTCTACCCTGGTCGATAATGGTCGATAATAGGGAATATGGAATGTGGGACCATTAGACATACATAGAAAAATCTCTAATCAACAAGAATATAAACACCAAAAGTGGAATTGAATTTGTTATGATTCCAGATATTGGTGTTAATCTACACCAGTAGGAGTTGTCAAATATTAACACCAAAAGTGGAATTGAAATTATCTAATTCCAGAAAATGGTGTTAAGTAACACCAGAGGAGTTGCACGATATAGATACCAAGGGTGTTAAATTTAACACTCTGGTTTTTGCAGTGTACTGCAAAACATGTTTGAATAAACCTTTATTGAATTGAAAAACCTTTATTGAGTTGAATTTTAAAATGTGTATCAGTATAATTAGAACTAAATTCAGCAAAACTAAATTTATATATTCCTTATTAATAAATCCCTCCCAAGAAGCGTCCTCACAAAAAGGTATTACAGATAACCTACAGTCATGATTGCAACGGTTTTGTTTTAGATCAAACAAATCAAATATTGATATGATTCTATAACAGTCGTTATCTCCAAAACAAACCAACCAATTGAGCCAACCGGCATGTCGACCGAGTGACACCCAATAGACTACTGTTTCCTTTTTCTCTTCTTTCTTTTTCTTTTCTTTTCTGTTCTTGTATTTCCTTTTTCCTTACTTTTCTGTTCTTCTCTACTCTTATCTTCATTTCTCTCTTTTTTTCTTGATATTTAGTCTTTGTTTTGTTTCCTTTTCAATTGATGTCTTTTCTTTCTTTTTTTTTTTGCTTTTATTTTCTTTCTTTTTTCATTTTCTTTCATCTTTCTCTTCTTTTCTTTTATTTCCTCTATTTTCTTCTCTTCTCTTTAATTCTGTTTTTTATTTTCTCTTATCTTTCTTTTCTTCCTTTGTTACTTTTCTTCATTTTTTTTCTATTCTTCTTTTTTCTTTTCTTTTTTCTTAAAGGTTTTGTTTCCTTTCATTTTTCCTTTTCCATGTTTCTTTTTGACAGTTTGAAAAGTAGACTATATTTCAAACTAAGAAGAGAGGCCTTTCAAATTGTTAATTGGACCAGTTTCTAATAATCCTCCCCCCAAAATATTAAAAAAACATTAAATTAATTTCTGTAATATGTAGTTTTACTTTATAAGTCCGCCCGACCGTCTTGTGCCAATATTATATAGGCCTACATTTATTTTTGTAACGCATTTTGCAAATTTCTTTCCCTTGTACGTTAAATTTAAGAATGAAATTATTGCAATGAAGTAAAATCATCTTTTGAAGGCAAAGCTCTTTCTAAAGGTAAATTGCTAAACAATTCTAAAATTTGCAGTACTATCATGCAAACAAATGAATTGGTTGGTATAAATAAATAAAATTATCTTTATGGCCACGTGACCTTTATTTCTAAGACTCATAGACCTCCTTTGCTTTCAATCAGAGAATCTTTGTTTTTAACACGCATTCAGTTTAGTTAGTTTAGTTTATTTCTGTATTAAAAAATCACACCCGTCATCCGACGGCCGGCCTAAAAAGGCCTATGAGTGATAACATCAAAAATAACAGTCATAAACAATTTGACATGGTAACATAGTATAAATATAACATAATCACAAACACAGAAAAAAGAATATTCATGTATTACAGTGTAATTAAAAGTTGGTTGGCATGCACTATTACATACCAACAACAACAACAAAAGACAGGAAAGAAAAGAAAGAAGAACAAAATTATTCATTTAAGTAGTACAAAAATTCTTGACGAGTTGTTAGGATTGTTTGCAAAACTGGCTATTAAACTGCTTAGTGAGTCGGCTGAAATTAGGTACCTAAATTGTTGGTGTATGGTAAGATCCGAAAACGTATGGTCATTTTCTAATATATCATTAAGAAGTTGTGATCTGATGTCATTATATGCAGAACAAATCATGAAACAGTGGAACTCATCTTCTATGTTACTAGAATTACAAAGAACACAGTATCTTTCTTCATATGGAACATTTTGACGACGCCCAGTTTCAAGAGCTATAGGGGCACAACCGCATCTAAACAAAGGCAAAGCACGTCTGTTTGATCTATTTTGACATTCTATTACATATTTCAAGTCACTTTTGTCTTGTCTATTGTTACTGGGGTTAATAAATAGCTCATTCGAAGAAGAAAAAAACGTACGCGTGTCTATGCCTAGCAACGCCTACTAACTTACTAACAATAACATATCACTGCTATGTAAAAAAAAAAAAAAAATACCGTCATGCTAGTAATAGACAAAAGGGTTTCATAATTTGTTATTGTCGCATTTATTTATTTTTTATTTATTTTGTTATTCGAAGGAACGAAATGTTATCCTCTAATAATATCTATAAAATATTCGTTATGATTGGTAGACCCCGGGGGTAGGCATACACTGACGCAAAATGTGATTTCCATATGTACATGTATCACGGTGACGATGATTATTTGTGTATGCCAAGTGGTTAGATTATGAGACTCGAACAATTTTCATTGGACGCATGGAAATGAAAAGGACAATCATTACAATAGCACCATTTTATTCACATTGGGTGCATTCTCTCTCTCTCTCTCTCTCTCTCTCCATTACCCCCTTCTCTCCCCACCCACCCCTCTCTGTCTCTCTCTCTCTCATTCCACGCTCTTCCTCAGTCCCTCTCCTTGCCTCCATCTCCCTCTCTCCCCTCCCTTTTCACACTTTTACTGCATACTGTCTTCCTTCCTACTTCCAATTTTTCTGCCTTCCTCGTGTGTGTGTATGTGTATGTGTGTGTGTCTCTCTCTTTCTTTCTCTCTCTGCCTCTCTCCCTTCTCTCTCTGTCTCTTTCTCTATCTCTCTCTCTCTCTCTCTCCCTCTCTCTCTCTCTCTCTCTCTCTCTCTCTCTCTCTCTCTCTTCTCTCTCTCCCCTCTCTCTCCCTCTCTTTCCCCAAATCTTCTCGCTCACAGTCATTCAAATGATATCAAAATTAACCTAAGTTCATTTTAATGATATACTAACCCCAAATTTTACCGATTGAGATGCTAAAACATATTTTCTGTACAGGGCCTATATTTACCAACATGCATGGCTATAACTTTGACAACGAAAAATCATTTAAATTTCATATGTAAAGCGATCTCGTTAGAGGTCACTATAGTCGGCACGCTCAAACCAGGGTCGCTGCTCAAACTGCTTTCGTGCTGCCTCAGACATCACGTATAGCATAACGAAATATTATTCGAAACACTGGAACATCCGTGTCGAAATTTCGGGACACAACATTACAAACGTCAATCACAAACCGTAAAATCAAGGAAAACGAGATTTTAGGAGTATCGCTCTTTCGCGCTCAACAGGACAAGTTTTATGAAATTCATTGAAACGTTTTGATGTAAATTGTGATCACCATTACAACGATCATGCGGGATCGACATGAACATGTTGATGATCGAAAAGGTAAGGATGACCTACAATTTTGTGTCAGCCATTTTTGCACGATCGAATTATCTTTATCATATCTAATGGACAACTTGTTGTGCCTTCATTCAAAGAGCCTACTATTTTCTGCTTCAACTAAAGACATATTTTCTGGAAAGAATAGTATTAAGATTGTGATTTCTGTATTTAGTTGTATTCCTTTTGTTCCTTATTTCCATCGGAAATATCGTCATTTGTTCGTACCTAGGGATGCATGAATCAACTGAATTCTCAATAATAGATGTTAAAGGAAACCTCATCCCAAAGAATACGTGTAGGGTATTCTGAAAAGTGAGATGTATTCCTGCCCTTTGAAGTACAAAATTCCTTACGAAAATGTACAAGAGATATATAAATGAAGATATTACTAGCATGATGTGACGCCTTTTAGCATGACATGGGTGCAGCCTTTTTCTTGAAAATATGACGTACCAGTTGAAGTTGTACATGTATCATGCACCAAGCTTTAGTTGGAAAGACTTTTTAAAGCAATAACGAAACCTTTTCTTTTCAATGAGGAAAAATCATAGCTGAAAAGATAGAAATTATATTTGGTAAGAAGGGGGAACAATTGTAACTAATTCATTTAAAAATACTGATATATAGCAGTTGACGAATCTATTTCATTTATGAAAAACCTTTACCCCAGAAGAGCACCAACTTATTTATGCAATTTGCGTTCTGGCAATTGTAGTACAAAGGATAATAACAGGTGAATGAAATGCTTCATCACCACACACACCTGGGAAGGAAGCACCATAAATATTTGAAACATTTACTTGATAAACGATAGTACGTCACGTTATCAATAAAATGGCGATACCCATGTCATGCTGAGAAACTGTATATTATTCTTGCTTTATGCCTCTCTCATACACTTTGGTGGGGAATCTTGCAGATTAATGGGCCAGAATATAATAAATCTCTCAGAATAAGTAAAGTCATATCTTGGGGTGAGGTTTCCTTTAAGCTTTGTTTAAAAGTGTAAGAATGAGACATTAATGACATGAAAGTTTAATGTCTAACTACTTTGCAAAAGAATTTCAGTATATGCGACGCATCATCTCTACAACACATGAAAAAGAATGAAATTAAAAGTTAAGTAATCAGGATTTATGATAATTAGTCAAGGCAACTATTCCTTAGGCATGTTAGATTAAGTCTACGATTAATGTATTGCGGTTTTTTTTAATAGTTTTCATTAAAATGTCACTTTCATCTTGACATAAATTCTAGAAATACTGTTCCTAATCATAAAATAAAATTGTATATCGATGAAACAGTTTTCAATCAGTAAACATTTTCACACATATTTATATTTTCAATCCACGCAAGATTTGTTTTCCGTCTCAACAATAAGAAACAGTATTATTTTTATTACTAATAAATAACAATAATATATGAGATTTGTAAGGCACCGAATCAACTTGAAATATAATGCTAAGGGCGCACTTGTGAAATTAAACAAAAAAGAGATCTCATAAAAGCATCTGCGTTATAAACAAAGGAACAGAAGTAAGACAGAACATACAAAAATGACAGAACATTTAGTTATATGCCGAATCAAACAGATACGTTTAAAAATTATTTTTAAACAGTTCATTTAACTGATATTCTATTACGGATCTCTCGAGGGGGAACATTCCAGAACTAAGGGCCTGCATGAGCAAAAGGTCCTTTCCCCACAGTCTTTACAAACACAATCGTTACAAAACTTTTGTCTAGAATTTCAAATTTGTATCACACAAACAAAAACAGTTTCCACTTATGTATATATAGATTTAAAAACTTGTTTTATATAGTGTCTCTTCTATATACAGGTAAACCTGCTTTAGTGACCACCTGTCTACAAAGACCACCTGTCTTCAAAGACCACATTTTTTGTTTCCCTTGAAAATGGTTTCTCATTGAAACATGTACTAAAGGAACCTGTCCACAAAGACCACTTTTTGTGTTTCCCTTGGGCGGTCGCTATAGACAGGTTTGACTGTATATGTAGTCTACGTTCAGTATGTTACAAATATTGAGTTATTATTTTATGTTGTGTAATATCCATATTTTCTGTTATGGAATTTGCATCAATATGCATATTGATTTAAAATACTTCACTTCTGGTACCATATAGTGCATCCACGTGACTATATAAAAATATTTAGGAAAACAGTATTTACAATGCCCAATCCAATGAAATATACGTGCAATAATTATTAAATCAATAGGCTAGGAATAAATATATCATGTTCATTAGCTTCGGTCTGTACCATGCAGTACTGTTTGTTCTTATGTAGTGCCTTTACTATCATATTCTATTGTGATAAATATCTGTGCAGTATATCAACTATATATAAGGTTGAAGTGCATCATGTATTAAATTGTGTAGTTAAATTTCTATGCCGCGGGGCGGAAATCATTTCAAAAATAAGCAGAGCTGAACCTATTGAACTCAAGTCGTATCTCATCATCTAAAAGCACACTGGACGTGAAAATATGTTGTGTTATGCAGAGATATTTCATGAACCCTAGGGTGATTGTCGTTAAGGAGGTTTAATCAAGATAGATGGGCGAATGGGAATAGTACTGAATTGTTCTGTATCACAGTTTTATTTAGGCTCCTTACATCCTCACACCCTCATTTTGCATGTCATATCTATACAGTATTATATGCGAAATTCATTCAATAATCAATATATATATCTGTATGTATTCATCTGTTTTATTTTGTTACCGACTTATCAGATTATACGGCTCACACTTCAAACTTCACATTAAGAAAAGGGGATGTCAGTGTTATATTATTATTATTATCATCATCAACAACAACATTATTCTGATCATTACAAATTAAAGATCATTATTGTTGTTGTTGTTGTTGTTGTTGTTGTTGTCGTCGACGTTGTTCATTTATTATGTTATTACCGGGTGGGAAGTTATTCCATGAATACTTTCAGCGCCCAGGACATCTTTGCTAAAGTCAGGGTAATGACAACACTTTGTAATAAAGCGACTTAAGCGTTCCCTGGGACGAATATAACGTGTGCAAGAGCTAGAGTCGTTTGATTATTTTTTTTCTTCTCATTAGTGTAAGGTTTTTATATTTTTAATTTCTTCTTTTAAATGATTGCCAGTTTGTATGTTCCTAAATCTTGCAGACTTTAGCTCCTCACCCAGGAGGCAACTGAGCTGAAATTGAACTTTGACAGATGCAAATGAAATGCTCTCGTCTAGAAAATGAATGAATACGTTAAATCTGTAGTACTTCAGTTTGGTATAGCAAAATAGATTGAACGTATCAACCTTTAACAAAATGTGTGCGTGCCGTTTTGTGCGTGTCACGAAAGAAACCATTACAAACATAATGATGAAAACTTTTCCGAATAAAGATTCTTTTTTTGTCACGTACAAAATTACCTCGTCATATTATAATCAGTATTTAGATAATGATTAATTAATCTTAGTTGATTAATTATCTTCCTTGATACAATTTGACTTGAACGACACGCGCTGTACTTTGGAGTCTAATAGGAAAATAATAGCTTGATTGCCGCTGGAAGTAACGAGTGTTCCCTCTTCAGAAGAACTTTGTTGCAATTCAATTACTTTTTATCGCTTACTAATAATAAAGTCAATATTTGTAAGATAACTGTATGATGACCCCGATATAGCTTGAAATGAAATTAATTAAACAGATCAAAGCTATGCTGAAGAATATTCCCATCATATTGAGGGTATAATTTGTCATTCAGGTCACGGTATTGCAGTTATATACATATTTATTATGATAAGCAAAGTTTTAAGATAATATATGCGACCTTTTTAATGGCTTGTTTTACCGAAAATTTGAAATAGAAAATTGGTTTGATTCGATTGGCCTGTTAGAACCATCATTAGGATGGAACATAGTCGAAAGCGAAACCTCTGGAGCATTCCAAAGAAAGGAAGAGATGCACAAAAAATACCAAAAAGAAATAGTATGGCACAGTACGATTATATCGGTTTATATAGAAAACAATGATGCACGTTTGTAAAAACACTATATAAACACGTTAAAGACACATAGTAGTGGGCTCTCATGGGGAGTTCGACACCATTCGGGTGTTTACCTAATATAATAACAAAAAATGTCAATCACCAGGATTAGCTTTCAGTTTTATGACCAACAGGCCTAATGTAATGCTTTGCATTTTCCGCCAATCACCCCATATGGAAATATCATTATATTACAGTTCCCTCAACCGAAGACTCTCCGAGAGACTGGGGGTTCTTGATGGAACTAAGGGTTTGCTGTGTGCGACCCATTAATGGTATTTCCACCATGTCTGGTGTCAGCGAATTATGACCTGCTTGCACATGGGAACTGACGACCATCTCCCTTTAAATATGATTTTTAAGTGGTCCTTAAGTGATTCCTTTGGAGGGGTGTTTCACAAAGACTAAGATCGACTTTAAGTTGGACCTAACTATGGCAGGCCGTTCATGCCACTGTTTGCTCTCACCATTATGATCTTTAGATAATATTTTGTCCTTCAATAATGAATTATCAAAAAATATAAATTCTGTAGATTTGTGACCATGATTTGTAAGTCCCTTGAGAGACCAATGCCAGTAAATGGTGAGAGCAAACAGTGGCATGAACAGCCTGCCATATTTAGGTCCAACTTAAAGTCGATCTTAGTCTTTGTGAAACACCCTCCCCCAGGAATCCGTTCATTCATACTACGCCCTACCAGCAAAATACCGAGCACCCGACAGAACGTTCTGTCTTTCAAAAATTATCCTCTTATGCTTATCTTGATGAACGTCATTAAGGATAAGAAGATATACTGCGGGCTTTAATAGATAACGATACAACTACATGAATGAAAGCTGAATTGGAATAGAAGACATGTTACTCGTTTCGTATTATCATACGAAATGTAATGTCAAGTTACAAGACACAAAGCGTCCACTGAGAAATACATCTTAAAATCCTCTTGTTCAAGGTGTGTATGACTAGTCAATATTAAAAACCATGAAATCAATTTGGAAATGACTACATATTAATTCTCTGTATATGGAAGGCAGGGGCGGATCCAGCCGGCGGCAAGGGAGGGGGCCTAAAAGGGGCCGGTCGATTTTTTGCTCAGTGGGGGGTAGTGAGCACAATTTTTTTGGCACCCGAAAGGGTATTTTTTCCAACGGCCAACCCCCCTTGGGCGCCAGGGGTAGTGAGCACACTTATTTATTTTTGGCACCCGAAAAACTTTTTCCTACGGGAAGGGTGATTTTTTCCACTGCCACCCCTTGGGCGCCAGGGGAGGGGGCACATCTTCTTTTTTCAAAAAGGGTGTTTTTACCTGTTTTTTGCTAGGGGAGGGGGCTCGGGTCCCCCCCTGGATCCGCCACTGATGGAAGGGCTTGATTGATAGAGTTCCATCAGCAATTTTTAGACAGATTTTGTTCGTTCAGAAGAAAAAAAAATCAATGATTGCATTACCTTTGTGTGAAGATTAGATGGACAATAACGGTGAACAAAATTTGCATATACATGTATTCAAAGTCCATTGCCTCCTTCTATACTGCTGACATACCCCTCTCTCTCTCTCTCTCTCTCTCTCTCTCTCTCTCTCTCTCTCTCTCTGTCTCTCTCCCTCTCTGTATCTCTACTGTCTGTCTTTGTCTCTCATTTTCCCCTTTCTCTCTCTTTCTCTGTATCTCCCTGTCTCTCTCCACTCTTCTCTCTCTCTCTCCTTTTTTCTACCCCCTCTCTATATTTCTCACTTATCGGACAGTGAATTCCATCATCATCATGACTAACTAACAGTGATTCTGTACAGGCAATTTGTGTTTAATTCCCACTATTCAATCAACTATTTTTTATTTCCAATCAAAACAAATACATGTAACTACATGTACTGTATTTTTCATTTTTCTTTCTAATTCACATTTCTTATAAATACAGTGGCTGATATTTTAACAAGTCACACTAATTTTTAAAAGATATCGTGCATACCTATTTATTTTATAAATTAGACAACGAAGCCCTCTTTGCATAATTATAATTTGTTGATAGGTAGTTGTATTGGATTTCTTGTTTTTATTATGCATTCGATAAAGATGACTTGTCACTTTTGAGGCCTTCTTATTGCCTTATTGACCCTGTCAAAATGCGATCACGAGCAGACATTACTCCGCCATTCCTTCACGTAATTCGAATCGAAGGTGTAAATTACTTCATTATCTAAGTGCTATATTTACAGATAAGATTGTTCTTGAGATTTATTTATTTACAATGCTTTTATAAAACATTGATAGGGGGAGTAGACACACGACTGTAAACTCATGTTATTTTTTTCTCTTTAGTTCGTCAATATTTGCTCTATAAAGAAAGCTGAACTGTTTTAATTGACACTTTTGATAATTGAATAGGTTCGTGAAACACCTTGAGATACTGAATATGAGAGGTAATCATATAATTACAATTAACAGAAGTAGTTTTGAAATAATAAATCGGTGGAAGGCCATTTTAATATAAAGGCCTGTAAACATTCACATTATTGATCTGGCTCTTGCAACGATTTGAAGTCAAACACATTACAATGTCTTCGGTTGGAACGATAGTTTGATGATGAAACCATGCAATATTTTCAATAGTTTTAATTTAGGATTTTATGGAATGATTTATCCTGCAGTGAAACATGTCATCGTGGATGTAAACATATTGTAGGCTGGGTGAAGATGGAGTCCGGCTATCACATTCTGTGATACTAGCACCCTTTCCTAAATATATTTGTTTAATGTATAAGAGGGCACCGGTCTTAGTCGATAAATAATATGCGAGATAAAATGGCCATTGAGTGGAGGAGGGTGTGGTAGGAGGGAGTGGTATTGTCTTGTTTTCACGCTACCTCAAGTTCTCCCTTTCTTTCTCTCTATCTCTTTCCAAAACAAAACAAAAAATCTCCGTCCAATTAGGGGGGGGGGCAATATGGTTTCCGAAACTCCGTAGATACGCAACTGCTTGGTTCTGACTATGGTAACGACCCTTCTCTATCTCTCCCACCATTCATTTCAGGTCTTCGACCAACCCCACCAGCTCTTCCTCGAGATAAAGGGAGAGACCCATCGTCTTCTCCCCGAGTTGCTGATCGGTTCACCACCATGGAGAAACATCGTCCAATCTGGGCTAGGGGTCTGACCGCAACGGAACTGGACCAGCGACAGGAACAGGCCCGGATGATGAACCACGGCCACCAGGTACTCCTCGAGTCCAAGCTAGGGAAACTGGACCTGAGGGAGAAACGCTCTGTCAAAGACATCAGACGGAAGACGGAGAGCATGCTGGAGCTTCTGCAGAATATTCAGTCCTCGACGCCGAGGCTGGGCCCGCTTGAGAGACCAGGGTCGACGATGACCTCGGGAGGGCATCGTGTCCTCACACCACAGCCGGAAGACAAGAAACGACTGATGCCTCCGGGACACGTATGTGAGGAATCATCATCAAGCGGAGAGAGTCCAGAACACGACGACGATTCCACATCATCAAGGACATCGGCTCATGACTTTCATTTGCCACGGTTGCAGTCGAACCCGGCAATTCCAAAGTTTAACACACGTCGACGATTCAGCGCGAATGACGCCTTCATGACACAGTCAATTGAACGATTTCATGCCTACAAAGAAAATCTGAGAAGATTTCCTTCAAACGAGGCCATAGAAGAGAATGGTGATGTTTTTGTGCGACCACCGAGCACCCCGAAGCAGAGTCGTAGAAATTCGCAGCAAAGATTACACGTGAATGACGAAGAGGTGAACTGTGTAGGGTCAAGATCCCTGTGTAGCTCACGGAATGATCTTGAATCCAACTCAAGTCAAGGCGATGAACGGCCATCCCGCGTAAGCTTTAAGAGTGGCATTTCTTTCTTGAGACAGGTATCTGAAGGCATCACTGTGGATAGTGGTATCCGCAAGCCTGAAGAGTACCAGGCCTCGCCAAATGACGAGATAGACGCCATAAACACAGCCAACAAGAACCTTTCGAGGCCGTCGACGTCGCCGTCCATTTCCCGCAGTTTGTCAGTCTTAGCTCCAGAATTCTTGCCAACCATCAGAGTTCAGACTAGAAGTGAAAAACGACCCGACAAGGAAGACGATCACGAAAATGATGACGACGATGAAAACGATGATGTCGGAGATGTGTCTGTTGTCGTTCCCTTCCACCATAAAACTGAACGATCGTTACACAAGACGAGGCGGCAATCGTTGGCGATAAAACCGGCAACGTTCAGGAATCTGGACAGTCGTCGGAACTCGTCCCCGGACGTCCTGACGTCGACGATCACACTGAACCAGAGGGCACTTCTCAGATCGAGACAGATGTCGACCAAAAGTCTTCCAAGCTCTCCCAGGTGGAACAGAAGTGACAACGTCGACTTGAAACTGAAGATCAAGAACTTTCTCGATAAAACAGATTCCTTTATTCAGTCTGGAGAATGATCACAGGGAGAAGATGAATAATAATATTGTAGGTCCTCTTCATAATATGATCTCTCTCTCTCTCTCTCTCTCGCTCTCTCTCTCTCTCTCTCTCCGTCTCTCTCTCTCTTTCTCTCTCTTTCGCTTTCGCTTGCGCACTCTCTCTCGCTCTCTCTATCCCTCTCTCTATCCCTCTCGATCCCTCTATCTTTCTCTCTCTTTCTCTCCCTCTCTCTCTGTATCTGTCTGTCTCCCTCTCTCTGTATCTCTCTCTTGCATTTTATATATCTTACCTCAAAATGCTCCCTGCAGGATCTTCCCTTGTACATATGTATTTTCATTTGAAAATGGGCCTTGTGTGTTAGCTTTTGTTGATATAATTTAATTATAGTCATTATGTAACATGTATTACATCTCGAGGAGCATGACCATGATAATTAAGAGTCTCTACAAATAAGAAATATATTTTTCACTTTCTAAAACGTTGCCAACTCCTGCTGCCGCTAACGGTGCGGCCTTTTAAAATTTTGATATGCTGGTCGACAAGTCCCCCTCCCCTTCCCTTCTCTCTCTCTCTTTCTCTCTTTCCATCTTTCTATTTCTAATACTACTTGATATTCCAAGCCTTTTACTTTGTTATATATTATGATACAATTAATTTCTACATATTTATTTTGATAGATTAGATTATTTACACTGTTGCCCAAAAAAAAAAAAAAAATTAAAACCTCTTTTCATGATATCATTGTGATGATTTATTCCTGATAGATGAAATCTATATCTTTTCAGAATTGTATTGATCAATCTTTATGACTCTCTGGATTGATCAATAACGTTATGAGAATATATTGACTTTATCTATCGATAATAAACCATGGGGGTGTTTCACAAAGACTAAGATCGACTTTAAGTTGGACTTAAGTATAACAGGCCATTCATGCCACTGTTTGCTCTCACCATTTACTAGCATTTGTCTTTTAAGGGACATACACATCGTGGTCTCAAATCTACAGAGTTTACATATTTTGATAGTTCATTATTAAAGGAAAAAATATTATCTAAAGATTATAATTTAGAGACCAATGGTGATAGCAACCAATGGCATGAATGGCCCGCCATACTTAAGTCCAACTTAAAGTCAATCTTAGTCTTTGTGAAACACCCCCCATATTCTCAAGACTCCTTCATGAAAACAAGTCAGAAAAAAATATTCCAACTTTATGGGCAACAGTGTGTTGAGAACTCGTAACGATAAACTTATAAATCATGCCTCGTTATAAACAATAATTTGATCTTTACATTGTACAAAAAAAAGTTTTATTAAACGAAGTAATTTCATACTATAAAAGAATGGCTTAATCGTGTTACTATTTCTGTGAATCACTGGCAAATGTTTTGTGAAATGTGAACTGAGCACAGTTGCGTCGATTGACAATTTTGAATGAGATGTGCAGTCGGACCATATTTGCCGACAAAATAAATCAGATTTTCCAACAAGCAAAAAAGAAAGGAAAGATGGAACAGAAAAAAAATAGGTCATCAACTTTATAAGATTTGCCGACATAATTGTATTAATTGGATGTAACCCCCCCCCCCCGGCCCCCCTGTAGGGACAATTTCGACATCTCGAACTGTAAAACATAACTATTATGTTTCAAATTCACATTAGCCACTTACGATTTTACACGAATGTATCTTACACATGCCCAAATTTAGAACATGCGTTGCTATAGAAATACAGATTAAAAAATAAAATAAATACGGAGAAATTTGAAATGAATCTAAGAATCGTACAAGGCTTATAAATATATTTTTTAAAAGATGACATTTTAAAAAGCGTATTTCAAATATGATCCGAGAGTTGGTTTAAACTTTTATTTTCATTTCCTAGAAAGTTTGCTAAATCAGAATGGCATTAGTAAATATCCACAATTAATTTGTTTTTACAAAAATAGCACATTTGTGAGAAACTGAAAAAAAACGTGACATAATAACTCTATTCGTAATGCATAAGTCAAAACACTGTTGAATATGATTTTGCTCAAATAATGTTGAAATGGAAATGATCGGTTTAAAGAAACGTACATAAATATTCATATTTTTACCGGTGATTTTCGGGTATTTGCCTCCTTCTTTTTCGTTATACACATTGGCTTTATATGCAACGTAGGCATATAGAAGAAAAGCAGAAAATTCCTACCTGCAAAAACGGTCGGTACGCTTACATAAAAATTAACACAAATATGTTTAGTCTAAAATGCTAAATATCTCTTAATCCCATGACAACGGTATTAGCATTTACAATTTAATGATAAATAATGTGTAAAGTACAACATGAAATGTATCTTTAAAACAAACATATTATCAACAGAAAGTAAGAGTATAGAACGTATAAATAAACAATTTGGGTGGCTTAGCTTGCAAAATATTTTAACATTAAGGAATATTGTTTTAATTTTTTAATACATTTACGAGCAGTTTCTTAGATCCATCATTTTGCTAATTTTGCAAACAGTATTCTAAGTTGACATCAAATAAAATTGTTTAAAATATACTATATATATACATAGTTAACACAAAATTTATTTTCCTGTAATGACCTATCGTGATGGGGTAAGCTGCAGTAAAATAGTTTGTTAGGTGGATGGTTTTAATAATTTGTGCATACACTCTTAGACTAGGCACACTAGATGCTAGACACTAGATGCATATTCGAATTTGACATTCATAAACTCTTCTTAAGTGTAACAATCGAAAAAAAAAAATAGTTTGGAATGACTACATTTTCATTGAGCAAATTATTAATGATACGTACGTAATACTTCTTCCATCGCAATAATTTGGCTGGGGGGGGGGGGGTTATAAGTTTTCATTATATGATAAGAAACACGCAGATATTCTTGCTAATACCGCAGTCACAACGCCAAGCCGACTCCAACCAATTGCAAACTGACCGATTCTTGGTCATAAGAGGTAATGCATTTTGTTCTTCATTCTCTTCGTCGGTCTGGGCCCTGTCTCATAAAGAGTTGCGATTTATTTGAATCAATCGCAAGTCCTCCAATAAATCGCAAGTTTGCAGTCCCCTATCTCTTATGTACATAGTTGCGATAATTTTCAATCGCAAATAAGTTGCGATTAATCGTAACTATTTTTAAGACGGGACCCTGGTATCGGTTTCTTCAATGTTTCGTGACTGAGGTATGAATACGTAGGCATCAGTCCAGCTGACAAACGCATTCTTCAAATTATACTATATAGTATAGATGTGTGGTATTATAAAGTACCTACGTGGTAAAAACAAATATTCAAATAGTTATAAAGTAGCTACGTGGTTAACAAAATATATATATTTTGGAAATTAACGCAAAGTGACGATATCCCAGTTTCCTTCAACTGCGACTTATGAGATAACATCATGATATTAATGGATAAATGTACCGCCAAACACGAGGACAATCAATGGTACGACCAACTTTGGGCAAGTGTCCAATATAGCCATCCCCTTTTGTCAAAAGCTGAGCATAGCAATCACCAAAGTTGGGCATATCATGGACCCGAAATTGATCGGTAACAAAATGTATTGAATCGTTCATTATTTGCTCTCATACGATGGAACACCCTTAATAACAAAAGCTGATTTCCATCACAGAAACATATAACAGATAAAAATGCATTTGATATGTTAAATTCATATATATAAATGAAAATTGATATTAAAAATAATAATAACGAATTAAATCATTCATAATAATTACCTTCACGTTAGGCATTTTTTTAGATAAAAAGTTTTTAAATATGTATGATTTATAGATCCGAATAATGTTGTTAAAAACTAAGAAACAGAAAGACCTGTCGGGAATCACAGTTCAAAGGTCAACAAGGTGTACTCCTGTTAAGTCTTTTGTCAATTTCATTTTCCATTGTTGACATCAACTCTAAACTAATGGCGTCGAGATTTAGTGTTTCATCGTCTTTCGATGTCGACCCGTCGTTAGAAGAAGTTGCGTTGTGCTCAAAACCTTCTATGACTATGTGGTCGGGTTCGTCGTCGACCTCGGTTTGCGAGCCCGTGTCATTCCCTTCGTCTTCCTCGTTTTCGGTATCGTCCACCTGTCCGTCTACCGCAACCTGATCGTCCGAATTATGGTCTGAATCAATTTTAACCGCTTCGGTGACTGACGTTTCTTTCTCAACCGCGCCTAATTCAGGATCTACCGCGGCCCAGTCAACCGGCGGGCTTTGCGGTTCCTCGACCACAACCGGTTTCAGTTCGATCTCGACAATAACCGGCGGATTTTTATGCGTCACTTCTTTGGCGGATTTTCGATTGACCTTCGCGTAGATCGCCTTGTCGTCATCATCGTCCTCGAGTCGTCCTGGCTCGTTCCAGGGGTACGGATACACCATATGGTCGATGTCCTCCGTGACGACCACGCCGCTGTCGGGACGATCGTCTCCCGATGGCTGAGGTCCCGAAGTTTGGGTGTACTCGTCTACACTGGTGACTATGCCATCGTAGAAGGCAGTATTCACATGGCCGTTTGTGTCCTAATTTGGTTAAATTTGAAAGAATAAAAATCATCGTATATGAGTGTATGACAATTCTTCATTTCGCATATTTTCATTTTTCGAATATAACAAATAAGTTTAAAATCTGTTATGATATTTATATTACACATCTTGGAGAAAAAAAATCAAAATTACGAGCAGCTTATCTCTTTTCCTCACATAAAGTTGAGTCCTCTTTATCTTAGATGAGTTGGAATGAAACTTTTATTCCAATAAGCATATTTTTTTTCTTTGTGTTCTTCTACTATGTCTATACCTTCTCATCTCCTGTCTTTCTTCCACTATTTTTTAAGATTTTGCACAGAAAGCACATTCATCTGTACGGGCTCGAAGCCTCAGTGGTAGAACAGTAGTATCATAAGCGGGAGATCCTGGGTTCGAAACCAAGTGGATGCGCTTGTGCCCTATATTAAAGGTACTATTTCCCATTTGCTGCCAACATCAAATTCTGTGGAACTTTGCAGGAATTATGAATATGTCACGTATGTCCTATCTGTGAAATTTAAACGTTAGCAGTGTCCTAATATTCAAATTATGCAAGGAAACCCGTTTACTTTTTAGACTTCACTGTCAGACACTATTGAGTGACTGTCTGACTGTTTTTTCTGTGGTAATAACATACGTAAAGTGAGCTGTAAAGGGTACATGAGCATTTGTCTACATCAATAACCCACTTCTTGTAATGGCCAAAATTAAACTGATTGAATCTTTGCGCAGCACAAAACGTACGACCATTCGGTACAAGGGTTTGAAAATCAGACTATTACTTAGGTGATTGCAATCACTTATGTCGATTCAACAACTAATGGTCGTTATTTTCCCACAAAAAGACATTTTCAAGCCCTTTCGTTTTGAGGGAAGTTCT
Organism: Mesocentrotus franciscanus; assembly: GCA_037976565.1. Lineage (NCBI taxonomy): Eukaryota > Metazoa > Echinodermata > Echinoidea > Camarodonta > Strongylocentrotidae > Mesocentrotus > Mesocentrotus franciscanus. The sequence goes on along the minus strand of CP137682.1, from coordinate 14,945,559 downwards.
AAGTTAGTATTATCTTTCAAATGCCGGTGGAATTTAACCTTTTCATATTTTTTTGGCCTGCAAATGGGACAAAGTACCTTTAAGACATTATTCCTCATTTCCAAGTCCCTCGGAGGATATTTAAAGTCGTCTGTCCCCTGGTTGCTTAATTACAACCATACAAATGCTTTCTTAGCAGTCGGATAAATACACACCATCAAAACAGAATTAGCTGATAATCATAGTAACATTTATATAACGCTTACTAATGTTTCAAAGCGCCGTATTATTATAACCCAGGCATTAGCCGAGCTACCCTGATATTGTCTAGGCATTGGAGGAATTTCTTCCAGGTTCTTCCAGGTTGATGTCTTGCGAAAGGACATTAGTGTCGCGCAGGGACTCGAACCGCGAACCATGAAATCCACAGTCCGGTGACGTATCCACTGTACCACGACACCTCTACACGGAATTCGAAAATAAGATGAAGATTTGTTTTAATTGAATAAGCTAGGTTTACATGTTATACCTTGTTTGAAGCATTGTCCTTCTTGGATGTCTTCGATTCCTTTGGTTTCTTGCCTCCGGGGTTGTAGGCACCGTATTGGGCCGAAACTTTCTTGTTCTGGTAGAGGATGAAACCGATTGCGATGAGGAGGAGGAAAGCGACGACGGGAATCAAGATGTACAGCACCAGGAGAGTCGTATCGGCGGTACCTGTGTATTAAACAAAAAGACGTAACAAATGAAACGAGTTTTTTTTTATATTGATAAACAAAAGTGTTGATAAAGTTGTCATGATTTCTTTTGATGGAGAGGCGTTGGGATTGCCAACTGAACAGCTTAAAATTACTATCACCGCTTGCCTCATAATTTTGTTTTTCACACGTCTATTTTATCTTCCTACTTAATCCCTTCCCCCTCTGTCTATCTCCCTCTCGCTCTTCTTAATCTGTATCTCTGTCATTTTTCCCCCACATCTGCGTGTGCGTGTGTGTGTGTGTGTTTGTGTGTCTCTCTCTCTCTCTGTCTCTATCTGTCTCTCTCTGGTTTCGTCTCTCTCTCTCTCCCTCTCTCTATATATATATATTTCACCTACCACTTACTTCTTTGTACTGCATGCATTCTTCGCTTTAATACAACACCCTTTCAACTGTCTTTCCTCCAACCCCCCCCCCCTCTCCTCACCGAATCTCTTCCCCAATAATCCTTTTTTTTCCATATTCACATCAAAATTCAATAACAAAGCACGAATTTCAATCTACAATTTTGCATAACTTACTTTTAGCTGGTTTAGCCGTCGTAACAAATTGCGTTGTTGAAGGGTTCTCGCTTGTTGCCCGTGCTGTACCTAATTACAGAAGATAAATTCAAATGAATATAAATCTGCGATTACTTATCTTCTATTTCAAGTCATGACAGTTATTCCAACAAATTTTTTTAGCGATCCGTAACGTGATACAGAAGATTCGTTCTTCTATATGTTTGTTTCTTTGTTTATTTGTTTGCTTGCTTGTTTGCTTGCTTGCTTGCATTGAATAAACATTTTCCATTTTTTTCTCATCATTTCCATCATTCTTCCATCATTTCAAAGTTTACTTGAAAATGAATGTGCCCCTTCCCCGGCTGCTATCGACCCAAGCATTCATGCTTATGATAGTTGGCCTCTGCATTCATCTTGATTCTTTGACTTACCTCCATACTTTCAAGTTTTCAATTATATATATGTATTTATTTTGTATTTATTTTGTTTTTCAGTTGTCATATTTTATGTAAATCAATTATATTATATATTATTATTGTTAATTGAATATTTTGTATTTGATTTTCAATAAATGTAGAAACATCTGCGAAAAAAAAGAATTCAAAAGTGTGGCAAGGAGTAAATGAAAGACAATGGATCTGAAAAAAATATCCATTTATTTATTCTTAAATATCATCTGGTATTTTCTTTATATTTTTACGTACCACTTGATGCCATGGGTTCAGACGTGTGTGAAGTCATGCCAGTGGTTCCATGTTCTGGAATTAAACCAAAACAATATTTAGTACATATTCTGCAAGGGTTTGCCACATTTTGCAGCGTACGTCATTTTGAAGGAAAAAAAATGCAGAGTGCCCATTCCTGGGACGGTAAAACATTTCATTGGCTAACCATGTAGGTGTAAAACACTATTCCTTATAACACTTCATTTTCTCTCTTCGCCTCTCTGCACTGTCGCTCGTTTGCCGCACGTACATTTGTGCACAAAACAATAGGCACCAATCGAGGGAAGGGTTGCTTTGTGCAACACAATGACTTCGGAAAAATTATAATATCCTGTCTTGATTAGCTCCATGACGACCCCTTTAAAGGGACTTGGTAACATTGTTCAGATGAGAGAAAATGGTGCTAAGGTAGTGACTTCAATGCTAGAAGTACATTTAAAGATAATCTGAAAATTTGAGTGAAAACAGACCATTATTAATGATAACAATTGAAAAAACTGATCTGATCGATTTCTGAATTCTCCCAACTATATCATTATAATTTAATTAAATTTTAGGTGAATGTAAAATGTCACAGAGCAATGAATTGGCTCTATATACCATTCCAAACATTTAAGTGTTGAAAGATTTTTAAAAGCCTGTTTTATGTCCTATTTTCATGAAAAAACGATTGGAAAATTTCAAAAATTGGTTGGGAGAATTTACTGTTAGAGGGTGTCGCACAGTGACGCTTTCAAAGAAAACATAAAGATCTTTGTGGTTTGAGAATTTTTCAGGATTTTTTGCCTATTAGAGGGTTAGTACAGTAGAAGGAATATAATAAGTAACATTTCATACAAAAATTAAGCAGTTTTTTATCAACCTTCAGCAATGTTACCGAGTCACTTTAACACCGGTAAAGATTAATCTTGCATTCGAAACAGTCAAATATATATATATGATCTTGAAGCCTTTGGTATATCATAAATAGGGAGAGGATTTGTGTGGCAATCAAAGAGTTAAGAAAACAGTGAATAACCAACATCTTCGGGGGTGTCTTCATTTTCCACAAAACGGTCAAAACTTTAGCTAACTGGAACAAATGGTATATGGCTCAAACAAATTCGTTATGACTGGGAGAGCTTCTACCAATGACCAATTACCTGTTGTTGCAGTTGTTGCTGTTTGAGTTGTGGAAGCTGCAGACACAGTTGTGGGAATTGATGGTACCACCACTATGAAAAGGAATAGAAATCGGAAAGAATCAGGAATTAGTGACAGCTTGAATAGCAAACGATAAAAACAATGTGAAGATAAGAAATTTGAGATATTTCTAGTTGTGGTTACAAATGTCATATCAGCAAACCAGTAATTTAATGTGTTAACATGTTGTGCATAATAATCCGACAGTTTGCCCCCAGCTTATAAACCGACATTGCATGAACTAATCAAATGTGGTCGCTCAATATGCCATTTTCTCAATATTCATACTTCTATGCCAAGTGCCTAGTAACGAACCATTACAATCACATTTAAAATTAAATGTATTTCAATGGTCCGAGTATATTTAATCAAATGCAATGCATACGTCGGTGTTAGGAGCCTTGTTACGGAATATTGTATTCATCTGTTACGAACAATTATTGTATTTCAAAAGGCCATTTTCGTAAGGTAACAATATTTATGCTTAAGTGCCTCGATACGAATTATTTCATTTACCTGTTAACGAATAATAGTATTTCAACAGTCAGAATGCAAATTGCATGTATTGCGTGCTGTTAGGTAGGACAAGCCATAATGTTTGACTGACCTAACAACAACTAATGTATGCAATTCCGACTATTGAAATACAATTATTTGTAACAGGAAAATTAAATAATTCTTATCGAGGCGCTACATAAATTTATATGAATAAAGTGTGTTACATTACGAAAATGGCCTATTAGCAGAATGCAAATTACATATGCTTGTCCAAAAGGGTACACTTGAGAAAGCAAAGAGTACCGAAGTGCAAACGTCATATTTGCTCGTCATCCGGGATACTGGTTCTAAAAAAGATGATTAGTACTACAAAATCGGAAAATCGCGTTGAAAAGTGCCATTCTGAAGCTTTTCTTCTTGCACTCATCCGGTTCTAAACAACAGTGACTGCTCATGAGGTGCACCGTGAAATCATTCAAGCAGCAGGCTGCAATTGAGCAGGGATCACCTCACCATTGTTTGCCAAAAAATTGTTTGGAACCAGCAACTTTGACAATAAACCGGTTTACTAACATATTTAAATTGTATGCATACTTTTTAAACAAAAGTTGTTCTTGACAACCCGAAAGCTTGCCCGAGACTTGCCTGACAAAGCAACAAGTAATGTATGCAGAATGGATTCCGAGAATTGTAGTTCATTTATTAATGGCAGGTTAATGGAATAACTCGTCACTAAGTCCCCAGGAAAGAAACATCCATACATTTGAATATGCAAGTAAAACTGGTCTATTGGCTGGAGCAGGGCAAATTCAATGTTTGGCGCTGGTCACCACACCATTGTTTGGCACACAATTGTTTGGAACCAGCAACCTTGACAACTTGGCCAGAAGTCGGAATACAGGCTGCATATTTTTATCGTTGGTAGTACTTCCACCATACCACCACCTTCAGAAGACCCGCCTCGAAAAGAAAAAGAAAAGTCATCGTACATTCTACATGACTGACCGCCTCACGATCTCTCGCAACGTGTTTGGTGTAAATTGCCAAATTTGTACGCACATTAATTGGCAATTCCACCATGTTCGCTTTACAAAAATGTTGACGCATTGGACATGGCAACTCCCGGGAGAATGTTATTAACCTATTTATTTTAATTATTTTAATTTCATAAATATTTGTGAATTTACATTCAACTCTGGTGACTTCAGCCGTGATGTTATTCTCCTCAAACGCCGCGATCGTCTCATTATAGACCTCGATCTCCGTGGCGTTGCTCAGTTCGTCGTAGTAGAGTTCGATGGCGGCGATGATGCTGCCATCGGAGAATGACGTCACCTGACAGACGAGAAAGTCCGAGGTAGAATCCTGGGTAGACGCCACCTACAGACGAGGTAAGAACAAGAAACCGCATGATATTCAAATAAGTCATTTTCGCAATGTAATCAAATTTAATGCATACGTCTTTGTGAAGTGCCTCTATACAAACTATTTCATTCACCTGATAAGAATAATAGTGTTTCATTATTCTTATCAGGTGAATGAAATGGTTTGTATCGAGGCACTTCACAAAGACGTATGCATTAAATTTGGTTACATTACGAATCTGTGTTGTGAGGACCCTACGTCACAACCGACTCGCTCATTAACTTGTTTTTTGCTCATTAAAAAAAATTATTAAAAATAAATCTGAGCACCATTTTCCAAAACCAAGTTATATTTGGGCTTTTTAGATATTTGTCTATCTAATCAGCTCAACTTTTCAGTGGAGTGGACTTGTACTTTAATGCAAAACATCATAAGTGCTTCGTTAAAAAACATTTCATCCACCTGTTACGAATAATTGTATTTCAATAGTCAGAATGCGAATTGCATACAGTCCGTGTTGTTAGGTAGGACAAGCCATAATGTTTTTTCCAAGCTAGCAACAATTAATGTATGCAATTTGCATTCTGACTATCAAAATACAATATTTTGTAACATGTGAATAAAATAAATTGTAACATGCCACTTAACAAAGATTTATGCATGGAATTTTATTAGATTACGAAAATGGTCTATGGCGTAACCTCGATATTAGGCCAGCTTGTAGTTAAAATGAATGCTTTCCAGGCATGTATATTTAACTCCCTGGTTCGGTCCCATGTGAAACACTCGTCGTTGTTAGTAGATCGTTGTGTATATCTTCGAGGTTTCTCAAACTTAAAAATAGGGACTTTTAGATTTTACACGACGAGAACGTGGACTGCCACGGTGACATCCTTTTAAGGTAATGTGACGTCCTTTTAAGGCACTGCCAGGCACGGGCCAGTGCCTGGAAAGAATGGCACACGTTGCAGTCCACTACGTCGACGTGCAAATCTAAAAGTCCCTAATAGGGACTTTTAGATTTTACACGACGAGAACGTGGACTGCCACGGTGACATCTTTTTAAGGTAATGTGACGTCCTTTAAGGCACTGCCGGGCACGGGCCAGTGCCTTGAAAGAATGGCACACGTTGCAGTCCACTACGTCGACGTGCAAATCTAAAAGTCCCTAATGTAAAACTACGACGGAGCCGTGGTATTGAAACCTTCTCTCATTTATCAAAATAAGTCACAAATGCATAGGCCCCTACTCTTTAGAATTCAATACGATGCGCGCGTAAGATCTAATACATGTGGTTAGATCTTCTCCTGTCATTGTTTTAATATCATATGATTATGTGTCATTTTACGAATTCTGAATTTTCCACATGTATTTTTTTCATTTTTTCACACTCACCGCATTGCATATAAGATCGTCCAAATAGATGAATCGTGCGCTGGAACTGTTTCTCAAATCTTCGCTGAACTCGACAGTTTGACCATCGATTTCCGTGATCCGTGCGTCGACCTCGAAAAGTATCGCCTCTGCGTTATCAAAAGAAAATGAAGAAATCAAAAGATGAATGATTTCATTACATTACTACATAGATTTCTAATATGATATGCATACAATAAACATGAAAATTACTTATTACGAATGTGTCTATTTTTCGACATATAGAACACTCACTCGGAACCAGGCCAGTTTCTCGAAACCGTCATAAGTCTAAGTTCTTAGACATCCCATAGATACGCGTGTTAATTCTATAACACACGTTTCAATGGGATGTCCAAAAAGTTTGGCTTATGACGGTTTCGAGAAACGGCCCCCTGCATGGTTATCATATCGAGTTTGCCTGACAATTTGTACACCATTGTTGTTTTTGTTGTTGTTGTTGTTGTCATTGTTGTTGCTTTCTACTGGCAGATGACACTCAAATTTTATTTTTGGACAAAGAGTATATTTCGGTAAAAACACTACAGATTCTAAACCTGCCTATTTTTAATATAAATACAACATTTTGTATTTATTTATTTTTTATTTTGGGGGTATATACTAAGCCTCAAAACTTGGTAGGGCGTATGCTAGCTTGACCCTACGCTGGGTATGCCACCATTACGTCCACAGGGCACATGGCATTATTGCTTTCGTATCTCTTATGTAAGCTTTACTTTGTCATTGCATCTTTCATCTTTTCATTATTTTGTCTAACATGGTACAGAAGGTAAAACAAAAAAAAATCAAGCAACTCGCCGAAGATGGCAACACACCAACAGTTGTATTATGAAATTTGCAGAATTGTATCACAATTTGTATACTTGATTGAATATGTATTATATTAGTTTGGATACTTATGGAAAATATTTTTGATATATGTCTGTTCTTATATACTGTAAGAACAATTATGTTCCTCTTTATCATTTTGTATAATTATGAAAATCTGTATAAAGGCAAAAAAGCTTTACAAAAAAAACAACAAAAAAAGATAAGGTTCATTTTCATGTTTTGGATACATCGATTCTCCTTTCATATCAAATGTGTTATGAAAAAACACATTCTCTCTAATGAGGGTATGGGATGTGCCTAGCCCAGCCTAACACCATGGACCTAATCCATGATAACACACACCTGTGCACTGGATATCTGTCTTGTCCTCGGTGATTCTATAGAATCCTGGCAGACACTCGCACTCTGGCCCGTCCAATCCCATCACACACCGCTCCCGGTCTGGGTCGCAGAACCCCTCACAAGTGTCAGGCACTGATAGGAGAAAAAAAAATGAACAGTGAAAAAATACTGTAAAATGAATATTAAAAGAAAAAGAGAGTTAGAGAGAAAAAAAGAAAATGAGAGAGAGAGAGAGAGGGGCTGACGCGAGGATGAGAGAAATATGTCAAAATAGAGTCAGAGATGATAATGATGATGAACAGATTATTGATAGTGGAGTCTTGTGTGTAGCGCTCATTGCCACTCCTGGCGTTCCATTATTATTACCCTGGCTTTAGCACGGCTGCCGTTACGGCGATCAAGCATTTCAAGGAACTAATTCCTGCCAGGTACCAATTTACCTCACCTGTGTGGAGTGTGGCAAATGCAGATTAATGTATTGCCAAAGGGCATTAGGGCTGCGACAGGGATTTGAACCCAGTACCTTGTGGTTCACAGTACGGAGACTTATCCACTGGACCACAACACCTCTGCATCTGCTCTTTCCTTTTTTGATATTTCAAGATTTTCAATGACTGAATTAATTTTATGCAACTCAGTTATCTAAAAGCATAATTATTTGTTTTACCTTTTACGTAACATTTGAAGTGTTGGTAAAAATAGATAACTGTGTTCACTATCAATTTTGCCAAGGAAACGAAGAGAAATAAAGGGCTGAACAGTCAATCTATGTATTTTGTATGAATGTTTCATGGCCCAATCCACACTTATCATCAAGCAAAGTCTCTTAGAATACTAGAATGCAAATTACTCACCCATGGTTGTTGTCATATCGCTACCACTTGGTGTAGTAGTAGTAGTAAAGCCATCGATTTCAGTGATCACTTCTGTGACTGTAACTGCCGCTGTTACCACTTCAGTGACTTCCACGGGGGAAGTAGTAAAGCCATCGATTTCAGTGATAACTTCTGTGACTGTAACTACCGCTGTCACCACTTCAGTGACTTCCATGGGGGAAGTCGTCACATCATCATCAGTCGCAGAAACATCAGTGGCCGATGTAGTAACGTAGTTGCCATCAGTCTGAGGTAACTCTGTAAATCCTGTAGTTGTGGGCTCAGTTGTCGGCATCGTGGTGGTGGGGTTAGTGTCAGTTGCGTCGCCGTCTGTTGCGACGTCTGTGGAAACTGTTATAGAAGACTCAGTGCCCGAGGTACTTTCTGGAGTATCTGTTACGATTGATGTCTGAAACGTCGTTGGGTCGTCCGCATCGGTAGCCAGTAAAGGCGTTGAGAATGTTACAGTTTCGTCTGTGCTTGCCAAAGTCGCTTCGTCCGTAGATACCCTTGTAGAGACGGTCACACCAGGATCTGTCTTTGTCGTGCGCCCTGGAGTGTTTGTTGAAAATAATGTTTGAAACGTAGTTGCGTCGTCCGCATCAGTAGCCAGAACAGGCGTAGAGAATGTTATAGGTTCGTCTGTGATTGCCAAAGTTGCTTCGTCCGTAGATCCTCGCGTCAAGACGGTCACATCAGGATCTGTGTTTATCGTGCGCCCTGGAGTGTCTGTTGAAAATAATGTTTGAAACGTCGTTGCATCATCCGCATCAGTAGCCATTAAAGGCGTAGAAAATGTTATAGGTTCGTCTGTGATTGCCAAAGTCGTTTCGTCCGTAGAAAGTCGCGTCGAGACGGTCACAGAAGAATCTGTATTTATCGTGCGTCCTGTAGTGTCTGTTGAAAATAATGTTTGAAAGGTCGTTGCTTCGTACACATCACTACTCATGAAACGCGTCGACATTGTTGAATGTATGTCTGTGGACATCGAAGTCGCTTCTGCCGTATTTTCGGTACTCGGTTCCGTAAAGGGAGGTGCTCCTGTTGTGGTTTCCTGAACAGTGGTTGCAGAGACATCGGTTGGAACCACTGCGGAAGTGTCCACAGTGATGACTGGGGTTGTTGTTATGTAATCCATGGATGTCAATGGCTTGGTTTGTACCTGCGTCGATACATCAGGCTGTCTGGTGGTGAGGCTGTCGTCATGAGATGTGGTGGAACCCATTACGGTATTGATGATCGTCTGAAAAGCCAATGTTGTTTCGTCCTGTTGGGCAGTTGTTGAGGGCGCACTGCTCGTAGTGGCCTGTGTTGTGGTGTACACAGCCGTAGTCGGTCCTCCTAAATTTTACAAAGATACAGAAGAAAAACCATTCAAGATCGTAACCTAATTAACAAACATTATTCTGCAACAACAGTTTTGAGATTTCAGCGTTCTTTAAATAGTTAAAGATTACATCCATAACGGGATCAGCAGTCGACGTGCTAACGTAACATCATCATAGTTTTAAATCCATTTACCAATTGATGGATTCTGTAATTTCCACAGCCAATTCTAATGCTATATGGATTGCATGTCTCTGCCATTTTTATGGGCGCCAGGGGAGGGGGTCCATCTTCTTTTTTCAAAAAGGGTGTTTTTACCTGTTTTTTTTCCTAGGGAGGCCCGGGCCTCCCGGCCTCCCCTGGATCCGCCACTGACTACTACTACTACTACTACTACTACCACTACTACTACTACTACTACTACTACTACTGCTGCTACTACTACTACTACTACTACTACTAATACTACTACTACTACTAATACTACTACTACTACTACTACTACTACTACTACTACTACTACTACTACTACTACTACTACTACTACTACTAATACTACTACTACTACTACTACTACTACTACCACTACTACCACCACCACTTCTAGTAGTATTACTGCTACTACTTGAACTTCAACTGCTGCTAATATACTATTGTTACTACTAAATTGAAATTCCTTATAATTTTTATGCTTACTGTTTCTGCTAAACATTTTTAAACAAATAACTCGATTATCCAATTTCATGAGCTATATAACTTCATCTTAGGGTAGTAATATTCATTCAAAGTGGGCATTCCTTAAATTTGGAATTAAATATAGGTTACTGGAGTTGGACCTAATAAATGTTTTGTCAACTACGAAGTTGGACGCTATTTTATTTTACGTTATAAAATCCAGTGATCCCGATTTATTTAAAGAATCGACTTTACTGCTCAATAAATTCCAAAGCAAAGATTGTGGATTTTATACCCGTTATCTAGGCAAAATACCAAACCCCAAATAACGAGATTACTTTTGTGGCTATATATCAGGCTGAATTTGTTAACTGGCTGCCAAATTACACAAGCCAACGTAAGATTAATTGAGTAAATATTTGTTATAAGTAGGAGCAGAACGACGAGTTGTGAGGAGAAATACATGTATTTTATTTTCTTCGCAAGACTTACATAATTATACTCATTTACGTTACATTTTCAGATTGCTAAGTTGAAGAACATTTGGCTTGTTCCTGTTATTTGTCTTGCATTTGGGATGTTTTAGCTTTCTCTACGTGAATTTATTTCAGCGAAATTTCATATATGCAGTTGCTGCCTTTTGGAAGTAGCTTACCAACGTTATTTCACCTTCTTACCTCATCTATTTCATAATTTTATCCATTTTATTTCATCGTTTTACCCTCTCTAATTTATCCATTTAGGCCAATCCATTTTATTTCATCTTCTTATCCACTCTAATTCATTCTTTTGTCCCTCCAATTTCAACTTCTAACTCCTCTAATCCAATGTTATTTCATCTTCCATACCCACCCTATTTAAACTTTTTATCCATTCTATTGTCATCTTCTTACCTGCACACGAAACCGCATCATCGCCGATTGAGCCATCTAGACACGTGACCGTACTTGGACCAATCAGTGTCTGACTAGCAGGGCAAGATAAATAGATGTATTCTCCGTGCTCGTAGTAACTTTTTGTGGTGCCTCCCAAGTCTACCTGGATCACATCGGCTGGTATGAGACTGCTCGCACATTTTTCTGGAAAAAAAAATTGAATTTGGATTTGAAGAAGATTATTCCTGTTTATTTAATTTTCATGTATTGAAAATGATATTTTGCTCAAAAAGAGTTGCGCGAGCATAATGAGGCAAACAATTAAGATCGTAACTGTCGGGTTATGTGATGTAATAAAATCATATCCTGAAGGAAATTTGAGATTGCTGCGTTAGTATGGACTATGGAGAATGCTATTTACACATACAAGTACTTAATACAATAATGGATATAGTCGATGATAGATATCGTATTTATGTCCAATATGTGTGGAGAGCGTTTCATTTTTAGAGTTTTCACAGACATGGGTCTGCAAAATCTGAATACTGCGTCTTGGAACAACCTTAAACATCTACTTTCTATCAAACCTCGACTTGGTGTTGAACCGGGGTCAGTTAATTGGCCAGCAGTCCACTACCCCTGGGCCCCGTTTAAAAAAACTTGTCATCAGCAACAAATGACAGTTTTTGTTATAAGCTAGTGAAAACGTGGCTTCTGATTGGTTATCAGCAGATTTGTCACTGACTTTTGTCATTTGTCATTGAAAAAAGGCTTTGTGAAACGGGTCCCAGGTCACAACTTCCTTGTTGGAAGTGGACTATTTACTCATTCGCTTGCATGCTGTTTTTTTGTTAGCTATGTTCTTGTGGTAACATGAGGTGACCATTCTTTACATCAGAATTACCGAAACTACCTTTAAATATAAATAACATTAGCACTTTATGACATACTCTATCCACAGCCTACAACATGACCATGATTGCAAGGAACACAAATAAACATTAGACTAATAACCTTGGAAATCACAACAATTGAACGAATTTATCCTGAACCATTTTTCCGTCTAAGTGAACTAATCATAAATATAGTGTATATGAAATAACAAGCCATGAAGTTATATATACATGTATCTGTTTCAATCATTATACTCACGTTTAAACAGAGAGCAGGATTGAATTACAAGCTAATTAAAAACACATGTTTCAAAAGAACAAGCTATGAAATTAGAAAAATGTATACGAGATTTTGCAATAGGATTATGGAGTGCATGATTTTTTTATTTTTTGTTGTCGTAAACATATGAAAATTATTGTATATGACAGCTAGGGGCGAAGGCGAAGGCCGAAGGTTTATTGGTTCAAGAAATTCGGTCTCTAGGTCCGCTGGTCCCGTTAACCTCTTTGACCCGTCGCTTGAATGATTATGAGACCACGTACGACGGCTATGTGAATCTCCGCGGCCTCGTGAACCTTCGGTCTTGTAAAACTTCTGACCATTTTCTAGAAGGTTCATGCGACCAGATATGTCGTCCTCGCGCACATTTGGTCTCGTTATAAACCTTCTCCCACAGTGAGATAAAATCAGGATTTTCTCTCCATTTTCTAGCCATTTTCTCCCAATTTTCTCGCTCGTTTGGGCTACTATGGCATGCCATGCTTTTCTAGGATTGCAATAGACAAGCCTTTAGTCGCTAAAATCTTCTGTTTTATCGCCGTTGTGTAGCCCTTTAAAACGCAATTTTGTACCTCTGTTGTTTATAACACATGTAAGTACTTTGAAACCGGCGAAAAGGGCGATTTTCGTGCATTTTTACAATATACGTAGTTGCTAGAAAGTTCACGAAAAGAAATGCATGGCTCCCGTGGACCTTCAGTCTTTGGAACCTTCAATCTCAAACCCCCGATCTAGTGAAGCTTCTGACTAATGCCAGACAAATTATGAGACCGATATTTACGGTGTTTTGCGGTCACGTGACCAAGATTTTGTCGTGACCAAGTTCTGTGGTATCATGAATATTTCATAAATGTCGGTCTTTTGAAGCTTCACTGGAAGCCAGAAGGTAAAAAGTCCAATTATCTATCTCTCTGACATTTGATCTCATGAACGAGACCGAATCTGACGGTTTCACGGCTCGTCGGTTTCGTTAACTTTCGGTCTCCTGAATATTCGGTCTAGGGAAGCTACTGACTATAGTTTCTAGAACGTACGAGACAGAATTTGTCGATCTTTCAAACCATTGGCCTCGTGAGACTTCATTTTTGTGACCCTTCAGTTAACAAGGAATCTCCGGCCTCCATTAATGTTATCCATACTTTATATTTTGTTCTAATTTAATCTATAAATCTTCTTCGAAAGAAAACAGGACTTGGAAAATATATACTGTATGACGAGACTTTCTAGCTTCATAAAAAAGCTGTTCAGTTGAGAAGAGATCTGTACCATCATTGACAAAAATTGATGATAACTGCATTCAAAACCAAAGTTAATTTCCTCCATAGGATTTCAAAAGATATAATCTTTTTTTTAATGTTCGTATATCTTTGTTTACTCAATATTTACAATGCTCTATCTCGTCAACACTACCTGGGGGGTGTTTCACAAAGATCCTAAGTCGAACTTAACTCTAAGTTGGACTTAAAAGTTATGGAGAGCCATTTGTATCCTTAAATAAAATATATTCAAAAGCGAAAATTCAAGTATTTTAGACTTTTTATAAATTCCACATCAAGAACATGAAGTCTCCTTGATAATTGAAAATATGAATAATTTGAATCAACATTTTATGCCTTTTAAAATAAATTTTAAAAAATATTTGTATAGATGCTAACGGCTTTCCATAATTTTTAAGTCCAACTTAGAGATAAGTTCAAATTAGGATCTTTGTGAAATACCCCCAGGCAGTTTTATATCGTATTCTAATACCATGAAATACCCAATCACATTGTTAAAAAAAGGCGCCATACCGACCGATATTCGACAGAATCTTTGCCATTCCGGGTTATGTATGTTTGTTCGACCATTTTTATGCCTCCGCCACCGAAGGTGGTGCCGGAGGCATCATGTTTTTGGGTTGTCCGTCCGTACGTCCGTACGTCCGTACGTCCGTACGTCCGTCCGTACGTCCGTCCCGTTTGACCGTTATCACAATATCTCAAGAACCATTTAAGATTTAAACTTAAGACTCGGGAATAGTATTTATCACCATAGGAAGACGATCTGATTAGATTTTGGAGTACGTAGGTCAAAGGTCACAGGTCACAGAGGTCAACTTATGAAATTCCTTGTATTGAGTTTGTTAGCGCGATATCTCAAGAACCATTTGAGATTTAAACTTCAAACTTAAGGATAGTATGTATCACCATAGGAAGACGATCTGATTAGATTTTGGAGCACGTATGTCAAAGGTCAAGGGTCACAGAGGTCAACTTATGAAATTCCATACATTGAGATTGTTATCATGATATCTCAAGAACCACTGGAGATTTAAACTTCAAACTTAGTGATAGTGTGTATCACTATAGGAAAACAATCTGATTATATTTTGGAGCACGTAGGTCAAAGGTCAAGGGTCATAGAGGTCAACTTATGAAATTCCATACATTGAGATTGTTATCATGATATCTCAAGAACCACTGGAGATGTAAAAACTTCAAACTTAACCCTTTGAGAGCGAGCCCGCGCACGGCGATTGTTTCCCCTGTGACGAAGCGATTTCGGTTACATCGCCAGTAATGGAAAATTTGGCGGTGCTTACTTTTATTGCTCATTGCGCCTCATTCAGTCATTTTCGTGATTTTTAGTAAATGTAAAAATTAAAGATCAGACTTTTTTCTTTCTAAAAATATAAGTTTTGTTCATCAATACGAAAAATAAGGTCTGTTATTTTTGAGGGAAATTGCCGTCTTATTTTGCTGAAGCTTCACGTCTTTCCTTTTCAATACACTCACAATACAAATTGCGTAAGCACCGCCGCACACGCAGATCGGTCGATACCTCCATTCATTTCCCCATTGTCAATGATTGTCGTCTGCTAAAGCTCGGCCGATTATCAACCGAGCCATAAATAATAGGCCTTCGTTTTACATGGGTTTTCGACACATTTTGTAACTATATTCTGACCAACATTATGCCATGATCTACACTAAATGCCCTTTCTTTTAAATGTGCAAATCAAATATTGGACTATTTGGGAAATGATTTTTTGAGATGAACATTGTTTTACTCTCGAAAACAAAAATAATATTTACTTTGAATGCTTTCGACTTCGTTT
Organism: Mesocentrotus franciscanus; assembly: GCA_037976565.1. Taxonomy (NCBI): domain Eukaryota; kingdom Metazoa; phylum Echinodermata; class Echinoidea; order Camarodonta; family Strongylocentrotidae; genus Mesocentrotus; species Mesocentrotus franciscanus. The sequence continues at coordinate 14,929,917 of CP137682.1, read as the reverse complement.
CTCATATTTGAAATATTCATTTTGTTTTAGTTTTTGCCTCCCGCTTAATTTTTTTAATTTTTCTCTATCTATACATCTCTTAGAACCCTTTTTGATATGAGGTTGCTGTATCAATAAAATATTTATTGAATTTTTGTACGCATATTTGATTTGTTTTGTTTGTAATGGAAAGATCTAAATGAATGACAGAGATTAGAACAAAATCATAATTCATCACAATCATCTCTCTCTTTCTATCTATCTATCTCTGTCTCTGTCTGTCTGTCTGTCTCTCTCTCTCTGTCTCCCTCCTCCCCCTCCCTCTCTGTGTTCTCGTTCAACCTATCATATCAATACAACTTTGTTAACTCGTTCCTTCCGTTGGAGTTTACAACCATGACAACGAACTTTGCCCTTGGCCACGTTCATTGTTCCTCTTACGTAACTTCCGTTCCGTTCTTCTATTGTTGGAGTTTACAACCATGACAACGAACTTTACCCTTGGCCACGTTCATTGTTCCTCAAACGTAACTTAGCTGTAGGGGACCTAAGCAAAACTCTTTTCGTATATTCTATATAGGTCTAAAATACTTTTTTTGGTTGTATATACTTTGTCAATAATTACAAACTATAATTGTCAAAATTTGCCAATACTTACAAACTATTACGTTTCCCTATCATCTTCCGCTCTAGAATCCTATATCTTTTTGGTGTAATTTGTTGTGTCCTTTTCATACTTATTTTTCTTGTCTCCCTCTTCAAGATTTCTTCGGTTTTGGTAGGGTATTTATGCTATTTATTTTTTATAAATAAAAGAGAAAGTTTTATTCTTTCTCTTATAATGTTTTCCACCTTCTTCGAAATAACCCTTTGGTGATAAAGTATAATGTCCGATGTATATTATTTCTGTCAATAACATAAATGAACGTATCATTTTATTTTGACGCAACAAAGATTTACATTCAAAACACAACCTTTACCTTCTATATTTTTGTACAGTAGTATTCTTCTCATTTCGACATTATCAGTCGCTCGTTCTCTATTTTCGTTCCCTATAATAAATATAAGGTATAATTTTGTGTACATTATCAGGGATATGTTATAATAATTTGTCTCCAGGTAGGAATGATGCCGGCATACTAGCAAATGTCGGAATAGAAAACAACATGAAAGATAAAGATGGAAAACGACATTGACAGAAATACAGAGAGAGAAAGACAGACATACATGCAGACAGAGAGAGAAAGAGAGAGAGAGAGAGGGGCGGGAGGGATAGAAAGTTGGACGTAGTCTGTACTGTATTTATTATTATGATATTTGTCTCTCCGAATATCCGATCACCCCCAGCTCTGATTTTTACTTTTTATAATTATTGTACAGTAATATTCTTCTCATATCAAAATCATCAGGCGCTCGTTCTGTGTTTTCCTTCTCCATATTGAGGTTATGGTATAATAATTTGTCTCAAGATCGAAAGGAATACTTTTGGACGGAAAACAGTACCAAAGATAAAGAAGGAAAATGGCGCTGAGAAAGCGAGCAAGAGATATATAGAGAAAGACATACAGAGAGAGAAACAATCATTTCTCATGTCATCTCTTCGTCTGTGACATTACTAAGTCACATTTTTATTATTCCTTTATCTTTCCATGATTGTTATATATTTGAACAAATATTTCAGATAGGGTCAAATATGGTTCTACGTTATAATTATGATCATCTAATTTTATTTAGGAGTAAGTCGAAACGCGATCTCATAAAAATCGCGGAACAGAAAAGATGAAGATAGAAAATGACATTGAGAAAACGAGAGAGAGAAAGAGAAAGTTGGACGTATTGTTATTTATTATTATGATATTTGTCTCTCCGATCAACACCAACCGCCCCGCTGTGGATTCCTCTTCAGTTTTTTTTAAAATCATGATTTACACTCAACAATTTTACTTTTTATAATTATTGTACAGTAATATTCTTTTTATTTCGATATCATCAGGCGCTCGTACCGTGCTTTCCTTCTTCATATCGAGGTTATGGTATAATAGTTTATCTCAAGATCGAAAGGAATACTTTCGGAATAAAAGCAAATAGCGGAACGGAAAACAGTACCAGAGATGAAGATGGCAAATGGAGCTGAAAAGCGAGCGAGAGAGAAAGAGAGAAATACAGCGAGAGAGAGAGAGAGAAAAAGAGAGAAAATGAGAAAGGAAAAAAAAATCTTTTTATTGCGATATCATCAGGCGCTCGTACCGTGCTTTCCTTCTTCATATCGAGGTTATGGTATAATAGTTTATCTCAAGATCGAAAGGAATACTTTCGGAATAAAAGCAAATAGCGGAACGGAAAACAGTACCAGAGATGAAGATGAAAATGGCGCTGAGAAAGCGAGCGAGAGAGAGAAAGAGAGAGAGAGAGAGACATACAGAGAGAGGAAAAGAGAGAGAAACAATAATTTCTCATAATCATCTGTCTGTTTGTGACATTTTGCATCATCACATCTTTTGCTCATTCTTATATCTTGCATGATTGTTATATCTTTGAATTATTATTTCAAATAGGGCAAAATCTGGTTTTACGTTATTTGTTTTGTTTTGGGAGTACTTCGGAACGTGATCCCGTAAACATTCTTTGAAAACAGTAACGATAACTGCAAAACAACAAGACCCCCAAAAAAGGGTTATCTGAACCCGCTATACATGTACACTTGTACAGTATACAAGGATTTTTGTGAACAAATCTATACATACCCGCTCTTCTATTGTTGGAGTTTATTACCATGACAATGACCTTTACCCTCGGCCACGTCTATTGTTCCTCTTACGTAACTTAGCTGTATAGCTGGGCCAGATTTCCAAATGATCTGCGCATGCGCTATGTTCCTGCTCGTCGAAGCAATAATCCTGGCAAGAATATAGAACGGACGCGCGCGTACGCGTCCGCCTCCAGCTGTACGGGTATTTCGAGGGCCTTTTGATCCGAACACTAACTTAGGGTAAAGTTGAAATGATATCACTTTTTCTCGATTTTTTTCCACGTAACTTTATTATTTTTTTAATAGATGAGATAAATGCATATATCTAAATAATACTTCAAAGAACTTTAGCACATAATAGCTAATAATAAGCTGGAAAACTTTGTCAACATATTAGGGATATATCTCGGCTTCTGTAGAAGCCCGTCGTCACAGACTTAACAACTCGCTCGGCTTCTGTAGAAGCCCGTCGTCTCCAAAGCGTTAAGGATAGTATGTATCACCATAGGAAGACGATCTGATTAGATTTTGGAGCACGTAGGTCAAAGGTCAAGGGTCACAGAGGTCAACTTATGAAATTCCATACATTGAGATCGTTATCGCGATATCTCAAGAACCACTGGAGAATTTTCACTTCAAACTTAATGATAGTATGTATCACCATAGGAAGACGATCTGTTTAGATTTTGGAGCATGTAGGTCAAGGGTCACAGAGGTCAACTTGTGAAATTCCATGTCTTCAGCTCGTTTAATATGACTTTACATTTGATATTCGATATGATGTAATTTTAATGGAATTTCTGAAAGGATTATGCTTTTATTGCAAGACTTTTCGCCTGTAGAGTATGACGTCACTCGGTGTTGAGGCTGGTGTTGAGCTATCGATAACGCGATCGGTATCGTCCTTCTAAACTGACCGTCGGTGTTGGAGCTCGGTTTAGCAGCCTTTCCATGCTCTCAACACCAACACCAACACCGAACACCGTACTTGAAATCACTCAATGTCTTATGGGTACACAGTTCATGAAAAAGCAAAAGGCACTGACAATTGAATTTCATATGCAGCGCATGTCATTCTTTAAAAAAAAATCAAATGAAAACGAGCTTTAATTCTTTATAATGGCAATACATGGTTACTTTTTTATGCCTCCGCTACAAAGTAGCCTGGGAATTATGTTTTCTGGTTGTCAGTCCGTGCGTACATACGTACGTACGTACGTACGTCTGTGCGTACGTCCCGTTCTCGTGATCGCGTTATCTCAAGAACCAATTGATGGATTACCGCCAAACTCAGGTCATGTATGTATCTTGCAGAGCTAATGAACTGATTAGATTTTGGGGTCACGAGGTCAAAGGTCACAGGGTCCATTATGTATGCAAAAATAGCTCGTGATCGCGTTATCTCAACCGATTGATGGATTACCGCCAAACTTGGGTCCTGTATGTATCTTGCAGAGCCAATGAACTGATTAGATTTTGGGGTCACAAGGTCAAAGGTCACAGGGCTCATTATGTATGCAAAAATAGCTTGTGATCGCGTTATCTCAAGAACCGATTGATGGATTACCGCCAAACTTGGGTCATGTATGTATCTTGCAGAGCTAATGAACTGATTAGATTTTGGGGTCACGAGGTCAAAGGTCACAGGGCTCGTTATGTATGCAAAATAGCTTGTGATCACGTTATCTCAAGAATCGATTGATGGATTACCGCCAAACTTGGGTCATGTATGTATCTTGCAGAGTCAATGAACTGATTAGAATTGGGGTCACGAGGTCAAAGGTCACAGGGCTCATTATGTATCCTAAAATAGCTCGTGATCGTGTTATCATTAGAACCAACAGATGGATTACAATCAAACTTGAATTTTAAAAATTGCTTCCATTTTGGTTTGTAAAATTGCTCTATGGCGGAGGCATTTTTCGACTGCGCGCAGTTGAAGTTCCATCTAGTTCGGTCTTGTGTCGGTGTTGTCTGTGTGACTGAGGCATGTAAAAGTGATTCACATACATAGGAAGTGACCCTTTCCCGGTTGATTTTAAGCTTAAGCAAACTTGGCACCCGACGACGGCCCTTATTAAAGCAAATATTTGAAGAATTGTAATCAAACTTTTTATTCTGTTTTAATTTTGCATTTATCTCAGGCAGGGGAGAATTCTTTCGAGCTATTTGGTGCAGCTTTGTGTTATAAATTAGAGTTTGTAGATGTTGTAAAACGTCCAATGTGAGGAAATAATGCTTGTTCTTCTCCTTTTGATTTTTGTTTCATCTTATATCAACATTTACCGTGCTACTTCATCTAACCGACATCACAACTTATTTTTTTTTTTAACTTGTTACATGTCTGTTCAATGTGAACATCCCATTTTAATTTGTCATCCACATTTTTTTCTTCTCTTATCCTCAAGCGAGGTTTTTATTTCCATAATTTCAATACATATTTACATTCATTACTCAATGATCGAGTGAAACATAATATAGGCTAAAAATTAAAGTATTTTCAACAATTCTTCCAGCTTAGTATCATTTTCTTTGCTAACACATTCATACCTTAAAAATAATCTTAGCAGCGACTTGAATTCAAAAAACAAAGTATGTGGGTAAAAAACAGAACCATTGACATTCTTTTTAACGTAACATTTATAAATTGACATCACAACTTATACTGAAGACATATTTTACCGTTTTCATTTTTGGCCTTTTTTGTTAATGTATCGTGTAAGTTAAAACATGATATTATGTTGGTAAAAGGTTTACGGTATCGTAATAAACTGATGTGAAAAATAATAATAATTGATTTGAAGTAAACCTATTTAACTAATTAACATATTCAATGATGAAGATTTCATCATATATTTTCAAGGCGTCGATATAGGGAATATAGTAACAACCCCCACCCCCCCCCCATTCCTCCTTCCTCCCTCAAAAGGGTCATACTATGCAACGTGATGAACCGTGCAGAAATAAAGGAAAATAATCAAATCAGAAAATAAATGAATAAGTAAATACCTGAATAAAGATAAATAAAGAGTTTATTTTTTGATATATAAATAAGTGAATAAATGGAATAGTCTTTAAAATCTGCAACACGGAGCTCAACCTCTTTAAAAAAAATAATAAATTCCTTCGCAAAATTATGAAATTAAGAGAGGTGAAAAGAGGACAGACAATTCTCGGACAAAGGGTTAAAAACCTGTGAGATAGCTGTTGCTAAGGGATAAATTGTGCTTGAAAAGTCATAACCATATACATGTCTTCTTCATTTCCCTTGAATTCTATTTTTTCTTCTTCTTTTTTCAGGAAATTAATTCATATATTTAAATGCGACATCGTGCAACATAATAAAACATGCATATAGTTTATTGTTTTCTCCCATTCTCTCTCTCTCTCTCTCTTTCTCTCTATCTCTATCTTCATATCTATCTACCTCCCCTCTCGTTGTTTATTTCTTTAACCCGTTACACAAATAATCTTCTCATTAACTTGACATCAAACAAAGGTTCGGGGACCAAGACAAACACTGGTCGGGTTTGCTTTGAAATAAATGACTTACGTATACAAAGAAGGAGGGAAGTTTCTTTTAAGATCTTATCCCCACTCGATGTCAAGATCTACGAAAACAATGTCTTCCTTGGGCATTGAATGTAACAAAATGTGCCCTTTTAGTATTAAAGGGATTGGGTATCTTTGCCTCAGATTCTAAACAAAATCCTGGATTTAGCTCATGCTGCAATCATAATTATAAACCTTTAGGTCAGTCAGGAATCCCATGACTTTTACAAGCCGATCGCCTGTCTGATTATCAAGATATTTATGATTGGAAATCGAAATTTCAAAAACAGTTTTCCCATTGGTTTTATAACACTACAGTCTATTGGGCGAAATGATTATGGTAAAACCGGTCCCTCAGAGATTTTTATTTTTTGTGGCACTTCATGATCATTTTAAAGCGCAATTTGTTTAGGGCTTCAATATTACACCGTGTCACAGACACTGATAACACGTAGGACCATGCATCTCAGGTTTAACATTGTTGAGCGATGCCTTTAAACTATTGTAGTGCATGAAATGGATTCTCATGATGAGGATTGTTTAGAAGGCTTGCAAAATCCGCATCACCTCTTAATTAAACAATATGCAGGAAAGGGACCGGAATAGGGATGACGAAAACCATTTTGACTGTAATTATCATATGCCCTCACGGTGACTGTGTGATATGATACTCCTAATAGGGTGAAGATGGTGCACACATTGTGTGCTTAAATGAGTTTGATCACTGCGGTAAAGCGCTTAGAGATGTTAGTTTCTATTTAACGCTGTAGAAATCAAGATTTGTTTTATGGTTCGAGGTAAACATTGCATTATTGTCTATTGAAGAAAACAGAAGTGTTAGAAAACTGTCATAATTTTAAATAGATTTAACACCGTTCTGTCTCTCAACAGACGATATTATGTAATATACTTTTTTTCCAGCGATCGGTTTCTTCATTTTCTTATGATTCTCTTACAGACATAGATGTTAGATTATTTGATTTATATATCCATAATCATGTTTGTCATTATCCGTGTTTCTGCCCTGTAAAGTACAAATATTGCATGTATGAATCATTTTAGGAATACCTGATCCTAAGATTCTAATACTCACCATAGCATATGACTGTGGCTGGGTCGGGGCTCCATTGGTTGTTGCCCTCACAGTAGCTGTAGTCGTTTCCAGTGAACGTGTATTCTCCCGTGGCGTTGCACGATAAAGAGACCCGTTCGTAGAAAGAGTAGTTGGAACCGGACTGAGGGGGCGTGGCCACCACTCGGGTGGGGTCACTCAGAGGGATCGATGTGCATTCTGCGAGAACCAAATTGGCAACCATTAGTGATTTATTGAAAAATGATTTGCTAAATATTAATTTCCTAACAAAGCATTCAGTTTTATGTAGATCTAGCCCAAGTTTGAATTCGATAGTATTTTCATGACCTTTTCTTTACATTCAGCTGTTTCTCATTTTTCATTTGATACTTATTTATGGAGGATCCTTTGGCAGAGGTGAGATGGGGGCAGGAGGTAGTTCTACCCCCAATCCACCTCTTAATATGAGATCATCTTTTTCTCCCATGGAGTGAAACTATCGATATATTAATAATAATAATAATGATAATAATAATGATTGATTGAATAATTAGCAGCTTACTCAGGAAGGTATACTGGGTAATTCTTGATGATAGTAATAATAATAATACTAAGAATGATAACGATATTAATAGTTGTAACAATAATAACAATACTTTATATATATATATATATATACATATCTATTGTACATCTCATTGTCTGATTATTTTAATACATTTAATTGTTGGAGTTGACTTTGGTATAACTAGAGATTCTTTATACAAGTACGAAATAAGTGATAATCTTTGTGTACTTGATAAATAACCAGGGCAAACTTGTATTGCAATGCTTTACAACTCGGAATGTCCAGGGGGGTGTTTCACAAAGATCCTAAGTCGAACTTAACTCTAAGTTGGACTTAAACATTATGGAGAGCCATTTGTAGCCTTAAGATAAAATATATTCAAAAGCAAAAATTCAGTATTTCAGACTTTTCATAAATTCCACATCAAGAACGTGAAATCTCCTTGATAATAGAAAATATGAATGATTTGAATCAATATTTTATGCCTTATAAAATAACTTTTACAAAATATTTTCAAAGATGCTAACGGCTTTCCATAATTTTTAAGTCCAACTTAAAGATAAGTTCAAGTTAGGATCTTTGTGAAACACCCCCAGAACTTCAAGATGCAATGATACGGTTAACTTTGACTAATCTTTAAAAAAATCTTTTAATGTTTATTTAACACAGCTCAGCAGGTCCCACCCTGTAATATTACGTATCCAGCAAGTTACGCAAATAAAAACCGAGGAGGAAAAAAGCAAGAGGTTTATCTTAAACAATGTTTGCGGATGATAAGGGAGTTAAATTTGCATAATGTGGGATGACGATCTAGGCAGGACGATACAAGGTGGGTTTGTGTTTCGATTCTATACCCTCGAGATTTGTAGAGTCAATGAATGCAAGGAATGTGATAACTGAAAAAGAAACTTGGAAATTCCACCATTTTGTAAAATAGTAACCTATCAATTTTAATGTATACACTTATATATCTAGGCAGGACCCAGGAGTTAATCCTTACTCCTTGGCAGTTTGATGTGGGTTTGTTTCGATTCTATACCCTCGAGATTTAGAGTCAATAAATGCACGGAATGTGATTATGAACAATTGCTATGCGTTTAACTTTTTAATTATGTAACTGAGAAATCGAAATCAGAATAATTAAGTTAAGTCATCCTTCTTGCCTATATATTCGTTTGTCTATTATGACGGTTTTGTTTTCATTTATTCTGGTAACTATTCATGAATTATGGAAAATTAAAAGTTTGTTTTTAAAGGAACTAGGAAGATGCTAAAGACACGCTTGATACTTCTTCATAAGTCAACATTAATGATAATGGGATCAACATCGTTGTAAACTTGTTTGACACAATGTTGTTTTAAACATTTTAGATTAAAGGTATAGACCAGTTCTGGTCATGCGATTGTATTGTGAAAGAAACGTTGTGGAATCGATCAGAAAAGGTTGATCATCTAGCATATAAGTATTGGTGTGTACTGCAAGGTTCTGGAATCATTAAATGATAAGAAATTTGGCCCAGTCTTGGACAAGTTACAAGCACTGTACACAGAAAGATGTATATGGGACTACCCTATATCTATCCAGTCCAAATAGATATAATAATTTACCAAATATATCAATTAGTAGGCGGTTTCCTGGCAAAATTAGTATCACCCCACATTAGTCAAAACATATTCTTTCACATGATTTCATTTTTTGAGCGGGGGGCGTTTCCAAAACTGGTCTTTACCTTTAATGTTCTCTGTATATTTCTATGATGTTTTAGTATACCACATAAGTGTTACCGAAAGCCTCAATTTGTGAAAATTTTAAATAAATTCTTGAAATTTACGATCAATTAAAACCTTGATTAATAACGATGCACACTAATCTCATTTTCATTCTTCACTAATTAACATTCCTTATGCCTCACAGTGGCATATACAGTTATTTGTCCCCGTTTTATGGTCTGCATGTGATCAAACCAAACTACCACTTGAACACGTTGATTTCAAAGATTTGATAAGTAGACCAAACAAGATTGCATAACTTGCTTGGTAGTCACCGCCTTTTATTTCATCAAGTTGACTAGCTATATCTTGCCGTTTTACACCACAACTGTAATAATATTATTGAAATTACTCATACGTTGACATACTTGACAGTGATCGTTGTCGAGTGGATACGTCACCCACCGTCGCAATAATGTCCTTTGGCAAGACATTGATCTACATTTGTCACATTTGATGTAAATGGGTACCTGGAAGTAATTAATTCCTTGAAATGCTATAGCGCTGTAATGGCCGCCTTGCTAAAGCCAGGTTAATAATCGGACATGTGCGCTATATAAGAAGCCACCATTATTATTATTATTATCTTTATTATGTGTCATTTGGATAACGATGCAGTGTCAAAGGATACGTATTATATTGTTGAACTTGTAAGGGGGTGTGGTGATATATACCTTAACCACTTCGGTTTATGATTCCTGATATATTAGGCGCCATAAATCTTGAAGAATTGAGCCGCAGTCAATAAAACTTAGATTTGATGGAAATTCACAACCATCGGAAACAACAAAGGGTCAATCTTGACCATTACTAAGCGTCCATTTTTTTTAAAGACACTTATTTTTTTTTGTAATAAAATAAGAAACCTGATCTCAATGGTTCTTGATAGAGGACTAAGTCATCATTAAAATGAAGGAAATTTCCTGAATATAAAAACAATTTATATGGATCTTTCTAAAGTTCATAAACTTCTAGTATTGTTTATCAGCAGAATCGTAATGCAGTAGAGCTAAAAAAATTAAGTTGTTTGGTTATCATACTTAGTTCCAGTATATTAATCATCTATAATTAATTTCAAAACCGTTCAAGGTATCCTTTTTTTATCTTTTCTATAAGTATTTTAATTATGCATATACCATACTAATTTCTCGACAACCTACAAATCAACAAGTAACTACGACGCACAAGAGTACTTAAATAACTGAACAATTTCACAATGTTGATTGATTCATTTTAGATGGATTCGGTATTCTACTTTACGAATCTTTAAGTAAATCAATATGTCCTATGTCCTAAAGTTTATAGAAGATGTGACTAATTAAAATGCTAGATGTTAAAATGTTAGATAAGGCATCTTCTGACCTCGTAGCTTCTGTATGAGAAATACTCAACTACAACGAACTGAAATGTTAAATAACGAATTAAAAATATAATGTGTTACAGTTCCCTAATATTGAATTGTTAGTATAATCTGTAGCTGCATAACTATATAGGCAAGTCCAAGCTACTTTTAAGCATACGTTACTAACTGAAACTAAGATTTTAGTAGAATTGATGACTGTATCAAGCTCATAGCCCTACTAGAGCTTGAATCATACAAAGCATCAAATAAAAAAAAGTATTTTTATGTCAAATTATTTTCACAATTCTATGAGAGAATTCAACAATACTTTGTTAAGTATGAGACGTACTTTTGACTTAGCCATATAACTACCATGAATACAATAATTCAATGGAAGAAACACTACCAATTATTCAAAGATGTATTTTTCGAAATCATATACTGCAACTATATAAAATCATTTTTATAATATCTTACCTTGAGCTGTGACATATAAGCTTCCTCCAAAAAGTCCACACACCAGAATAGATATGCAGCATATCCGATGCATTATATTGACCATGGTGATGGTTGTTTCCTTTCAAAAGTCTCAGGAAAGAAATGTAATACTTCCCCAGTATGGATGTTCCTCCTATACTCCTCCTCTTCTCGGAGTCAGAAGAAAGGCGACCTTGCTTTTGCGAAAACTTCGTAGCAAACTTCCAAACTTCTTTGATTGCCTCTTGTTTCCTTCTTAATAAAGCTGTTTAACAATCAAACTTTAATCTTCACTCATTCTTCACTTACTTCGATGGGTTTTTTTTAACGAAAATAAGAAACTGTAGAGTTCCTAGAGAATATTTTTTCTCTCGTTCTCATCGATTCGATTGTAGTTCATACTGGTTGAGCTGCGCAGTTTGTACAAGTGTGGCGTTGCCCAACACTTATCAGTAGATGGTAAATACCAGTCATCAGGGCGGTGAATTTCGGAGGCCACGCCGCTGTGTTATCGGAGTTTAAATTATGACGTCATTATGGCCATTGTGGTAACCACTTTGAGGTGTTTGGGTACGCATACCGCCTTGCCGGATTGATCCGAATAACCCCCATATTGTGGCGACATTGTGGTGTCATATTAACATAATGCGAAACATTAACATGATTTCATGATGCGAAAAGAATGTTTAATATAGTATATGATTACACCTTATTTCTGTATTGCATCATCACGCTGCCAACGTTCAGGCTCTCGCGAAGGTCTGAAAGTTTGAATAAATCTTTTTAGTATTTCTATTTAGTTTTTTTATCAGGTAAAAACTTTTTGTAAAAATATTATACAATTCAGCCCCCGGGCTTCTATGCATATTTTTTTAATAAATAAACCATTCTCATTATCATTTTTATAAAAGTTTGTAGTGATTTATGATATACAGCACCAAAATGAACAATTGTTTTGGACTTGAATAAAAATAATCAAAAGTGCTTGATTCATAAGTTTTAGTACAAATCGCTATGACTGCACATTGTTTTTTTAACGATGCTCGAGAATATTTTAACATTATCATGTAAACCTACAACCAGGAGTTATAAAATTATGTTTTATAATTACTCCTTGCCTACAAGTACTACGATATGGCATTTACATTTGGTCCAAACGTTTAAGCTAGGTCCATTTCTTGCCAAATTTCAAAATATGAGGGCATTTGAAGAGCAATCTTTTTTCAGGGAACATTTCTTCTACGATATCCTTCCTAACCTTTGCAAGGACAGTAGCACGCATGCTTATGACTGCGTGTAACCTCTTGCGCAACGTAAAGACGTTGAGGTATTTACGATCTATTTATTTATCACACCTGAGTGTTATATTAATATCAAACTTTATGATTAGTGATTCAGATATGCCCGGTTGAAGATATTATAGGACAGTGCTAAGATAATGATCCATTGATTTTGCCACAGTTGAATCATATTGTGTGGCGTATGGTCCCTTTCCGTGAAAATGCATGAGTAATGGGGCGTTGCAAGAAAGTTGCAATCAATTGCAAATCCCCAAAATCAAGCGTAAGTCTTGCGATTAATTGCAAATTTGCAATTGATCGCAACTCAACTTTCTTGCAACGTGCCATTAGTAAGAGAGAGAGAGAGAGAGAGAGAGAGATAGAGAGAGGGAGAATAAAAGCTAGATCTAGTTAGGATTAATTTTTTAACTATTAAATTAAGTTGACAAAATCCTAGGAGATTTAGGAGACTAGTGGGGCGTCGCAAGAAAGTTGAGTTGCAATCGATTGCAAATATCAGCTGCAAATTTTGCAACTTGCAATCAATCGCAATTTTCTTGCGACGCCCCATAAGATTTGTTTGAAAATTGGTAGGATGGTATGGTTGGGGTTGATTCATTTTTCACGCAAACGTAAAAAATTGTGTAGAAGGGGGGGGGGCGGAGGGGCTGCCTACTTTTTAAGGGGGCACAGTTTCCTCACTCTCAAACCGACAACACATAATATCATCATATCCATCCCTTTCTAGCCCCCCACTCGCTCTCTCTCTCTCCCTCTCTCCCACTTCTTTCTTTCTCTCCCTCCCCTTCTCTCTTTCTCTCTCTTTCTTTTTTTCTCTTCCTATTTTTCTTTCTGTTTTCTTTCTCTTCTTTCTTACTTTCTTTCTCGTTACCTTCTCCTATCATTCTTTCTCGCTCACTAGCACTGTTTCACTTTCGACTCCCTCCATCATTCCCTCCCTCTATAAATTAATTAGTTTAATTGTTGTTCGTTACCCCTATCCACTAACCGAAAAAAACCCGGAATAATCATAATCTGAAAAGAAAAAGCGCGGGAAAAAATCTTGTTACTTACATGTTAGGCTGCTGCCATGGTTGCAAACTTTTTTCAGTTTGAAGAAAATCCCGAATTCAATCTTCAATTTGTATTTTGGTGATGATTTCATCAGTTTTAAATAAATGATTATTTGAAACAGTTGTGATTAAATTTATATTATACTCATCATCACAACAAGTCAAACCTACCTATAGGGCCTTTAAAAAAAAGATGTTGTATTGCCCTTTAGGTGCCAAAACATGGGTCGGTCGGTCAGAAATTTTTTGATTTTTTTTTTTTGGTTTTCTCTCTCTCTTTGGGCTGATTAATCGCATCTGTTTAAGGGACGGGGCCCAGGAAATACAACTGTAGAATGTTGGCTTACATGGAATCACACTTTTCTTTCAGAATAATAATAGCATAATAATTCATTTATTGTGTATGTACAAGTCAAATCAATTATGAATATCATTTTAATTGCATTAAGTTACAACATTCTGAAAGACCAACTTTCACTTTATTTTCCACATCCTTTCTTCTTATCTTTTGGAATAAAAAAAAGAAATTAACACTGAATCTTAAAGACAATCGTGGCAAGTATCCGTTATGTTTTTATATCTAAGTGTTCACAATACACACATATTGACTTGTGTAACCTGTTTGTAAAAATAAATTAGTTAAATAGATTTTCAAATGATATTGAATGTTACAAAACTAAAAATTAGACAAAGTCATGGAGAGTACTTTAAAATCTACCCAGCACCTTTATGATGCACCTCTTATAATTAATACAAGGACAACCTTATACCTGTATGATCTCAATAGGTCAACATAAATATGTTTGGAATGCGGAAAGCAAATACTACAATACATGCATTTTCTTTCGTAATGTACAATATTCTGGTATTAGTATAGTAGGATTTCATCAGAATCTCGTTTAAATGGCAAACTTCCCCGCCATCTCTCTCCCCAAGGACTATTGTTTTTATACCTCAGTTACGTAGCCAAACCGACTCAATACCGACGGAAAAAACCGACAAACTCTTTGGTATTTGGGGGTAATATTACTGTTTGTTAGGTCTGTGGTCGGTCTCGAGTCCATCTCGAAGGTTGTGACTGGGGTTCTGGCAGCGGAAACAAATTGGTAATAACCAAACCCCATAGGTCGAGTCTATGACATCGTAATAGCTGGCCCTCAAGCGTCCACTTTCTTGTCTCGCTTCAGTCAAAACCTCTAATTTTATATGCCAAGTCCGTACGAATAATCTCTCAATTCTTTAGGAATCAAGTCGACGACACATCCAAATTATCTGTGACAGTTTCGATATCTATGGTTCAGTCACCTTCCTCACACAAGTAAGGTCGATTGGCAAGCTGCAGATAGTTTTTAAATCACTAGAAAAAAAATACCATTAAGCGATCGCCGGTCGTAGAAATTGTTTAAAAATCCTAATTATTAACTGGCAAACTGAAGTCAGCCACCATTTCTTTCGATCACTAGAAGATGCCGTTTTAGCGATCCCCAGGTTGTAGATGTATAAAAACAAAATTCCAAATTATTTAAAGCATCCTGATGATAAGTATTGGCAAACTCAAGTCAGCCACCAGTTCTTTCGATGATTAGAAGATGCAGTCGAGCGATCGCCGCGTCATAGATTTTGTAGATGTCATAAAACCATGGCGTATTTTTAAAATAGAGTTGTGACATGCGCACCTGTATCCGCTCAAATGTAATAGGTCATGGAACTCGTCTTAGACCCAGGGTCGTCTTTAACTGAATTACTGAATTATTTAGAATTTAAACCCATTAATTTTAGCTGTGAACGAGCGTTTAACTCAACTCTACTAGCAAAAAGTATTATAAGATGATGACGTGGATCCTAAGCAAATGATTGGTTGAAAGCGTACACGTGACTAGGCATTTATTTTGCCTAACGCGTAATTTGGATAATGACCGGTCATTATCCAATTTTAATGACCGGTCATTAGTAAAATCATGTTATAAAACATCATTCTATAAACCAAATAAAACATCATCTTATAAAACAAATAATACACACCATTTTGTTCGGGCATTAGTAAAATTACCCACACTCGGTACCTTCAAAACAGTTCAAACACCCTCGGCTACCGCCTCGGGCGTGTTAGGCTGTTCCAAAGGTACTTTGTGTGGGTAATTTTTACTAATGCCCTCACTGCTGTGTATTATTTGTATAATACTCTGCTGTATCTGCATGAATCAAATTCCCGAATTCTTAAATCCATTTTTTATGAATTCAATCAAATAGTCTCTAGAGTCTACTTTTCGAAGATCTCGTAGTCTTCGCTGATCTCCTCTTCCTCAATGTCAAAGATGTCATATTTGCAGATGAAGTTTTTCTCCGTTCTCGTCTCATCCTCTCCTCCCATCGGCGATGTTGAAAGGCGAGGAAACAGGTGGCGATGATGGCGACGACGACGAAGATGTTGGTGAGGATGACGACCAGGCGTTTGATGCCTAAAACGATGTCGAAGGAGAAAAATATGGGACGGAAATTTGTGTGTGTGTGTGTGTGTGTGGTTTGCTGAAAGTGGTAATAGCAGACGACTGACGTTCAAAATCTTTTTTTTTTTAAATATCAATGTTCAGGCTATTCGAAATCAAATGAGCGATCATTTGAGATGATTTTATTATTTTCCTTGTAAATTAACCACTGACAGCGGCAACGAGATGTGGACAGGGTTTTTTTTTCATTCCTTTTTAATACATTTCGTCTTTTGATTATGAAAATTACTATTGTAGTTGTTGCTCTTCTTCTTCTTCTTCTTCTTCTTCTTATGACTATACTTTGCAAGAGTAGTCTCCCCCCTCCCCCCTCCTTAACAGGAATCTGTCTAAGACGTGACCCTCTGTAAGGGCTTATTTTGTTAAAAGGAAACAATAAAAAATAATAATCATTACATTCCATTCGAAAATATAAAGACAAAATTACTTTACACATAATTACAAGCTAAATTGGGGATCGTTTATACTTGTTAAAATATGTTACAAAACAAACGACAGCAAAAAAAAAAAAAAACAGTGATACATTTCATCTTATTTCTCTTCCCCTTCCAATTTGAATCGGTAAATTTATTCGCTTGTAGCATTGTTCATGTTTTTGTTTACTTCGTCCTACATCTTAATTCATAAATAACATCGTATTCATTCTAATAATCTGGTTCAACATACCATTATCATCATATTCTGTTGGAATCTGTGTCCCATTAACCGGTGAACTCCAGTTACCCGGTCTATACGATGACGATGAGTTCCGGTTAAGAGTATCATTACCTGGAAGGGGAAAGGGGTTAAATGTAAAACATGCATAATAAAATGTTCAAGATAATACTTCATTTGTCATTGAAGAAATTATTTATTATAAATTGCTTTAATAGCATAGAAAAACAATTTGGGCAAAAGCCTATCGTTTAGTATGATACTAAAAAGAGAGAGAGGGAGAAACTGCATACTTCAAAACGGAGGAGTTTATACCATGACTACACTATGGATTAATAGGTCTATGCCATATCATTTTAATAAAGCATGAATAAAGAATTAAGAATATTAAATGTTAAAATCTTAATGGCAAATTGCATAAAATATGTAATGTTTTTTCATGCTTTGTATTGCGTGTGCGGGTATTTCTACTAACTTGTTGGAAATTTGATTAGACGACCCCCAATATATAGCAACCGTCCCTTCTTGACTCCTGGACACATTAGGCCTTCTCTCGTCACATGATCCACCCTGTCATATGATGACCTCGTTTAATAACACTGATAACAACTTATCTGCTCACCTAAAGTTTCTGTGACCAAAGTCGAGAGTTTGGAAATAATGGACGCTGGTGTCCTCTCCCACTCGTGAGAAACGCCCTCTGTTGAAACCGATGGTAGTCGAGCCTCCAGCGCTGTTGCGGAAGTATTGGCCATCATACCAGGAAGCGAAGTTGTCGCATTCATATCTGCCGCCCTCTTTGACAATAAGCAATATTGCGTGAAGATTGTGCCGTTGGTGTTTTTTCTGTTTTCAATGTCGCAATAACAGGCGTTTGGAGTACGTTTTTATGAAGTTCAGTCAAGAACAAAGTACAGGATGACGGGAGGCATATGTTCTCCAGACGACAAAAGATCTGTGGTACTGGAAAGAAAATGTTTAAAATATCATTTAAAAGTTTAATATCCCCTCTCACTAGAAGAAAAAGTACACAGATGAACATTTAACTTGCCACTTCATTTTTGGATTGACTGTTTTACGTATTGACTTAACTTGGGTGATTTATGAACTATAGACATCGACGTGATTACGTTCCTCTATCTGCTATCAAAATAAAACCAACAGTTCGAGATTATTTTCAAGTCGACCTTTTCAAGTACACTAAAAAAAATTATTGTAAATTCGTCCACTTGCCCACAACTTTATTTTCTTCTCAAAGTTTTTAATTTGTGTGTCATTGCGTCTTTTTATGATGTAGATATACCAATATATGGAATGATGAGCCATCAGCGTTTACTGTAATTTATTTTTTAAACCTTCATTTTCTAGCAGCATAGTTCTGACTTTTAAACGCGGGAGAGGAGGCAAAACAAGCGAACTGCGCAAAAATGGCGATTCGGATTTCAATATTAGGTTTTAAAGCCATAAGCATCGTTTCCAAGATAATTGCGCACTTCGGTAGATAAATTATACTCTACTACCCCGATTACAACGACAAGACCAACACCAGATCGAACATACGATTACAAGTAGAGTGGCTTTTGTTTTGTATTTTTGTTTTGTGTTGTTTTTTTTTTGCTTTGCTTTGTTTTGTTTTTGTGTTTTGTTTTTGTGTAATTTTCTTTCTTCAGGGGTAGTACTATGTTTTATTTAAGAGTATTATTATTTGTATGTACAAAGCACTGTTTTATTTATTTTTTAATTGTTAAAAAAAGACTAAGTATATGTTTACATTTTTAATATTGTTCTTCTGTATACTGTTTTAGGTGAAAAAGAAAATGTACGAATTTAGTTTCAACTTGTTACTGATTTAACTTCTGGATGATGTTATTTGTATTTACTTTGATTTGATTTTTTACTCCTCCTGTCTGGAGAAATAAATCAATTCATAAAACAAAAAAATGACCACGAATAGCGAAAAGTTCGTCGGTTGTGGGTCGGTTCGGAGTCGGTCTGATGGTGTAATTTTGGTTCATTTAGCATCACGTGACCCAGGGGCGGATCAAGCCGGCGGCAAGGGAGGGGGCCAAAAAAGGGGCCCACTTCGTGCGAAAATTTGAAAATCGTGCCGGCCAATTTTTCGTTCAGGGGGAGGTAGTGACCACCCATTTTATTTTTTTTGCTCAACGGGGGGAAAGTGCAATTTTTTTGTTTTAACCTCCAACCCCCTTGGGCGCCAGGAGGGGCCCATCTTCTTTTTTTTTTTACAAAAAAGGGTGTTTTTACCTGTTTTTCTAGGAGGGGCCCCCCCCCCTGGATCTGCCACTGACGTGACCCCACTTGACACATTGGGCCATTGCGAGAACCTTCCTAGTTGCTATTTCGAAACCGACTCACATGACTAATTAATGTGCAGCTCCTTGAACTTCAGTATCACATTGTTTATACACCGCTAACAATGCCCGTTACACTCCAAAGTTCTGCCAAGCTCACATTTCGTGCAAGCATAAATCATGCGAATTCATTCTGTCTGTAGGTGAAAAATATAAACTAAATACTTCATACAAGCATTAAAAGACCAAAGAATATCATGAGTTTATGAATAAGACCTCCCAAAATAGGACCTAGAAATAAAAATGATATGACCTATCTATTGTTATGCCTTTGATATCTTGATAATTATGATAGTGTTACTATCTATTCGACCGATTTCTTATCTCGATGTATAATGCGTGATTGTTTGATTGTAAACAATATTTGACATGTATAGTGATCACGGTGATGTCGGCTGTTTCTTATGACGAATTGCCACGTGCTAGATGGGACTTTGAACCGACCGAATCCGGCACGTAAGCACAGTTTTTTAGTCGTATTTGTTTTGAATATGTTTTAATTTCTGTTTCAGTTTGATTGTGTGCGCAGTAGATATCTATATACGGTTAACAAGTAAATTATTCATACCCTTACCAAGTTTTGTATTTGTTTAACTATGTGAAAAAAATTGATTTGTCCAGATTAATATTTTTGAGAATGTGACAAATTAAAGCTTACATCTATTAAAGAATTCAACAAAGGCCTTACATTTAACCAGTCCACCTTTCATTCCCTAGTTAACAAAAACAAAACATAAAATTTACAAGAATGTGAATGATAATGATTTAGTTGTTACTGAACATAAGCATGATAAGTGCAAATCGAATACCCATTTTTAATTTAGAGTATCACTATTAAACACTAACGTCAGGAGAGTAGTATCTAGGACACGGGACGTCGCCCCCTCCCCTCTCCCCTCCTCCCAATCGAATGACAAAACAAAAAGGAATTATATTATGCGGAGTAGAATCAGAACGTTATAAAAGGTAAATAATACGACTATTAAAGTAACTATCCTACCCTTCTACCCTTGGTCGCTTTTCTCCCTCGCATTTCGTCCAGCTCGAGTCAAGACCCTCCTACTTTCTCAATGTATGCACCTACTCCTACTAAATACATACGTGTATCTTTATTTCTTAACAATACTTGATATCAAGGCAGAATGTTAGTCGCATTAACTTAGTAAGATGTCACAGTAAACAGTCAAAATTTCAAAGTAGTAGTAGTAGTAGTAGTAGTAGTAGTAGTAGTAGTAGTAGTACAGTAGTATTAATAATATAAGTACAGTAGTAGTAGTCGTCGTAGCAGTAGTAGTAGTAGTAGTAGTCGTCGTCGTAGTAGTAGTAGTAGTAGTAGTAGTAGTAGTAGTAGTAGTAGTAGTAGTAGTAGTAGTAGTAGTCGTAACAGTAGTAGTAGTGGTGGTGGTGGTAGTATAGTAGTAATAGTGGTAGTGGCAGTAGTAATAGAAGTAGTAGGAGGAGGAGGAGTAGTAGTAGTAGTAGTAGTAGTAGTAGTAGTAGTAGTAGTAGTAGTAGTAGTAGTGGCGGTGGTAGTAGTAGTATAAGTAGTAGTATCATTGTTGTTTTATCATTTTCGTTATTGATATATCATTGCTTTTATTTAGCTCTGTAAAAACATGAATAAACCATAATCTTGTAATACAATCAATCTTGGATCAAGTGAGTGAAATTTTCAAGACACTGGTGCTCCCCTACCAGGCTGCCTTGGAATAGAACAGGTGGCACAGCGGAGGAGCATTACAGGAACGAAATGAATGTTACATGAAACATAAAGCCGAGTACTGGTCAAGTTGTCAACGGATAGCATTATTAATGGTGTAGCGTGAGTATACATGTTGGGGGAGGGGGTACTGGCATGATTGGGGGAGGGGGTACTGGCATGATTGGGGGAGGGGCTCCGGTATTACTCAGAAAAAGAAATGCACATTTACATGCCTGATTCCGGGGAGGGTAATGGAAGGTATTCCATGCGTCTTCTTTTCTCGCCCTTGTTCCCTTCTCCCTTCCCTTTCTCTTTTTTTTTCTCTTGCGATTTCCCTCCTTTTATATTTTCTTCACCCTTAGATTTGAGGGGAAGGCACGTGCTTCCTGCCACCCCTCCCTCTACCTGTAGCTCTGGTACTTGACATTTGTGGTAGAAAATGACTGGAAACAATTTGGAAAGTTTGATGACATGTTATACAAAATAATTGATGCATACTGTGAGACTTTTGGAATGTTTACAATGGCAAGAAACTGACTCCATCTTGATGAAAATCACATGCCTCGCCCGGAGAAATGGGTTTACGGGACTGCACACAAAATGATTGGTCCAAACTTTTCAGCTCTCGCAATGATGCAAATCAGAGTAAATCTGGAACGCCTAGATGTGTACCGGCAGCGTTATTAGGGTTTTTTCGTTTTACACGACGAGAACGTGGACTGCCATGTGTGACATTGTGTTAAGGCACTGGGCTGTGCCTGGCAGTGCCTTAAAAGGACGTCACATTACCTTAAAAGGATGTCACACGTGGCGGTCCACGTTCTCGTCGTGTAAAACGAAAACCCCCTATTTTTATTTTTTCTGCGGCACAGATTGGGGTTAGGTGCGTGTTGAGCCTATGGGAAAGTTTAGGGTTAGGGTTAGGGTTAGGGTTAAATCAAGACCTCTTTTTTAAAAAAAAAGCCCCAATCTGTGCCGCAGAAGAAAATGACGCGTACCGGAATACATGTAGCTGAAGGCTTTGTGACTTAGCACTGGAAATCAGCGATTTTATCTGCATCATTTTACGTAATAATGTTAAAATATAAAAATGGAAACGAATAAAAAATAAAAAAACATAGTTTCTTCTGGAATATAATTGCGATAGTACTTTGCTTAAGATGCTTCATAGTACATCAATACAACCGGTGGTGAAACGTACTTTATTACGAGAAGAAAAAGAGATACAGTGTATTTCTATTTCCATTTTCAAACTTCAGTCTCTGAATGTCGCTGTGTATTCTTTGCTGTTGATTTGTTTCTTTCTCTCGAAACAAAATTGTGTAAATTACACTTTGGCAGCCTAACTAAATCAAATCATGTGAATTTGGGCATCCTGGCAGCATAACAGATTGATAGAAAAAATATCGAGTCATAGATGTTCCTCTGAGGAACTGAGGCATAATTATTGTATGAAAGATATAGGGCCTTAGAAATTAATTTGTTTATCCTCGTGTCTAAAGCCTTCTATTTTTGCTTAGTTTGGAAAGTTTGAATTGGTATGATGCACGTTTTGTGAAGTTATTGCACAGCAGTGTCCTTTTCAAACAAGTCATTAATAACATTTTGATAATGTTTTGCCAAATTTATCCAACATGTACAGCCTATGTACAATACATTAATAGTCAGATATCACTGAATATAAATATGACAAGGGTGTTCATACTTACCCACTGAACTTGCGTATCGTAATATTCATCTATCCTCTGGCGATGCTAGTATTATAATTAGGGCCCCTCGCTCTCCACTCGTTTCACTGTATATATGGCCACGCATTTATTTAGAATTGGCGGCGTCTCTTCACAAGCTATGAGATATGCTTCCACAATATTATCTCGAACACTCAAGCATTGACACACCACCAGAAATTAGAGCATGTATACGGTTCAAAGTCTCAACTAAAGTCTGTTTTGTTGGTGAGTTGGTTAGTGTTGACAATGCATGAAAACGGTCACAGTAGAGCGCGGATATTATTGCAGAAAGATAATAACAACAGGCGATCAGCTGGGCGATTTGCGAAAACGACAATAGAACGAGTGCACCCACGAGTAGCGCCGAGCCGCCGCACTATACAATACTCGCCGCGCTGAGTTGGTCGAAAGCAGAGAGCGCCGCAATTTATTGATCTGACGGTGGCAATGACCTAGTCTATGCATTCAGACATTGTATTTGGAAAGACAAACACGCTTCTCTACTTGACAAAGAGTCGAAAGACCAGGGAAAAGAACGTACCGCTGGGATTCGGGGGGGGGGTATCAAAGAGAGAGAGAGAGAATGTGAGAGAGATTGGGAAGGAGAACTTGGAGGAATATACGGTACCGTCACTAGTAATTTGACATGGATATTTTTTATTTAGCATTATCATTATTATTTTTTATAGGTAATAGTGTTTTGACAATGTGAGCTATCATAATACATAACCATTGTTATTGGCCAGTGTTACTGACCCCTAAGTAATTGCAAACGTAATCCGTACATTCACTAAAACAAACTTATGATCCAGGTTAGGTCATTTCATTCCCGATGTAAACAATATGCGGAAACCATTCACCGATAACATAACAAAGAACTACACAAATGTGTCTGCCTTGAAAAGGTATCGAAAATCAGTGATGTATGGTTGTGTTTTGATAACGTGAACTATCAGAATAGATGGTCATCGTTATTGACTAAGGGAGAAGGGCAAAGTGGCGAGAAAAGAAGCTGTATTGACCACCTCTAGCACCCCCCCCCCGGAATCAGGTCAGACCAACGAGACCGTCACCAGACCGACTAAACAGACCGTACGCAAATTTACATTACCACTAATGGTCAAAAATTGGTCGGTTTTGGAGTTTGTTGGAGGTGTGACCGAGGTATATACTAGCACCAATTTCCTCTCGGATTCAATACCTTTATCATAGGCAAATTTAGGTGACTAACTGACGTGTTCGTCCAAAAATGAGATGCGAAGATAGTATCAGGGTCTGTGCTAGTACTTTTTGTATTCTTCAATTTTTGAGCTCTCCACAGGCTATTTATTAATAATCTTCACATAAACAAATAAATCAAATAAATGTGCATGTTCTTCTAGTACTGTTGATATTACGGAGAATGTAACCAAAACTATCGATAATATAGTTTCTTTGTATAGGAAGTCCGGAGGTTTACATGTAATGTTTAAACTTGGAACATGTTTTTCTTGATATTGGGTTTAAGTGGGTTGGCCCACCATGCCTCCCAAGGGCTGAGTTATGATTATGGTTAGCGTTATCGATGATGTGTGATTCAATGTGTCAGGGCAAAATATGCTTCGACCTTTTGCGACCTTTATCTTTCTTTATTTAATTCATGGCCTTCCATATTGATTGTTTGTGATCATTGTTTGGAATTCTTGTCATTTTGGGGGACGGGTGGGAAGGCCGAGCAGTTTACCTTGACATTAAGCTAATATTTCTTTTTTTCAGGGGAATCTTATATAACATGTAAACCGTATAACCTTCGTTTTGAAGCAGCATATATACCGCCGCTTCATGAGTTTGAAAATATTGTAAAGGTATATTCGAGTAAACGCCGATTAGTTATGATTTGAATATTAAGGCTTTGTTTAGATGAATCCCCGTCATGGGGTAATACGACAGCGATAATCTTTTCCGTGAATAAATGAATAAAATAATGAGGAAGCGCACAGATTATTTTTGCATCCTATACCACAACTCAATCTCCTGTTTAGCACGTAATCACGTGTTGAAGCGCATGACTGTCCGCATCATATCATTATGTGAGGTAATATTGATACAGGGATGTGGTATACATACCGGAATTGATTAGAAAGTTGGGGATAAATGATGTCCTTCTGTCATTGTCATTTCGTCAAGTCTCTGTAGCAAGATTTCCGTTGTATCACATTGATAATCATGGGTTGATAAGGGACTGTTTAAAAAAAAATTGTTGTTATCATGAAAACAATTGACAATTTTGGTTGATGGTAATCCCGAAACTGCAGCTCGTGTATACGGAAATGAAGTGTTACCTTGTGCGCAACAGATGTTGTGGATCTTTTTCTTTTCCCTTCTTCCAACCCAGCGGTTTCATAATAATGTATGACATTGATATAATGTTAACATCTTTTCGACAAATCAAGACCATAAGTTTATTTGACACAGAATCGAATCAAATCTTGGTTGGTCCATCCTCTATTGCTTTTGTGGTAGCATTATGCGAGCGTAGATAGAATGTACGTCCAAAGCTATTTCATTATCGCATTATTTAGTTTTGTCAGCCTCTTTCATCACTTTCTATTTACCCTCTTCCCCCGTCCCTCCCCCTTTCCGGGGGGCATTTCATCAACATTTGTCCACCGACAACTGTCGGCGCCGACTTTTGACCTCTCTCTCTCTCTCTCTCTCTTTCTCTCTCTCTCTCTCTCCTCTCTCTTTCTTTCTCTCTCTCTCTTTCTTTCTCTCTTCCTCTTCACCCCTCCAATCTCTCTCTCCCTCTCTATCCATTTCCCTCTTTCCCTCACTCCCCCTCTCTCTCTTTCTCTCTCTCTCTATCATCTTTAGTATAATATTATAAAGATTCCCTTTTCTCTCTTAAAACTCTTTTAAACAAAATTCCTATCTTTAAGTTGTACATTGTATATTCTTCAAAACGAGCATAAATGGACACAAGAAACGTTCGTCCCTTTTCTTCAAAGTGTTTATTTATGACAAACTAGATTTATAAATCAATTATTTACAGAATGAGAAGTTATTGACAAATCGTAGTCCCAGAAAAAAAAGTTCTGAAGACTTATACTGTACATTTTCAAACAAAGAATCTCCAAAGGGATATATATCACGGTCTATACTCTGCACAAGACAGTCAAACAAGATGTTACAACTTATAGTGGGAGATGTAATGAATATTTTGGTTCGGATTGTTTTAAAAGCAACAAATTTGGCCCAGAGGTCGACCATACCGTTCTATTTTGATATTTGACGGGCGCCAAGAAGGGCGCCCCCCGGAGCCGCCATTTTGATCAAATCCAAAATGGCCGCCAGATGAGCTGAAGTTCAATTGTATTTTCAAACTAAAAGGGCCCAAAACAAACAGACAAACTAGACTCTTCACATTGAAAGCAATAACAGCAACTACTTTGTATGCGACGGATACATGGTATCCTCAACAAAGCGCTGTACAATCTGGGCCAATTTTGGTGCTTTTAGACCAATCTGCACCAAACTGCCCCTAAATTGCCCTAACATCCCCGACTATTACGGCGTCTTAACAGTCACCGTTACCAGTGTATCGCGTGCCGACTTGTCTGCAAGAAAAAAATTGCATGACAACAACATGATATTAACATCTATTACAACTAACACGACTAAAGAATCTTGATTTATACAAAATTCTACAAAATAAATAAACAATAACTAGAATATTGATTTCCATGAAAATCTTTTAAATTGAAAATGAAATAAATTAGTGTACACCAAATATTTCATCTCGTTGCACCAGGCAGCAATTCTATGATATATATATATATCATAATGTACCGACTGCAACAGGATCGAATCCATGATAAATATATTTCAGAACCTCTCCTGCTTATTTAATTTGTTATTTAAATCAAAATGATTGTTACAGAAACATTGGCCTACTTAACAACAATGTTTTTACTTGCTGATTTTTCTATATAAAATGGTCAGCCATTCTTAAGGGTTTGACACAAAATTTAAATAAGAGTTCTTAACGTTGTGGCTTTCTCCCTGTGCTTTCATGTTATCCTGGTAAAACATTTTATCAAGAAAGTAAACCTCTAAAATTACTTCGTTTTAGGAGATCAGTCTGAGTTATTTTTGCTTGAAATATACCCCAAACAAACTGAAATATATCAAAACTTTTCAATATTTGTCAATCCTACAAGTACAACCTTTTAGAATAAAGGGGTTGGTAGTACACCTTAAGAAACACGCGTGAAACATGATTTAAGTGTCATGAATTTTGCGTAAAATCGATTATTTACAACATTATTAACATTATCATATCAATGATACGTTAAAAACTTATGCTAAAACACCTGTATATTGTTTCCAAAGGATAGCACTAATGAGCCTGAGCACAATTTGCCTGCAAATTGTTACCTACGCTTTGGTGGAAATCGGTTTAGATAAAAACATGATCTATTGCTATCCTTGTCAAACCATGACTGCAAATTAGGGAATAATATTGCAACATGGTTTTTGGTTTTCAAAACACCGTCACACACCAACGTCAAATATATCAAAAGTAAACTTCAGATTCGATAGGTATATAGTACATTACTTTTGTGATTTCACCTTTTTGTAATGGCTCGTTTGTCTTCATGCAGTCGTATATCCATTCTTTCAACTTAGCATGTAATTAGGTTTGATATCGTCATACAGTTGGTATATTTGATATATGTTGTCAAATCTTTGCATATTTGCATGACTTGCGTTCTTTATCCACACTCTAGAGCAGTGCGATTGAAATCCTGTAAGTTAGTTATCATTATAACCTTTTCCTACACACAAAAATACAGTAGATTTTGTTTTATAGTTATCACCATCAACATCATGATTTTCATTGATTGATAATATTCTGATTTCAGGGCCCCGTCTTATAAAGAGTTGATATCAATCGCAACTATGTCCATAAGAGATAGGAGACTGCAAACTTGCGATTGATTGGAGGACTTATGATTGATTTGGATCAATCGTAACTCTTTATAAGACGGAGCCCTGATCTTGATTTTCCCTCCTATCCGTAAAAGAGCCGCAAAACGGAGAGAAAAATCAACTTAATCTTCCGAATTCATCATTGCCTCCCTTTTCCCTATCAACCGCTCAGTAAAAGTGAATTTAATGTCGAAAGAAGTCATGTGTTGTGGATGAAAATCTTGTACTCACACCATGGAATTGTGTTAAACATACACAAAAATACACAGAACAATATACACACCGTTTATTTACCTATATTGCAATAATCAATACCGCAGGTTATTCTAAGCTATATACATCACGAATGTTATTCATCATTAAGAACAAATAATTAAAAATACAATTTAACAAATTGATGCATAGGCACTTCATCATAGCATTATACTTTTCGCTATAGTTTATCACTAGGTCTTGTTCAAAATTTACTGCACGAAAATCCTATGGACCTATCATCAAGATGATTAGCACTACATTAGCCAATCAGAAGCAAGTAGCAGGTGCGACTCATAAAAGGGCGGAATCTGATAGGCTCTTGGTGGATACTGGTTGCAATCGTATCACCAAATTCACCTGCGTTAGCCAATCAGAATCAAGTATGAGGTGCATCTCATTAAAAGGTTGACTCTGATTAGCTAAATATTGGAGGCTGCTTGCAAAGCGTATTCTCTCATTCATCTTTCTTAGCCTATCAGTAAACAGGTATCAGGTACGACTCTGTAAGGGCAAAATCTTATTGGATAACGTCAAATAATACATTCTAATTTACCTGTGTTGGCCAATCAGGATCAAGTATGAAGTCAGATTAGGTACAAAACGACGTATTGTGATTTGTTGATTCTCGAGATTCACTATTGGTCGTAACTCTCGTGCAAACCTGCATAGCTAGGGCCATAATTATGATTTATTATTATCAATATCAGCAGTTATGTTACTATTATTATTTTTTAACACGGTCTGTTTTGTGTTATTGTTCCACATCTACATAACAAAAAAGTCTCATACATAAAATTTAACAAGACAATGCATACTAAAATAATGATAGACATGTAACATAGAGACAAAAAATAATGTGAAATATGGGGAACCTATCAAGAGGCAAAGCTTGTATCACGGTCCATTGGTCTTATTGTTACCAACCACACAGTTTGTACATCATTCATTGTACAGTCATACCTGTCTATAGCGACCGCCCAAGGGAAACACAAAAAGTGGTCTTTGCAGACAGGTTCCTTTATAACATGTTTCAATGAGAAACCATTTTCAAGGGAAACCAAAATTGTGGTCTTTGTAGACAGGTGGTCACTATATAATGCTACTGAAATTGTATGTACCTGTACTTGCATTTTTATTGCAATATTAAAAAAAAATAATGTGCATTTCGAGGCGAAAGAAAGTCGCACTACAGAAATCTTATGGACCCCTACGATAAAACCCCATTCTTGCTGATTATGATATTCCATTCCACAAGACTAGTGGATATTAACAAACAAAATAAAGTACAATTCTAATATTCTTAATGAGTGCATCCAAAACAGTCAATGTCTACGCAACCTCTTTTATACATCGAAGATTGTTTCTCAAATAAAGAGAAAACATGATTTTAAGGGAATGTGAAGAAGGAACAGGAATAGCAAATATATTCCTTAGCAATAACACTGGGTTCAATAAAGCTGTGGAAGTAAAATGTAATAAACTCCAGGCAAAATGTCTAGACAAGCAAATCTTTACGCCGCTGCATTTAAATATATTTTCTTTATTTACCCAAGAAAATTGTAGACTATACGAAGATAAGATGCATATCTTTCTCAAATCTCCCACTGTGCAATTACAGCGTTATTATTCCAATTATTCCATCCTCTCTAACTTCAATTACTGAGTTATAATTGCACCTCTCTGGCTATATGGCTGTTATAAAAGGTGTCGTAGTCGAGTGGTTTAAGCACTTCACTTAAAATGCAAAAACCGAGGGTTAGATCCCCGACAGGCCGACACGGCACTCACACGGCACTTTTGCAAATTATTAATCTACATTTGCCATTCCTTACCCAGGAGGAATATGGACCAGGTAGGATGACAAAAGCCTTTACGTTATAATCATATGCCTTCACGGTGACCAGAATACTCCCCAGGGAGTAGAGATGGTGCACACTGTGTGCGTGAATGAAGCCAATGACCGGGGTAATAGTAATCTGTAAAGAGCTTAGAGGCGGTATATCGTATTAAGCGCTTAATAAATCCAGATTATGATCATTATTATTAGTAATAGTATTATAATTATTATTACATGTTTAACTATTGCAACAAATTGAACTTTATATAATATGCGTTGTGCTAGAAATTTACATAATTCTTAAATGTCAACAAACAGTTTTCTAAAATATATTGTCGCACAATACTGGAAGGTTCGCAACGCGAGGGATGCATTCATAACCAAATGATCGAAAACAGATTTTCTATACACAATTTATGCGTCACAATCTTTTGGTAAAAGTTTAACAAAAATATAGATGTACGCGTTCAAAAAGAGTAAAACAACTATTTTATCAAAAACTTGAAATAGAAAAATTAGCAATATAAGTATCAAAGAATGTAACGTATTTCTTTCTATATATACATAAACAAGGTGAATCACCAATCAATAAAACAATAAAAGACGGAAGTCTTTCCGTTAGCGTCCTCTTTAATATCTGGAAACGGATCATCTCGGTCATTGAGCGCCCAAAAGGCAGTTTCCTTTGTATGTTTCCTTCATCTCTTGTGTGTATAGACCGACAGCCTACGAGACCGATCATGTTGGTCTAACAGGTCTTCTGAAAAATTCGCAGAGGGCTCACGAGACCAAAGACCCACGATGCCGACAACCAACAGGACCGAAAAAGGGCAGGTCTCATAAGTCTCCTGAAAAGTTATCCGAGGATTCAGGTGACCAGCGGCCGATAAGACCGACATGTCGGCCTCGCAGGCCTTTCTGAGAATAGTTATTCCTCGGACCGATCTCGTGAGCTGTCAGTCTCGCAGACTTTCCATTTCGGGAACTGTCGGTCTATTGGGATGCCCTTTCCCGCCTAGAGGTCAAACAAAGCAAGAGTTTCCATTTTCTGAATTTACCCTGATCTCGGGGTCAAATGAGGGTCTTTTGCCCAACCCTATTCCATTCACAACTACAAGGATAAGTTCAGTGCTCCCCCCCCCCAAAAAAAAAAAGTTTACATTTGGAAAAAGTGTCCGCAAATAATATTCCAAAATATCTTCAGGCTTCATATCAAACAACCAATACCACTTCTTATAGAGTCTATATTTTACACTCTTTCACAGCAGTGGATTTTGCTCACTCAAGCATAAAATACTATCAGAATGATTGGTCTCAATTTATAGGAGAGACCCTTACCTATCCACAGGCCCTTCAAATAGTTTGACATAAATTTATCTTTTTGGAGAGACTTTTTCCAACTGTAAACTTGTTTTGAGACGCACTGTATTTACCAAGCATCAGCAGCAGAATATGTTTCCCACAAATCAAAAAAAGCAAATGAATAAATTGTAAGCCCGTCCTAAATCCTAGTACCTCAATAACACCGCCAAACCGACTGTAAACTGATTCTGACAGTGTATTAGCCACCTGACGTGTTCGGTCTGGTGTCGGTCTCGTTGGTGTAACTGGGGGTATAACAAAACATTTTGGGTGATCAATGAATTCATAAGTAGTTTTATGATTCATGATAAATGGTGATGACTCATAGTTTCAATGGAACACAGTTTCCTTTAATTATTGACCCGAACTCGAAAATATGAATCAATCACTCCTGTGCTACGAAATCTACATTGGCTTCCTGTCCACTCCCGTATTTTGTTTAAACTATTAGTTTTTGCATACGAATGCTTTCACGATATTGCCCCTTCCTATTTAAGTGAACTATTATCATTGTATCGGCCTATTCGTACTTTAAGATCAAGCTCAAAAGCATTATTCATTGTCCCTCCCACCTCAACTAAAACATACGGTGAGCGTTCTTTTACCCACGCCTCCTCAGTTTTATGGAATGCACTTCCAGATTCCATGAGAAATCACAATGATCTAAACATGTTTAAGATTTCTCTTAAAAGGTATTTATTCAATGTTTAAAATGTACACCCATGAACTCAGTGTCCAACACTACATGTACTTTTTTGCTTCTAAGTGTATTTTCTAATTTGTATTACTTTTTCTTGTAATTCTATCCTTTCTATTTAAAGCGCATAGGGACATGCTATCCTGTAATGTGTTATGCGCTATAAAAGAACTGAGTATTATTATTATTATTATTATTGAACACTATCAACCAACCTGTTTGTTCTCCCCTTCAAACTTCAAGATTCCACTTGTGTGTCATGATGTACCATGTGGTGCTTAAAATAATAATGTTAACATAACTTTTATGAACATGTATCTAGTACTTGTTTAAATGTGTTAAAATTTGTTACCAATGACGTTTATCCGCTCATGCGCAGATTCTATTTACTAACTACTGGTGCTTACTTTCGTAAAAGTGCCATCATAAACCCTCAGTCATTGTTGGATAACGATAAGCAGGTAGTATGCCCCATCAATTCAGTATCCCTGTAGCAGTAGTCCTTTCTTTCGATAAAATATAACAGTTCACAACATAAGATAGTCAAGTTTGTTTTCTTCCCAAGACACGAGTAACCAACATTGCATTCCCCTGTAACAAGCTACTACATGGCAATATTATGAATGCCGGAGAAGTACATCATTTGTGGCTATATCGGGCTAACCTCTTGACATCTTTAAGGTCATCACTGATAACCAATATAGCAGAGATAATGCATACATTTGGAATATTTTTTGGAACTTTTACTGTATATTGGTGGACATTCAGAGAGGCATTACAATATCAGACTCTCGGTAGAAAATAATCATACAAGGCAACTTTCGTGGACAACATTTACACATCGCGATCAAGTGTAGAAGCCCACTATAAATCAATCAACTTCGCGTCGATAACCTGACGTCTTCATCATCGGACTCAACCTCCTCGTTGTCTTCTGCGATGTCGGCCCACGCCGGCTTCAACGACGACCGCTTCGGACTATCCCCGCTGAGGACGCTATCCTTGGCATTCTTGACCACGCGTATGGTGTCGATGTTTTGCGGTTCATACGGCTTGTAGACGTCGACGCTGTCGACGCCATCACCTTCGTCGTGGACGATGTGGAACCTACGTGTGGTCGGTGTCGGCTCCAGCTGGCGGATTATTCGCCACTGGCGCCAGAAGAGGACGACGACGAAGATCCAGCAACAGCACATCATCGCCATGGTGACAAGCCCCTTCAGGAGACCGGGCTTTCCCTCGTAAGGCGGGGTCACAACTAGAAATATTCAAATCGAGAAATAAAGTGATTTTAATACAGATTAATTCAACTGCAATACTGTACATAATTTTCTACAATCAGGTTCTTCCTCAGAGTATGCAGTCACAACTAGGATGACTAGCAAAATTCAAAAATAAGAAAAAAACGGTTCATTTCAAAATAGACCGAACTGCAGCAGTACTCGGTACCGTCCCCCTATCCAAGTAATTTCATATTAGAAGATTCTGCTTTTACTAAACTTTCGAGTTTGTTGAACGAAACACAGGATATAAATGGCTATTCAATACATTCATTAGAAACAAGTCCTTGTAAAAACTTATTGTAAACTTTTAAAGAACCCCACAGGGGGTAGAGCTACAAGAGAATCATTTCTATGAAAGTGAATCAAGATAACAGGGTGAAATCTGAGAATGTTTAAGTAGATGAGTAATTCTGATGTACGAATTGCCTTTTTCTTTTGATTAAACATTTAAATGGAAAGCATCTTCAGAATAGTTGAAACGTTTGAAACATTACAATGATAGTCTAATAAGAAAAAATGAGAATATTCTAAATCTTTGTTAATCATTTATCATCACATAATCTCTAAATCTAAATAGCAAATACATGCAAATAGAACAATGTCAAAACAATGTTAATGTGAACAAAAATAAATTTACACATCAAATAAACAAGACGTGATCGGTTTAATTGAAACATTGAATAAAGTTAGTGAAGAGAATTGTTGTGATCTTTGTTTTCCCCAAAAGAGAGAAACTATAAGTGCAGCATGCAGGCAAGGAAATCTCTAATTATGCTTCAAGGAAATTAGAAGGGAAAAAAGTGGAGAAGAATAGCCGCTATGGGGATAGTAATGAAATTTAATCATTAATTTTCAATGCCAACCATATTTAATTGTAGAAAAAAATCGAAATGAAAGAGAAAAAGTGCATAATCGACAAACTAGATATACATGAACATACACAACATACATCGTCTCCGTTTACAGTGCAGCACTTACTAACTCTGTGTAAATATATACTGAATTAACGCCCTCTAAAATGACATGTAGCACAGGCATGACAGTTTTATTCATGGAGATTCAGAACGAAGTCAATTTCACTGCCTATCACTGACGGCTGTATAATAATTACATTAGCAGGGAAATTCAAAGGGGATAAATTACCATTTTTATTCACAAAGCACAATAATCGTACAAAATTGAAGCATTGCGGGCAAAAAAAGAAGCCAAGCTCGTGCAAAAATTAACAATTTGCAAACACGATAGACATACAACAGCAACTGGTAATTCTTTTACGATGCAAAAAATGAAAAGTAATGAGACCTGTACAGTATTTGGAAAACGACTGATACAGAAAATCCATTACCATAGCACACCACAGTAACAACATTAATAGCAAGCAACCTGCAGTCGAAGGGTAAAATAAATACAAGTACTTTGTTACGGAAAACAATATTCTACTAAACATAATTTTGTATGCATTCTGTGGACTGGAAACTAGTTAAAATTGATCTTCATTGAATGTCGCAAAAATAGTGAATTATATATCAATGGAAAGCGCGAAGCATGTAGAAGATCATGATATTCATTAGATATCATATAAATATATGGAAATCAATCTAGAACACATTTTAGAAACACATCTCAGATTCTCAGAACCCGGAAGTTGACGGTAGCGAAAAGACACTATATTTGTGACGTAGTTTAATGGACACCGCGGCGGGCGCGCCATATACAGTACAGCGCTATATAATTATGTAAAAACACATACAGCTACTTACATCTTTCACCCAACATAGCCAGGTCTAGTCCGTGCAATTTTACGTTTTTTTGTATGCAAAGAAACTAAACATGAATATGAAAAAGATAAACATACCAGGTAATCTTTTTTGTTGGGACATTCCTCATTGGTTTTTGTCTACCTGTTAAATACGAAATAAAAGATAGCCTCGACGATGTCTAACTTGTTGATCTCGATGGCAGGTGGACCTTGTCGACGGTGCATAATTTATATTACATCCGAGTTACAAGCTCAAATGTGTATATTAAAACGAACGAGTTAACCTTACTAGTACTGGTGAAGCAAAATGAGTACCAATTTTAGAAAGTACCTAACTTGAATCTAATTAATTATACAAGAAACGGCATTTTTCTGCGAAATCTCGAGCCCTGTTATGATACTGGTCCTGCACATTCTCGATCTTCGCAGCGGCCGATAGCCGGCCGCCTGCGCCCCCTGGCCTAGTCGCCTCGGATCGTCAGGATCCCGCTTGCACTTCAATCATGTCACACGCGTTTCGAGTATGAACTAGCTGAGCTGCGGTCGCTCAAACTTAAAATCTTTTCTTTGCTTAGGATATTAGACTTGTTTTGCTCAAATGTGGCATTTAAAGTCTACTTCTTGTCCGCGGTAAATTTGCTCGCGAGAGGAACGTCCGTCTATGGTAGAGGTGATCGCACTTGAATTACCTCGTACATTGGATGAGTTAGCTACATGTAGCTGAGGCCGAGGGTTGTGTATGCTCTGGCAACAATCAGACAAGTATTCATATGTACCGGTATAATCTAGGTCATTCTTTTTTTAATTGTGTAACGTGCATGAGCAACAATTATATATGTATTTTCATCCAATATATTTATTGTTCAATAGGTGTGGATAATGTTGTTCTTGAATTTGTAGACTATGTTTGGAAAAATCGTCTTCACGTTATATAGCGCCTCGTCTCAATTATGAACAGTGTCTCATTAAAAATGAAATGTTCCATTTCGTTTGATTTTTCATTCTCTCTGTGATATATCAATTGTATTGTAAATATAGTTCAAACTTCAAGCCTGGCCATTGTAACCGCAATATTGAGAGTAGATTCGTAAAGATTTCGAAGTGTTGAAGGAGCACATCGATGTGTTTTGCACGCGAGCCATCAAAAGTCTTTTGCGATCGTTATCATAGTGCTCCATATACAGTGACATCACTCGATATCGTGTCTTCGGGACCCCAATCAGGGGCGTTTACCGGGATGGGTGTTTATCAACTTTCAATTTGCGATTTCTGCGTTCTGTTTGCCTTTTTGACGCTGGAATTAATACAATAATGATCTAGGCAATATGACCTTTGCATTGATATGATATTCGACCATATTTATAATCAATGAATATCACGTTTAACAAAGTCTCTAAGATACTAGATATGTTATATAAATACAAAAAATGTTATACAAATTAACGTGATTTGTTTAATGACATAGGCACTATGTTTTATTCCCTGCACTGCCCCCCCCAACCCTCTCTCTCTCTCTCCCTCTTTCTTCAGCCTCCGATCAGTCTGTACCATTCATATTTTGGAGAAGAACAAAAAAAAGTTTTGAAACATAAATTATATTGAAACAAAAAGAGATTAAGGAACTATTGATATCTAAAACGCCATCATGAAAAGCGTGTTTAAAATATTATTATGCATGGTAATACAGAATACGGTTCACATAAAGCTTTATAAACATTTGCCAGAAATGGGTAACCGACAAAAGCATGTACCGCAATGAATAGTTCTTGCTCACAAAACACCGAGACAAAGATAGGCAGCATGCAACAAATACCCATAAAGAACAAAACCAAACATCGAGGCAAAATACATAACAACGCAGAGTACCCACGTGTTGTCATATGACAGAATGCGGCTCGTGGTCAGGACTCAACCGGACAGTTGCCGTAGGGGACCTCCCACCGCTACCACCGGCCGCTTCGTAAGACACATGGACAGGCACACCAATTACTACCGCGGCTGTTAAATTATGCGGTTGGTCTTGCGGTTGTTGATGTTGATGTTGATGTTGATGATGATGTTCATGATCATGGTGAATTTTCTGCAGCTGCAGAATAGGGTGGGGCATTGTTAAAAGTTCTTCTGACCGCAACGGTTCACGTTCAGGTGCGGTCGGTAGCGGGGACGGCGGCGCCGAGGATCTCGACGATCCGAATCTAGTCCTTTTGAAGTTTGACGCACGAGCCCGAAAGCTCTTCATGGTGGATGACCGCTGCCAACTCCTACCGAAGCCGCTACCGCCCGCTTCGTCCTGTGACCTATCCTCGGCGGTTTTGACTGCTGAGCAGCTGCACGACGCTTCTTGTACATCCTATACGCTTCCAAGCTGCGATGGGTCGGTGATGAGTCTCGAGTCCTTATCGAGTCTTTGGTCACTCTCAAATTCATTTTCTTGTTCCACGTGCCAAAAAATCTTAGCATGGCTAATCCCCAAAGTGCAAAGATCAGAAACAGGATGACAAATTCCGTGACACCCATATTACTGCGTTCAAACCCTGAAAATGAAAATGTTAGTTATTACGAAATTACGTAATGATGATTAGTCTTTATTTTGGAAGTTCAATTCATAAAAACGTTTCAATACGACGTCTTTTGTTATTGAATTAATAGTTAATTAATTAATTTTCGTTTATTGTGTTCAAAGGGTGGTTGTAATTTTCCCATTGTCCCTTTAAATATTAACCGTTACGTTTTCGCCTAAATACTATTAAGCATAATCATCAATTGTTGTGTGTGACCTAACTGGTCTACTAATACTTGGGGCAAAGTTTATTGAAATTATTATAAGGAATATGTTAAACTGAGAAAGATTATGATGTAAAAGGAATGTACAAAATCAAAGTACAGAACTTTATCGAAAATGAAATTTAATTCCATACATTAAACAGAAAAAAATATATATATATGGATAGATTTAGAGGAAAGATGGAAGATAGAGACGAAAAGGGAATGACAAAACTAGAATACATGTGTAAAAGAGATAAATGTTATGAACATTAGGTAATATCACAATGAAATGAATTATACAGTAACAATACTTATTAGTTGAAATAAAGCATATTAAATTGAAGCAGAAAGCATAGAACTCGATATGTATCCACAAACCCCTCCAAAAATACCACAACTTTTGCCATGCTTATTCAGCCAATGCCCTTTCGCTCTTTGTCTATATATAGCCCATAGCAGTTCCGCTCCTCCTTTTTTTTCATTTTGCACTTTTGGCGCTGCTTTACGTATACCAATATTTCCATTTTGACCATGATGACGTCCTAAGATTATCTGAGTATCTAAGGATTCTTGGACACAAAACAAACTAGTATTCCCAACATACAAGAAACAGAGCATAATTATTTCAATCTTTCGGCTTCATCTTCAAAAAGAATTAGCGCCACTATAACTTTGGAGCGACTCTTGTAACATTTTGGTTTTCCAGTCTTAAAGGTAAAGACCAGTTTTGGAAACGGCCCTCTCTCAAGAAATGAAAGGAAGCTCTCATTACCAATCATGTGAAAGAATATGTTTTGACTAACTAATACGTGATGATACAAATTTTGCCGGGAAACCGCCTACTAATTGATATATTTGGTAAATTATTATATCTATTGGGACCAAATAGATATCACGCACGTGGTCGCGTAGTCCCATATACATCTTTCTGTGTACAGTGCTTGTAACTTTACCAAGACTGGGCCAAATTTCTTTTATTATTTTGATGATTCCAGAACCTTGCAGTACACATCAATACTTATATGCTAGATGATCAACCTTTTCTGATCGATTCCACAACGTTTCTTTCACAATGCAATCGCATGACCAGAACTGGTCTTTATCTTTAAAGTCGGAAAAACTAGAAAACGGGTTTTTACGTGTATATTGGAAAGCTATGTGGCTATTGAATTTACGGCAAAATGTTTTCACCAAATGTACTCCTTGTTTCATTATCTGCCCATTACAGAAACGGATTAAATCAGTATAAGGGTGCTATTGAATTTACGGCAAAATGTTTTCACCAAATGTCCTTGCGTGACTGGCGCTGTCTATAAAAGGGGGATCGGTGCTGTTGAGAACTGCCTTGACGAATGCCCTGTAGGGCTCGTTCGGTTGCAAGTTCCTCAGGGTTTCCGACGTAAAGGCGCTATCCACCGTAATGACCGTCTTGGAGTTACTTCCTTCTTGCTGGTACGTGATGAAGTAGTTCACGACCTGGCCCGTTGATGGCTTGTAAGGGTGCCAGAACCACACCAAGAGTGCCTGTTTGGAATAAAGATCTTCCTGTGGTACGGTGAGAACGAGAGTGAGTGAGGTGGAGTTGTTGTTAGGCACGGTAGAGGCTGTAGGAGGAGAACAAATTGAACAACAAAAAATATTACAATTTGCATCATGTGACAAAACGATCACATTAAAAGAAATGTTGCGTTAATAAATATTTTAACAAATTAAAAAGCATGTCATTATAAGACAGTGTCCTACGATCTTGGAGTTACAATATCATGCATGAGAGAAAAGGGTTTTAGGTGATTGAATATAGTCTAACCACATGCTAAATATTTTTACGCATTCAATCATATTATCTCTTCTCTCTCTCTCTCTCTCTCTCCTCTCTCTCTCTCTCTCTCTCTCTCTTTCTCTGGCTCCCTCTGAACATATTGTAGATGTCAAATGGGGTGTGTGAGGAAATAGAGGAAGGGAAAAGAGAAAGATATAGGAAACGAAGAATGAGACAACGACGACAAGGATGACGATAATGATGACGAAGAACAATAAAAGAACAATTAGTACAAGAAATAAGCAAAAGAAGAACAAGAAGAGTGAAAAGGGGGAAGGAGAGGAAGAAGAAGAAAAAGAAGGCAAAAAGAAGAAAAAAGAAAACAAGAAAAGAAGAAACAAGCAGAAGAAGTACAGGAAAAAAAAGAAGAACGAGCAGGAGGAGGAGGAGGTGGAGGAGAAGAAGAAGAAGAAGAAGAAGAAGAAGAAGAAGGAGGAGGAGGAGGAGGAGAAGAAAAAAAGGAGGAGGAGTATAAAGGAGAAGAAGAAAAAAAAGAACAGGCCAAAGCAGTACAAAGCCAGAGAGCATGATGATTTACTCCATTACTGTGATTACATGCTGTCACATGAATACTTAAATGTCAAAGCGTTAGCAAAGATATCGCCCGCTTATTTCTAGGAATATCCATTAGTCTAAATATGCATCAGAATAGCAATGTGAAAGTATCCATTCGCTAGTCATTTACATACTATTTGCACTCAAGTCTATCTAAAGCGAGAGGGAACAACCGCAGAGGGGGGAAAACGCCGTGACGCCAAACATGCTGCCCGCTCTATGCCGTGAAACTGACAGCAGTGGCACTGTTTGAAAGCCAACCGCGTTAGCGATTGGATTTCGTTTGGATCGAAACATTTTATCTGTTTTGAAGGAAATATATCCCCTGCCATCATCGTGAGTAGGCAGACTACATTAACTGACAGTTTTCCGTTATTACACCCCCTCCCCGCAATTATTTGCTATTTCTTATTAAGCTCTCTTTTGGTAATCACTTTCCGCTATCCTTCGTTTTGTTCTCTTACCAAACTTTATTCTTCTCTTCATTTTGCTGTCTTTTTTTTCTTCTTTTCTGTAACATCTTTATGCTCTACATTTACTGAAGCCTAATTTTCTTTTCACTGTAGGGGCTACATTTTTTGTTAGAAGATCCTGTATTTTAGCCCCGGGTGCCATTTTCGAGATGATATTACAGCCGTGCTTGACATAGCTACTTGGACTTCACATAGAATCATTATGCATTATCGACACACACGTTTGAATATTCTGTACGTGTGAAGTTTTTCGATTTCATGTACATTTTTACTTGCTGCCCATATAAATCTTGAAGCGATTTATCTTTCACGAAAAACTTTTTTACGCCATCTACGACAAGTGTTATGATATTTTTCCAGATACTGCATGCAGCTAGGAATGAAGAGCACGAAGACATAGAAACAGGCATGTAATATAAATGTTGATATACAGGGATAAATAGAGAGTAAACTGCTATGGTTATTTCAATAGCATAATTATGCAAAGGAGCCACTGTATTGCAGTTAATATCAGGACTCTCCTTAATTTCTTTAGCAGCTGAATTTGCAGTTTTCGGTGCATAATAATTATGAGAGTGGTATAAAATTTATTCAAAAAAACAGGTGTGCCTAGATACAACATTCGAAAATCTTCATTATCACAGCCGGTGTACGTTTAACAATATTTCACTAAAATTTTCTATATATCTGGGCCCCGTCTTACAAAGAGTTGATATCAATCGCAACTTATTTGCGATTGATATCAATCGTAACTATGTACATAAGAGATAGGAGACTGCAAACTTACGATTGATTGGAGGACTTACGATTGATTTGGATCAATCGTAACTCTTTGTAAGACGGGGCCCTGAAATCATCATATTGCATTAACTCTGCAATCATGCGAAAAATATACTTTACATCGCATATGAAGTGACATCGTCCTAATTCGAGGCATAATTCCGACGGATCACAAATTAAGTTACTTTCAGCCATTTTTTTGTTTACATTAATTTAACTTGCTTCATCGTTTTGTTTTCCTATTTATGTTTATTTCTCTCACAATATTTGCATGCTAATTTCAATTTTCACTGTTACCAGAACTGAGGTCAAAGTATTCTTTTTTATGTATTACTTTTGTATCTTGTCAGGTCCAAGATTTTGTATTCACATCTGGTTCTTATCAGCATGATCATCCCGATTAAATATATTTCAATACAATTTATTAACAAATAAAACAA
This sequence comes from Mesocentrotus franciscanus, assembly GCA_037976565.1. Taxonomy (NCBI): domain Eukaryota; kingdom Metazoa; phylum Echinodermata; class Echinoidea; order Camarodonta; family Strongylocentrotidae; genus Mesocentrotus; species Mesocentrotus franciscanus. The sequence continues at coordinate 14,888,093 of CP137682.1, read as the reverse complement.
ACTTAAAAACCTTAAAGCCCGTCTGCACTAGTTTGGCCAGGAGGGATTAGACCACCCTGCTGGTCACTGACAGGTGGTTATCTCATCAACTCAGCTCTCAATTAACATAAGAAAAAGAGGATCATGGGGGACCAACGGGGACCGCTTAGGCATTGTTTTCTATATAGAGGGAGCAAGTAGCTACAAGTAGTGCAGTGGGGCTTTAAGTAAACATATTGTAACACCCTTTGTACGATGATGTGCATCCACACAGTGAATGACTGAAGCCAATGTTAACAGGTGCGGTTAAAGTGTATATAAATAATGGCGGATCGCCGCAGATCTGTACACAATCAATTTCATATCGCTCATAGTCTTACATACTCGCTTGCAGTCTCAAATAGAATTTCAACCTTTTGCATAGGCCTAAAAATAATTCATCTTTCACAGCTAACATAAATCTACTAATTGGAATATTAATGGACATGCATAAAATGCCAGAGTAGAAATAGTACCAGCAATCTCGCTCGAAATCACTTTCTGATTATCATGAAAACCTTGAAACGTGTCATTAGCGTGGCGGAGACTATTTACAGCTCTGTCATTATAATGGTAATGATACATAACCATTTCGCATAATATGAGAGTGGTATAAAAAAATAATAACAAAAACAGGTGTGCCTAGATACAACATTCGAAAATCTTCTTCATCACACCCGGTGTACGTTTAACAATATTTCACTAAAATCTTCTATAGATCTGAAATCATCATATTGCATTAACTCTGCAATGCGGAAAATATACTTTACATTGTACATGAAGAGACGTTGTCCTAATTCAAGGCATAATTCCCACGGATCACAAGTCAAGTTACTTTCAGCCATTTTGCTTACGTTAATCTAACTTGCTTCATCGTTTTGTTTTCCTATATATTATGTTTATTTCTTTCACAATATTTGCAAGCTAATTTCAATTTTCACTGTTATCACAACTGAGGTCAAAGTTTTCTGTTTTCTGTATTACTTTTGTATCTTGTCAGGTCCAAGATGTAAAACAGATTTTATATTCACATCTGGTTCTTATCAGCATGATAATTCTGATCAATTATATTTCCACAACAAAATTAACAAAATAAACCAAGCTTAAAAACCTTAAGTAAACATATCGTAACACCCTTTGTACGATGATGTGCATCCACACAGTGAATGACTGAAGCCAATGTTAACAGGTGCGGTTAAAGTGCATATAAATAATGGCCGATCGCCGCAGATCTGTACACAATCAATTTCATATCGCTCATAGTCTTACATACTCGCTTTCTGTCTCAAATAGAATTTCAACCTTTTGCATAGGCCTAAACAAATTATTCAACGTTCACAGCTAACATAAATCTACTAATTGGAATATTAATGGACATGCATATAATGCCAGAGTAGAAATAGTACCAGCAATCTCGCTCGAAATCACTTTCTGATTATCATGAAAACCTTGAAACGTGTCATTAGCGTGGCGGAGACTATTTACAGCTCTGTCATTATAATGGCAATGATACATAACCATTTCGCGAACGTGTTGTTAATGAGAGGCCGTATTGAATTTGGCAGGACGTTTTCGTATTGGCCTCAAACTATTGAAGTTGAATTATATGCTGGTGGTTTGTATGTTTAGTGGTGAATGCAATTACGAATTGATTTGTAAATGCTGATATGAATTGTTCAAATTCGGCATTGATTGCCTTATAAGGACTACATTGTTTTTTTTTATTGTTTTTTTTTATAGAAAGTATCATTGGTTGACCGTTGAATAACTATTACCCATGCCGTCTCAAAGACTGAATTTGATGCATACCTAAACAAGGAAATGAATGTTTTTTGTCATTTCATTTTTACTATTAAAAAAAAACAAATAATTTCCCGCCCCGTAAAACCCTAATATGACTGCAATGTTAAAGCATTACGTTACCTACCTATGGGCCTACATATACATGTAAAATATAATGCTAGAGGGCGCTGCTGTGCTATATAGCGGATGTTTTTCTTCAACTATTCTGTGAGCTTAATGTATTTTTGCAATCGTGATGAGGATTTATTGTTTTGACCGCGGGTAAAATGGAGAAACAAACAGACTATCTTTGAAGTTAGACCGCGACACCGCGTAGCAAGCTAGAATAGAAAACAACGTGCCCTTGACCGCTGTATGAGCAGTGGTTCTATTTAAGGAATCTTCCGAAGAATAGCTTCTTTATTCTAAAAGATGTAAACGTCTCCTATTAGACTTGCATCACTTCCTCATATAGAAATAGTTCATTTTTCATTTCGTTTATTTATAGATGAAAATATATTTCCACGAGACGACACAATCACCACAATTGGCGTTTTAGATTGTTTAGATTTTAGATGGGGAAAGTTCGGAGGGGGCTTTGATTTATTATTAAGCATTCCGTTAACCCATTGCCTACTGGAACCAGGTTGTTCATGTATTAAACCTATGGGGGATATGAGGATTCAGGAGTCAATGGATTAAGTAAATGCTTCCATTCGGCGTGAATTAGAACGACATAAAAAGACTGCCGAGAGCATGAAGGGCATTGAGTAAATGCTCGTCCAAATCTCGGCAGCACAGTACCGATTAACACGATAAGACAAAGCAAATTAGAACTGCATTGTCAAAGCGAAATAGATGCAGAAAAGGGGAGAGGGGGAAGGGGGTGAAAGAGAGAGAGAGAGAGAGAGAGAGAGAGAGAGAGAGAGGGAGTATGAGAGAAGTGTGAGCGCGGGAAAGCGAACAAGATGGATGCATCATTTATCACGAGAGAACTGACAAAGGAGAGTGTCTCTATTGAAGAGAGGATTTTCACGATGTCATTCGCGACTGTTAAAGTTCTAGTCACTCTGTGTGACGCTCTTTTCGTCTTCTTCTTCTCTTTCGTTCGTCGTCTTTTAATTTATTCATCTTCATCTTCATCTTCATCTTCATCTTCATCTTCTTCATTTATCTTCTCATATTCATTCTTCTTATTATTGTACTTCTATTTATTCCACTATCTTTTCTTCTTTTTATCTTCTTCTTTTTCTTCTGATTCTTTCTCTCCCTCGTCTTCTTTTTCTTTTCCTTTTCTCATTCTTCTTCTTCTTCTTCTGCTCCTCCTCCTTCTTCTTCTTCTTCTTCTTCTCCTTCTTCTCCTTCTTCTTCTTCTCCTTCTTCTTGTACTACTTCTTCGTCTACTACTCCTTATTATTCTTCTTCTTCTCCTCCTCCTCCTTCTTCTTCTACTACTTCTTCCTCTACTACTCCTTCTTCTTCTACTACTTCTTCCTCTACTACTCCTTCTTATTATTATTCTTTTATTTTCAGTCATATAATCTCCTTCTCTTGCACATCATGAAGATATACTTACGGTATGCAAGTGGTACGACAGCTTTTCTATCTTATTCGTTTCGTTCACGTCACAACTAAAACGTGAATTATTCAAATCGAAAGAAATTTGCATAGATTTTTCCGCTTTATTTGAGACATATCACTCAATTATCCAATACATTTTTGTGCAATTTTTATGAAGGTTTCATAGTATAACCGATTTCCATCCCATTATTTCTGGATATACCGATCATATGCAATTTGTATCACGTCAGTTTATTGATATGATTATTCTATTTCATGATTATATTGTCCTGGTTTACCTTGTTAAAATCATCGTAGGTGGCGATTGATTGCAATGTAATTGTAATTATAAATAACTGCGGTTCAATCATTATAAAAGGGTTGGTTAGGTGAGCAAAACTAATGCCAAATACATTTTCTACAAGAATATTATAGTTATCATTATTGGTGATGAAACCGGCTCTTTAAACTCCGTGTTCGTGGTGAAAACGCATATCCCTATACAATAGTCGTGATAGTTGGGGACCTAGACGTGTGACAATGGCACATCGGCAATCAAAACGAATGAGAAAATTCGCCTCAGGACATGAAAGACAAGAATTACAGATTGCATTTGGGATTGGGTATAGCGTTTTCTTTCTTTTTTAATCAATAGTTCAAAACAAAATATGGAATAGAAACGAGGAATTTGGCGGGATATTTTCCCACTTTCCCTCCATACCCCATGGCCATTGTGATATCTGGAAAATATACAGGTGTTGTTCACAATGTTTGATATCTTTATCGTAGATGTGTCGTGGTCTATATAGTGGAAACGGCTCCGACTTTGTATAACATGGTTCGCGGTTCGACTCCCGGCGCACGCAGCACTAATTTTTCTTTGGCATTACATTAATCTACATTTGCCATTCTCCATCCAGGTGTAGTGAAGGGGTACTTGGTAGGAAGCGACTTCGAAGTCGGGAAGCTGGGCTAAAGCCATGAGAATAAAAGTACTTCGTAGGCACCTTGAGCATCCCTCTGGGTTTATAAGGGCTTAATATTAATTATATAGTATTGGATGGCTTTGAGTGTGATACAAAAATATATTGCCATAGCAAGAGCAATATATTCTTGTATGACACGAAAACAAAGCCGTGCAATATTATCATTATTATCTATATCAGGCTGACTAGCGAAATAACAACATTTGACTTACCTCGGTAAATATAGCTTTGTTTTCGTGTGATATCGATATCGATAGTTGAAGTTCCCGGATGACTGAGCAATACGAAAACAATATTGATCAGTCATCCGGGTACTGCGCTAAAGATATTACATACACTGATTTATTGTACCACTTGGAAGCCTTATATAGATAATAATGTACGAGAATCTATTACTCATATTATTAATACAGACTCTATTTTGGTGTGTATTCGAGGGCATCCTTTCTCAAAAAAGAGGCTGCGCACAATAGTGTTATGTCAATAAGAATCGCGATTCGACACCGTCAGAATGTGCTCGGTAACGCTCAGTTGAAACCTCTCTAAAGTGTTGGGAGCCCCAAATTCGCCAAAAAATTGATGGCAAAATTTCACTTAGATTGTATCATAATGTGAAAGAGGATGTCATTTAAGACACTTCTGCAAAGATTGCCCCCCCCCCCAAATGTGTCTGAAGACAAATATTGATAAAAGAATACATAATTTGGGTTTTCTGTTGTACGCAGGAAACCTAAATTTTGTATTCTTTCATCAATATTCGACTTCAAACACATTTGTTTTGAACATCCTTGCAGGGATGTGTCTTAAATGACATCCTCTTTCACTTTATGATACAATTTAAGTGAAATTTTGCCATCAAGTTTGTGGGGCTCCCAACACTTTAGAGGAGCTTTAGCATAAATGATTCATGAAGTGTAACATCTCAAGAAACGTCCAACATCAATGTGAATAATGTATGTTCCTGTCAATAGAGAAGTATAATATCGGAATGATTAAAAGTAAGAGAGACGAGTGGTATTTTATGGAGACGAGAAGCTACAATGACAATATAACGAGAACCAACGTAATAAGAGAGCGGGAGATTTGACAATTTGAAGGAAACAAGCAGAGTAATCAAGCAGAGAGAAAAAAGATGGTTGTCGACTGAATTAATGAGTGACAGTTAACACGATGAATGTCAAACAAATAAATTTCATTCACATACATGCTACTTCTATCCTTTTTTTCATCTTTTTCTTCTTCTCCTCCTTCTTCTTCTTCTTCTCCTCCTCCTTCTTGTTCTTCTTGTTCTTGTTCTTCTTGTTCTTCTTGTTCTTCTTCTTGTTCTTCTTCGTGTTCTTGTTCTTGTTCTCCTTCTTCATCTTCTTCTTCTCCTTCTTCTTCTTCTTCTTCTTCTTCTTCTTCTTCTTCTTCTTCTCCTCCTTCTTCTTCTACTACTTCTTCTTCTTCTACTCCTTCTTCTTCTTCTTCTTCTTCTTCTTCTTCTCCTCCTTCTTCTTCTACTACTTCTTCCTCGACTACTCCTTCTTCTTGTACTACTTTTTCGTCTACTACTCCTTCTTATTATTCTTTTTCTTCTTCTTCTCCTTCTTCTTCTACTACTTCTTCTTCTACTACTCCTTCTTCTTCTACTACTTCTTTCTCTACTACTCCTTCTTCTTCTTCTTCTTCTTCTTCTTCTTCTTCTTCTTCTTCTTCTTCTTCTTCTTGTACTACTTCTTCCTCTACTACTTCTTCTTGTACTACTTCTTCGTCTACTACTCCTTCTCATTATTATTCTTCTTCTTTTCTCATACTTCTTCTTCTTTTTCTTCTTCTTTTGTTTTCTTCTTTTTCTTCTCCTTCTTCTTCTCCCCCTTTTTCCCTTCTTCTTCTCTTTTTGTTCTTTTTTCTTTCTTCTTCTTCTTCTCCTTCTTCTTTTTCTCCTTCTTGTTCTTGTACTACTTCTTCGTCTACTACTCCTTCTTCTTCTTATTCTTCTTCTTTTTCTTCTTCTTCTTTTTTTATTTTTTTTCTTCTTCTTTTTCTTCTCCTTCTTCTTCTCCTCCTTTTTCCCCTTCTTCTCCTCCTTTTTCCCCTTCTTCTTCTTCTTTCCCTCATTCTTCTTACTCTTCTTAATACTATTCTTCTTCTATTTTCTCTTCTATTCTGATATCATAAGGCAAGGCTTGCCGCGCATGTATTTTATTGATTCCTTGTCAAAATTTATTCTATTATGGTAATGACTTTTTGTTAAAAGCCGAATTTAATTTTCACCATCATGTTTTTTACCATCAAGGGGGTATTTCGGTTCAATTTTGACGACCGACTAACGTGGCGCGACATCTAAGCTGGCATTAGGGTCTACTTTAGAGAACATTAAGGTGAAAGATATTAAAGAAATTAATCAAACGTCTACCTATCGTGGAGTTCTCGAAAATGGCATAGCTAAAACGATAAAACTCCCGGTATTTTTCCAATTCTCTTTTTTTCCCCTTCCTCCTTTTCCCAATTTATCTGAAAAATAAAATATAATCTTTTTTCTTTCTCAATGCTTTTTTACAAATCTCCAAAATTTAATTTTTACCATGCTATCAATGATTAAATATGCCTTACTCGTTATACAAGAATGTGTCTTTGTTTAAAATGATATGGCTGCTCGAGTCTTTCAACAAACTTCGTAATAAAAATAGATGTATTTTCATCATTACTCTAAAGTACTTTCGTGTTGCACGATATCTTTTCATCTTGTGAATATGTTGCATGGCTGCAATCACGTGATCATTCAATCGCTTAAGACTATATATCTCCACCGATTCTTGCTTTACATGAATCTTTGTATTTTTGATGTTAATAATATTCGGGTGGATTTTAAAAAAAACGGTTTCTCAGATGAAAACACTGTTTCTCTGTTATGACGTCCCTGAGTTTATAAATAAGCTTTTCTTCCTGATCCATTTCTTACAAGTTACTTGAATACGAATCAATAGTTCTGAAACAGACACACTCTCTCTCTCTCTCTCTCTCTCTCTCTCTCTCTCTCTCTCTCTCTCTCTCTCTCTCTTATTCTCTCCCTTTCCCTCCCTTTCTCTCCACTGTCTCTCACTCTCCCGTCACCTTTTCTGTCAGTATGACGGCATCAACCTTCGGGGCACGAGTCATATTCATTACCTGAACCAGACGGAATTGTGCTTTCCTATTTAAGTCCAATTTCAATCGATAACTAAGGAGCTTCGCGCGCGAGCATAAAATGTCGGCTGCCTGCAAGAAAGCCGTTACTGCATAACAAATAACGATACATAGCTCTTACGACCTTCTTGCATGTGTTGCGGGCAGCCGACGAAAAGTGAGGGAGCTCGACTGAAGAGAAAGAAATTGATAAAAAGATTCTTAGGGGCAACCTGACCTCGCATGCGGATGCCGAGGGACGGAAAACGACTGTTGAATGTGGAGAGACAAAATGACGCAGGATTGGACACAACTCAAAAAGAAACGAAAGACCTGTGTCTTGACAACGCCGTAGAGGCGTCGACGCATTTGCGTTGACGAAGGGGGCGGCAACGCGTTAATGGAAAGTGTACGCTGCCTTAGATACACGTTGATTCCTTAGGGGGGGAGTAGCTACTGACCAAGTACCCCTCCGATCGCCGCCCCTCTTCGAAGCGCTGGATTGCTTTGGAGTGACTCTCACATTTCATCACTTAATTTGTCGATAATTTTCTCCGCTCGGCGATTCGCGTAACGAATATAAATCTTTCCCAGATTTCACCATCCACTTCATTCCTCATCTTTTCCTTTCTTTATCATTTTCCTGAACATAGCTGTATCTTTTTGAGAAAAATGGCCTGGCTTTGTCAGTCCGAGGTTGAGGCTGTAAGCGAAGGGATTAACGACACCGAAACATACTTAAAAGTCAGTTCATTTGAACTTTAACATTAGAATCTGAATAAAACGACAGGCCTTAGAGCTAAAAGCTTCCTTGTTTCCCTGTAATTTTAAGAACTGAATAAAACAACAGACCGTAATGCTAAATTGTCCTTGCTTCGCTATGATTTTAGAATCTGAATAAGATGACAAGCCTTTAGAAATAAAACATGTCCTTGTTTCGCTCTAATTTCAGAATCTGAATAAAACGACAGGCTTTAAAGCTTTAAAAAAATGTGCTTGCTTCGCTCCAATTTTAGAATCTGAATAAAACGACAGGCTTTAAAGCTAAAAAATATGTGCTTGCTTCGCTGTAATTTTATAATCTGAATAAAACAACAGGCCTTAAAGCTAAATTTTCCTTGCTTCGCTGTGATTATATAATCTGAATAAAACGACAAACCGTACAGCTAAATTTTCCTTGCTTCGCTGTGATTTTAGAATCTGAATAAAACAACAGGCCTTACAGCTAAAACAAAAATTCCTTGCTTCGCTTTGATTTTAGAATCAGAATAAAACGTGAGACCGTAATGCTAAAATTTTCTTGCTTCGCTATGATTTTAGAATCTGAATAAAAAGACAGGCCTTAGAGCTTTTTACCTTAGGAATTACCTTGTTTTGCTGTACTGGTCTTACCCCCCTTTCTGCCTCCTTTCAGACACTGGCGGTGTTAAGGGAGCACAACCGGCCCATTAATGCCCGCCCTTTCAAACTACAACTGGCATTTCAAACAGAAAAGTGCATAGTTGTTGCTGTTGTTGTTTTTGTTGTTGTTTTGTTGTTTTGATTATGATGTGCTTGTTATGTTTTGTATTGTTTGTTTATTTATTTTTTGTTCATTGTTGTTTTTAGCTTGTGAGAGTTTTTTTCCCCCCTTTATTAGAAACCTGCATCAGATCTTGCCCAAGATCGTCGCTAGACCATTTTCCTTGGGGGTGTTGACGAACCAAATTTTTCAAAAAATTAGTCAAAAAATGTCCAAAAAGCAACAAGTTAAATGTGATGTTTAATTTGAAATGAAAGGGATCAATAAAACATGAAGAAGAAGAAAAAAAACAGCAAACAAAAATGGAGTGAACTACGACGGGGAGTAATAAACTTGCATCAACTTGAAGCATGAAATCAATATGTGCCAATGCCTCGACCCTCTTCTCAAACAGATCGATTTTTCCATATCGCGGCTCATAAAAGAGAGCATTTTGATGTGGTCAATAGAGCCTGAATACCAAACACCTAAGCCCTAATACCGCTATGGATGATGTGGTACTAGGCAATGGAGTATTAAAGGAGACTTAGGGATGATTTGAGTCAGGGTAGTAAGGATGCGTTTGATAGAGCATGGACATCTTAGTGCACAAGTACAGTTCTTCGCCAAGCGCCAAGAATTAGACAGGACAGGAACAGCAGAAGAAGTTGAAGAAGAAGCGGAAGAAGATGAAGAAGAAAGGGGAGGAGGAGAAGAATAAGAAGAAGAAGGAGAAAAAGAAAACAACAAGAAAGGAGGAGGAGAAAGACGAAGAGAAAAGAGTAAGAGAAGAAGAATAACAAAAGGATACCAGAGAAGAAGAAAAAACGAAAAGAAGATATTCTCATAAACAGAGTGAGATGGGTCCTGCTGTAGTTCAGCGGACTAGAATCTCAGAATCAGACAGATGTAATTTTGTATCTATTTATTTATTTTTATTTATTCATTCATTCATTCATTCATATTCATGAAGACTGCGCTTTCAGTTGCGCCGCTTCAAAGATTTGGAATAGCCTATACACTAGACACAAGAAAAGCTTCATCTGTAGCTGTTTTCCAAGTTTTGATGAAGACGCACTTATTTTCAGGAGCTTTTGAATAGTTTGTTATTGTGTGTCTGTAAAGTAGCACGGTTAACCCCCTTTCACACCGGATCTGCGTAGAGTTGCGTAGTGTGGCGTACCGATTACGCCGAAATTAGGCTGCGTATTCATGACAAAATGTTGCTTCGGCGTAGTCCCTCCGAAGGTTATGCGTAGGCTGGCGTACGATGGCGTATGGTTACGTACCCTGTGCATAGGCACCGCGTACCTACGGCGTGTGCAATTGGCGTACCTACGCATACGATTGCGTAGGCCTGGCGTAAAGGGTACGTAGGTTTGCTTACGGTTGCGTACGGTTGCTTACTGTGTGGGCAAGTATAGGATCTAGGACGCCTCTATACGCTTTTACTGCTTCGTCGGGCTGGCGTAGAGTAGCGTACTATTGCATCGGCATGGCGTACAATAGCGTAGTGTTGCGTAGACTTGCGTAAAAATGCGTCTAGTGTCTACGCCGAAAGTACGCGAAAAAATTAAACATGTTTAATTTTTTGTGCGTCCAACTCGCGTACCCCTTTGCGTCCCTCAGCGTATAGTTACGTAGGCCAGCGTAGGGCAGCGTACGCTCGGCGTAGTCGGTACACAACACTACGCATCTCTACGTATGGCCCGGTGTGAAAGGGGCTTTAGGAGTTTTTGGTTTCATCACAGCGCAGTAGAGTATATATAAAGCAGCTGCGCTATATAAATAGATCTAATTGTTATTATCATTATCCTTCCACAAAATGTTCAAGTTGATGACAAATATTTACATTGATTTGATAAGGGGAGAAATACACAGGATATTTAACAGATTGAGAACTAGAACATCAAAGTAATGGGGAAATGTGGAGGCGTCATCTGAAAAGGTTATAGCTTGTAAAATGTAGATCCCCTGAATATTTTTTGTTAATCGTTTTAAACATATGATTAAGCTAAGCAAATTTACAAAAATAATAGAAAATAAAACAATAAACACCATGTACACTACATACAGATGAAATATACGGATACATGTTACCGAACGAGAGAAAATCTGAATTATGTATAGAGTCAAAGAGAAGAAAAAACAGGCAGAGTAGAGAGTAGGTTAAATGAGGAACGTTGGGGTTAGAGAATGTTATTGTGGCACTGACAGGGAAGATTGAGGGAAAGTGGAGAACATGATTAGAGGAACAATAAGGGTACTTTGGATGGATGGTTTACCGAAATAGTTTAAAGAGAGAGCAGTTGGGTGTTGAGAAGGATAAGACAGAGTTGCGGAATGAAATGAGCTTGATCTCCATAATCCATCGACCAAGAGAAGTAGAGAGAGAGAATGAGAAATAGAAAGAGAGAGAGAATGTTCTCTACCATACTGTGCCAAATCAACCGTAATTACCCGCAAAATTTTACATTGTGCATACAATATCCCGTAATTATCTGTAAATTTTACACATTGTGCATTAACTATAGAATATCCCGTAATTACCCGTTAATTTTACCCATTATGCATACAATATCCAATAATTATCTGTAAATTAGATACCTTGTGCATACAATATCCCGTAATTTATTATCTGTAAATTTTACACTTTCAATTTCATTCAATATCTAATACACTCGAGACTTCGGTTGCGCTGTGGCATCATATATACACGTCACATTCAAATACCTCCGAATAATGCAAAGCCTGCAAGCAAGGGTCGGGAAAATGATTAAAATCCACTTAAACGTGATCAATTTCCTTGCCCTAATTTCGCGAATCTGAAAAGGATCATGTAAGCTTCAAGCCTGACAAGGCATGAACACTGCTCAAGATCAGCTCAATATAAGCCCCATTTAGCTTAAACGTCATGCTCGCGTCATCGGGGCATTATACCGGACACTTGTTATACGGCTGGACCGATCGATGACCGACATATAGTAAGTACAGGTCGAGTTAAATCGAAAATCGAAAAGCGAGAAGCGGCTAGTTTTAGAAGACCAGCCGACATGGTAAAAAGAGAATGGATGTATCCAGGCACTTTACCTGGCGTCCAACGCATGCCACTACAGTACTGTTAAGAACTAAATCATTCATAACCTTACCAAGTTTTGTAATTGTTTAAGTATGCGAAAGATTGATTTATCCAGAATTACGTTTCTTGAGATTGTGACATGAGCAGGGTGTATCTCACTGAGCGGCGAATGCTTACGAACGCTGTGAATTTGGAATCGCCAACTTTTCTGACGAATGTTGGCGAAAATTAGGGTTCGCCTCTGCGACATTTAGCGACTTTAAGCGATGTTTAGCGACAATTAGCAACATTTGAGCGAATGTTTGCGTAAGTGTTTGCGAAACGCAGTTGGCGACTATAAGCGACTGTAAGCATATGTTAGCGACAGGTTTTGCGAAAATTAACAACTATTTGCCAATCCTTTGCCACTATTTGTGAATGTTTGGGACCTTTTGCTAGCTCCTGGTACTCAATGGGTCGATTTTATATAGGAACCATATGGTAACGTGGTCGCTATCATTGGCGAATCAAAAAGAACTTCAGCGACACCGTCTTACAACCGTTTGCAAAGGCTTACGACTGTTTTGCAAACGCTTGCAACTGTCTGCGGAAAAATAAATTCGCAAAGAAATTGTGGACATGTTCAAAATTTCTTTGCGACAAGAAAACTGTTTGCGACAATGAAAAATGTTTGCGAACTTTCTTGCAACCTCTAACGAACCTTTTGCAACCTTTTACGAACCCTGGCGAAACCCCAAATTCGCTACGTTCGCAAGCATTCGCCGCTCAGTGAGATACACCCTTAACTCAGCCAGTCCTCCTTTCATTCTTGAGTTACTAAAAGCAAACCAAAAATAACATCCAATTTACAAGGGGTGTGAATAATTTAGTTGTTAACTGTACATAACGCAACAGCTCTAAGTGCATTATTCATCGAAATCACGCATTGTGTGTCTCCACTCCCTTGACCGTATTCTTCTCATAGTTGTAGTCATCGGGGACGTATAATTATTACAAAAGGAATGACAATTGCCATCGGTATCCCACCACGTTTCCTATATTCTCACTTGGGTATGGAGTGGTAAAAATATATCAATGTCTATCCTAAAGACAAGTTTCGCGACTGGGATATGAACCATAATTTGATTTAAAGTCCGGTGACTTAATCCTTAAACCTGGAACGCCTATTGAAACCTAGTTCTAAATTGTCCCGTTACTGAGCAAGTCCAAGTTATTTTGTTTCCTCTGTTACCAGGTACAACAACAACAAAAACAAAAATAGGCCTAGACCTGATAAGAGTAGCCTACTAGGTTGATAGCACTATAGGCCTACCAAAGCTCAGATCACACCATATTTGAAAACATGATGCTAGAAATTATATTTATTACATGAATTTTCCCATTGTTCATGGAAACATAATTATGATAATATTATGGACTTGCCCTCGTAGGCGTACATTGTAGCATCTACACATTTATGAGGATTTAGGTGGGTCTGGACAACGAAAGACTGCATCCTACATCACTCTCGATCTCTCTGCCCTATTTATAATTCAAATAACCTGGTATATATACATTCCATCTGGGCTCTTATTCACGTGGCCGTATCTTCATTTATTTATGCCTAGTATATGCAGCAGTTCACCGGAATGTCTTCTAGTACCCGTGCATAATTATTATTGTCGGGCTTAAATCCAGGGGGTGTTTAACATTAATGTATTGCTAGGGGGCAGTATAATATATGGACCGGCACGACTAGACATGTCCCGTGTGTAGTTGTTAATCATTTCGTAGCAGGTCTACACCGCTGTACGATTCGTATATGAGTATAATAGTGTATACATGCAGATCAGTTCAGTTTGTATCCATTCTTCAATTTAAAATAAAATAAAATAAACAGTGCAATAATTGAAATATATACAAAGCATTTCAAGGATAAAATTCAAAGTACATTAACGATTCCGTACAAAATAAGAAAGAAAAAATGACCAAAATTAAACACAATCATATGGAGTCTTGAAAGCTTGATGGTACCAAGAACTGACAATTAATAACAAGATTATTCCGACGAAAGAGAAAAAGGTAAGGTATGACAAAGTGCTAGGAGTATTAAATCAATCGTTAAACAGCTTATAATCATGATGACAGACTGTTAATAAAAAGACAACAAGTAGGATGTTAGTTTTCTTTTATACCAATTTAGAAATGGGATAGGCTAATTCTTAACGAGGAGGACGGGGAATTCCATATTCTCGCATTCAACAACTTTTAAACGATTTTTCTAAAGAGGAAACGCATTATTAGACATAGGCCTATTATTAACAAATTTAGAAGAATAAAGCGTCTGTTACGAGGCATGAATGCTTTAGGACTTTAGTATAGGCATTCTCGTGTGTGATCGAAGTAAAAAATACTTTCGGACAATTTGTGAGAAGAATGAAGTTCATCTTTTAAAGCCAGTAGGTCTTAAAATTAATTTAAAACAAAGCTTTAAACCCCCTTCTGTGTTTCATCAGATAATGAAGTATATTTAAGTATTCACAAAGCGCTTCGCGTTTTTTTAATCATCTTTTTCACATTTCTCCTTTAAGAATATAAATTCATACTACTTAACTTCTAAACTGATATTACATTTCGCCCCTTTTCAATAAGTCATAGCCTTGAGCATTAACACTTCTCCGCATAGATTTCACATAAATTGTTTTCCTCAAATTGTCTTTATCTATCTTTGACCATTTCATAGACATTTTCATATCCATCTTTCTACAAACTTTCTATTACCACCTCTTTTCTTCTTTCTCGTGTTTCTTTTTAACTGTTTAAAGACTATCGACCTCAACTGTCTTTATCAATCTTTGACTAAATCATAGACTTTTCATATCCATCTTTCTACAATTTTTCGATTATCACCTCTTCTTCTTTATCCTTTTTGTTCTCATGTTTCTTGTTTTACTGCATTTAAACTATTGACTTCAAACTATCTTTATCTATTTTGACTATATCATAAACTGTCCGTATCAATCTTTCTACAATTTTCTTTTATCACCTCTTATTCTTAGAAACAATCAATTTTTCATGAAGTAAATCTGAAAAACACTTGATACGCAATATTTCTTGTCAAAAATTTAATGTGGCATGTAAGTTACTATTCTTAGAAACACCTTTTTTTGCCGCGAAGTAACACTTAAAATTATTGAGCATCATAATGTTCTCCGTATAGATTTCTCATAAACTATTTTCATCAAAACTGTCTTTATCAATCTTTGACTATATCATAGACTTTTCATATCCATCTTTCTACAATTTTCAATTATCAAATCTTTTCTTTTTCTCCCTTCTCGCTCATGTTTCATTTTAACTATCTTTAAACTATTGGCCTCAGACTATCTTTATCAATCTCTATAGTTTCCTATTATCATCTTTTTTATTCTTTCCCTCTTCTTGCTAATATTTCTTTTTAACTATCTATAAACTCTTGGCCTCAAACTGAATTTATTTATCTTTGACTATATCTTAGACTTTTCCTAGCTATTTATCTACAATTTACTATTATCACCCCTGATCTTCCTTCTCCCTTCTTGCCTATGTTTCGTTAAGTATAACCTTGCTTCTAAGCTTTAATTTTATTTTTACCAACTGCCATCTTTTTATGGGCATATATTATCAAATTGTCTTTTTCTTTAAAAAAATATATTCATCTATTTTTCTTCGTTATCCCTTCTTGCTTTTCCTTTAGTATATACCATTGCTTCTTCATGTCCTTTGCTGTATTTCGCCTGTTTAGCACATGGGTCGTGGTCTAGTGGATATTTCATCGGACTTTGTATCAACAGGTTCGCGGTTCGAGTCCCAGCTCGGACCAATCATGCCAATGTCCTTTGGCAGGGTATAAATTTACATTTTGCCACTCTCTAGTCTCTATCCAGGAGTAGTAAATGGGTACTTGGTAGTTGGTAGGAAGTTATTTCTCGAATTCTTTTTAGCGATTAAGGGCAGTGGGGTAAAGCTAAGATAAAACAAAGGACTTCGGCGGCGCCCTGAGCATCTCCTACGATGATTGTTATGATTATTAGCAAAGGTCACGATTGTTTAATTCCCTTTATTTCTTTTCTTCTTTTAAACTCCTCTTTTTCCTCACCTTCTGTCCTTGTCCATGGTTAATCTGATTACGCGATTATTATCTGACGAGCTAATCCATAGTCTCAAGCTCACATCAAAGTAAATCCCCCTAAATTGTAACCGCGTCTTTCAATCCAGCTCAAGCACTTTATTATCGAGAGCGGTACTTGTTCCCTTGGCCTATCGCTCTCCGTCTCCTTTCCCCCTTTCCATTTCTCCTCCCAATTTTTCGACTTTGAGGGGTTGTTTTTCTGGTCTCCATCCTTCTATCAGTAAATGTTATTGATTTTAATTCTATGTATCTAGCTTTTTATCTCTGCAACTCTTTGTGTAAAGATTTAAACAGAAGTTTATTAATATAGATAAAAGCTTTTAAAAATATATCAACCGTTTATTTGTTTAAGTAGTACACAATTATTATGACAGACGTTTTGGCTGAATTGCTAACAAATTGACAAAATTTACATAGAATTTCTATTTCTGCATTAAGAAAAACATATTTTTGTTATGGTCGCATTCTAAGTATTCTTCAAAGCAGCTAAAATGAATACGATTTCCTTCTGACCGGAAGTTTTATAAAATGCAATGACATTATTCCTGATGTATTCATGATTTAACGTACGGATGTAGGCGGTCTCGTCTTTTTCCTTTCCTCGCCTCCTCTTCCTTTTTTTTCAATCACTAATGTCACGAATGTCACCCGTGTCTTCCAGCCCACCACTTACCGATAACGTCGCTTCAACTTTCCCGCGGGTTCCGCATACATCAATGTTCCCCTCTTGACTCTTTTAACCAAACCTTAACACCCACACGTAATCAACCAATCACACGTTCATTATGCATACAAACCACTCGGTTTTTCGTGGGCGCGGGCAATACTCAGTGGAGTAAACTATCAAGTGTCAACTAACATCATCGATGACACGTGACCCTCCTGTATGTCGGACATGCGCTAAAAGCAATATGTGTAATTGCAATGTCTGGGTACGGTATTCCCACGGGAGCACTTATTTAAAAGCCAACGGGTTAAGGGAATTCTTTGGACTTAGTTGCTAAAAGTACTCATCGCTTGCTGGCCCCTCTATTTTGCATAAGGTTTCTCGATCTGGACAATGATTTATGTGGTCGTTTGCTTGTAATGTGCGTGTTTTGATACATTATGAATATTTTAATAACGCTGTCGAAATGTGTTATTTTTCTCTTATGCCGAATTGATTGTGTTCAATATACCGTAAGGTACTACACCAAATTCTACAATAACAAAGCTAGAGAAAACGTTATTGGTTTTCAACTTTTTTGTCACCGCTTGTTAAGAAAGTATACCATATAGCAACAACAAAAAACAGAAGAATCTTCTAACACTCTTCCCGTTTTTTTTTAATTGATAACTTTTATATTCTAACCTCTCTCGAATTAAAACAAGGGCATTAGCATCCAGCCCTGAATTCGAACTTAAGATCTTTGCTCAAGTCAGTGAGCCGCAGATTCAATATATGATGCAGGTATATACTTATACACGATCGGTTAGTCTCGATATACAACCTGGGACATGTGGGTTCTATAGGTCGATCACTCAAACCACTGAACCATTATTATAACAGTTACTATCTACTAAAGATTATGACCTTATCTGTTAGGCTCGATCTAGAACTGGGAACCTGTGGGTTCTAGGTCCCTCGCTCAAACCACTGAACCATATTACTATCTACTGGAGATATGAACTAATCGGCTTGCCTCGATCTAGAACCGGGAACCTGTGGGTTCTAGGTCCCTCGCTCAAACCACTGAACCATATAAATATCTACAGAAGATATGACCTAATCGGTTCGCCTAGTCCTAGAACCTGGAACCTGTGGATTCTCTAGGTCCCTCGTTCAAACCAATGAACCATATTACTATCTACTGGAGATATGAACTACTCGGTTGGTCTCTGAAGGTTTGAGTCCTTCTCTCAAACCTGGGGTTCTGAGTCCTTCTCTCAAACCTGGGGTTCTGAGTCCTTCTCTCAAACCATGGATCCAAACATTAAGCCTATGTATATTGCAGATGTGAACTTGTCGGTTGGTCTCTCTCACTGGAACCAGGGACCTGTGGTTTCTAGGTCCATCGCTCAAACTACTGAACCATATAACTATCTACTGGAGATATGTACTTGTCATTTGGTATCACATGGACGCGAACCAATGATCTTAATGGTTCTTACTGCTAAGACCACCACTATAAACCACTGAACCATAATACTGCAAAATATGAGTTTCTATAGTTCGTCTATCTTGGAGCGGAACCATTCAACCTAAATGTTCAAAGACCATTGTGAACCACCGACTCACATACTGAAATCTATTGCAAATATATGAATATGTCGATATAAAGGTATGTCCTAGATTTGACGGGCCACATCAACAACAGATTTGAGCTCATCATTAATTAGTCTGTCTTGTATTTGAACCCGTGACTTCCTGGTTGTGAGAGAATCTTTCCAACCACTGAGCCACGTGTTGCTATCTACTGCAGATATGAACTTATTCATCATGCGTGCTATTAAACAAATTCGTAACAATAATCCCAAAGAAGGATTGTTTATGGGTTAGACCCCATATTACATCAATAAAAAAATAACTGAATATTTATTGTTCCTACAGTTAACATTTACCATAATCATAAGGAAATATTTCTTTCACATCTTCGAGAATTTATGATAATAAAACATCATTATGGCAATAGCTGAAATTGCATGTACTGATGAAATATGATAACACATAGTGCTCTCATTAAAGTCGTTACCTTGAATGAATTAGCGGCTTTGGGTGCACTTTGACAACAACAATGGCTACATCGTGGAAATATACCATTTTCGCAATTTAATCAAATTTGATGCAAGTTACTTCTTTGCTAAGTGCCTCGTTACGAATGATTTTATTCACCTGTTACAATTAAAAATAACTGTTTGTCGATTCAATATTCAAAATGCAAATTAAAAATACTGTGTATTGACTATTGTTAGGTCGGGCAAGCAATAACATAGGCCAGACCTAGCAACAACTCTGTAACCTGAATGTTCACTAAATAAATGAGATACAATGAGATATATAAAAAGGCATTGTAGTAGCTCGTCACTAGGTAAACGTTCATGAATTTGCCACATTTTCAACAGGTATATAGAGCTACGATTCTTAGAGACACTAATTGTTCTGCCATGTAGTAAAACTGAACAAACGTAATACGCAATATCTCATGTCAAAATATGGAAAATCGAGCTGCAATTCTAAGAAACACTTAGGCCATGAGATAACACTGACAAATTCTCGATATGCAATATCTCATGTCAAAATATGGAAAATCAAGCTACAATTTTATTCTTAGAAATACCTATGCCCTGAGATAACACTGAAAAGCACTCAATATGCTATATCTCATGTCAAGATATGGACATTCAAAGCACAAGTCTAAGAAGTACTCGTGATGTAATGGACAAAGAGTGAGAAGCACTTAACACGCAATATCTCATGTCCAAATGTGGAAATTAAGCTACTATTCTTAGAAACATTCATTTTGTCAGGAAGTTAAAACCAAGAAGCACTCTATGCACGATATCTCATATCATGGCGTTCATTTAATACCGCGGTACAGGTCTTCCGAAATGAGTTATGACGAAGCATTTTATGGGAAGCTGTGCATGGCCAGGGTCAAAACTGTGCATGCATGGACACAATTAATTTGGGGATGACATTTAATGAGATTAAGCCGAGGATTATTTCCAATGACATCTCCAGAGTTCTCTTTAATCCGGCCTTGTCCATCTGCCCTTTTCTATTCTTTCAATACTCTCTCTCTCTCTTTCTCCCCCTCCTCCCCCCTCCCCTCCTCTACCCCATTTCTCTCTCTACCACATATTTTTCTTTTTGTCATTTCCTGCCTCTTTCGATTCTGTTTTCATATTCATTGTTCGATTTTTTTCTTCTTCTTTCTTTTATCCATCTGATATCTTTCTCTTCCCTCTTCTTCTCTTTCATTTTTCTTGAGATATATATTCCTCTCTCTCTCTCTGCCTCTATTCTTCATTTCCTTCTATCTCTCTCTCTCTCTTCCATTTCTCTCTTCCCGTCTCCCTTTCATTCTCTCACTATCCCTCTCTCTCTACACACACACACACGCACACACGCGCGCGCGCACACACACACCAAAACACATAAACACACACACCACACACCACACCAAAAAACCAAATGCACTGACACTCACACAAATCGCCAATGCCTATCTATCCCGATTTATTCCCCCAGTGTGTGCCCCCGATTTCAATTTCGACACTCCATTATTTCGTCCAACCACGGACAAAATTCAACGTCAACAGCCTGACCATTATTAGACTTCTAAACATACCCCTCACTCTCTCTCTCTCTCTCTCTCTCCACCACTCCCTCTTTTTCTCCCTCTTATCCCGCTTGTCCAATTTCTAAGTTTCCCTTTGTTCAACCCAATAATGATGCCCCATCAACAAAACCTAATATGAGAACTTCAAAAGCCCTTATCCCCTTTTCCCCCCTTTACTTCGCTCTTGCTCCATCTCGCCCCCCCCCCTTTCACTCTCTCTTTTATCTGTCTCTCCCCCTTTCCCTAGAGTCCTCATTTCGAAGTTTCGATTTGTCCATCCAATCATGAATGATGTCCCCTTTCGTAATAACATGAATTTCAGTAAATTACATTTCCCAGTCCCAATCCTTTTGTAGTGTCTCCCCCTTCCCAGCCTCTCCCCTCTCTCTCTCTCTCTCTCTCCCTTATCCTCTTGTTTCAATTTGGAAGTTCCCATTTGTCATGCATGTGCTCTCTAGACAATGCCCCCATTTCTCCCCGTTCCAACCTCATTTAAAGCCAACAAATCTCGCGGCCCGTCTCGCGGCCAATACACCACATCCGCGATCGTAACGCACCACATGCGAGACGGTTTGGACACTGCTTCGTTTTCAACAACACGAATTATGTAAACGGATACACATCCCCGGGGGAATGTGCTATCCTTCTTGCATTTGCATGCGACCGCAAACGAGCGGGGGGCCTACGGGCCGGCGTCAAGAATGCTCGATGTGAAATGCAAAAATGTGGTCTGCTTCGTCAGTGTCATTAGAGCTAAAAGAGACAATGTTAAAGATGGTAACCGTCAGGAGTTGGATGGCAAGATTGATATCGCAATTACCGCCGAAACGATGCGTTGTGAAGTTCTGCGAAGAACAGTAGAGCAGAATAATTATAACAAAAGCATTCCCTTTCGAAATAATATTTACACGAGAACTAGGTCAAAGAGTTACAGAGGATTTTCTTATTCAGTAAGATATCCATTCTCCCCGTTGTTTCTTTAATGTACATGTATGATTCACTGGATAAGGAATTTTCTCTTCTTTTACAGGCGAAGTTAAGAGAGACCGGATGTATTTTACCCTTGGCATTTTCCTAATCTTCCCTTAACGTCCTCCGTCGGATACGTTACTCTTCGCCTTCGCCCACATAAGGTTTCAAGTGTAACAAAGTCCTCTGTAAATACAGAGGAGTGGAGATCCACTCTTTTAGGAATGTTGCGTATCTTAGTACTAATGATTATACATATTAATGGTGATTATGTAAATTTAAAGGAGTTAGTGAAAGGGAGGCTTCAATAAAGCACCGGTCACCGGTGAAGCTTAGCTAATTTGAGCGATTTGTAATGCTTGTTACTTTCGTATGTGTTTTTTTTAACATGTAGATGCTTCATAATAGGAGTCTACAGCAAACACATTCACAACGGGGCGTTGTGGCGTGCGCCTTTAATCCAGCTAACAATGGAAGTCGCAAACTGATTCAGCCGAGGTCGCAGGTTCGAAACTGAGTCACGTCTTTCGGATGGTGACGTTAAAAGTTCGGTCCCCATACGTAAATAATCATATCTGATTTATTGATTGATACACGTCTGTAAAAACTCTATTACACACACACAAAAAAAACACGTCAATGGAAATTAAATGGTGCACAAAATTTTTTTTTTTAATTGCTTTCACTGTAGCACTTTTGGGGAGAGGTGTAGCCTATTTTCTTTGCTAAATTAACTTACATCTCTCACTGACTCCCTCTCTCTCTGTGCCCTTTAGCATCCCTTTTTAATACCATGTTTTGTTTCTCAGTTGTCTCAAAGTAATACCTTTTTTCTTCAAATGAGAGCAATGGTTTTTAAACGTATTTCATCATTTACAGGAGAAAGATTTACTAACCGCAAAATGTCCGAAACTGTCGAAGATATTCTAAGAATCACATGAAGATTCATAACAATAACACCACACATCTTTCATTATCATTCTGTTTGACGTCACTATGACGTCACTATCGCTGCTTGGTATTCTAGCAGCGAGGGGTAAGCCGATAGTCGCTCACGTCATGCCATGCTTACTAAAGCCTGAAGTTGAACAGGGGGACAAGCTAAGAGTAGGGGGCTCAGAGGCGTCGCCACGGGGGCGGCATGAAGGGCAGAGGGGAAAGCTAAGAGTAGGAGGCTCAGAGGCGTCGCCACGGGGGTGGCATGAAGGGCAGAGGGGACAAGCAAAGAGTAGGGGGCTCAGAGGCGTCGCCACGGGGGCGGCATGAAGGGCACATTTCCTATCGAACGGCGAAAAATAAATGAAGAAATGGACAGGTACAGAAAGAAAGTGAGATGAGCAAGGCAACGTTAAGAAAAAATTATGACTGCATCCCTTCCACATACTGGCCCCACTTCACGGCATTGTTCTTTCGCATTAGTTCAACTAGCAAGACCGGTGCCCCCCCCCCCTCCCCATCAAATGGCAAAAAGAAAATTAAAAAGAGGGAAATAATTAGAGAGGAAAAAGTGAAAGGGGACTAAACAATGTACAAAAAGATGATGATTGTATCGCCTTTCACACAATCACCCTAGTCCACGGCCGATTTATGTCGCTTTTTTTTTTCAAGTAACACCGGCGCCCCCAATGGCTAGGTACACACTACGCCACTCAGAGTCTCGCGTATAGATAGCTTTGCGACATGATACAAGTCCCCTTGAGGGCTGGAATGAATGCTGATTTTTGAGAACATCATCACCATAAAGAGTGATGTTTATCTTACACCTGGTGAATATCAATTATCAGGGGCGTGGATTCGTGTTCAGGATCGGGGGCCCTCGTTGAACTATTCGATTCTTTAGGGCAACTAATGCAGCGGCAGTACCCCCTCCACACTCACACACACACACACACACTCACACATTTGCAGGGCCTTTTGAAAGAGCCTCAAAAATACATAATAATTGTTTGATATTTCGGTGGCAATAAAAGTACCTGTAAACAACATCATAACTTTCATATTAGTGCATACTTGCGTTACATGTGGGTTATATGAACTAATTAAACACATGCCGCAATCACATGTTTAAATCTACCAAACTTAAACACTATAATCTTAACGAACTTAAACAAGTTTTCACAATAATTCGACATCTCTGGTATTAAATAGTTAAAATGTCCAATGTTGAATGCAGTAATGATATTGATTGGGCTACACACTGTATGATAATGACTATAATTATTATTTGTAAATTTACCGGCGGTTTATGCTCCTTATGGTGCAAATTTAATAAGGTCTTTGAGGGCAACCACTCCAGACCCCCCTCCCATCCCCGAGTTAGCGCTCCTGTTCAACATTATCATTATAGATTGATCCTCCTAAAATAAATATCATGACCAACTCTAGTCTACTATATTCCATCTTTCTTCTATCGTTTCTGGTAGGTTTTGTTCGGTAAAAAGAAAATACTTCTTTATAGCTTTTTCGTATTTTGTTCTTTCTAATCAATCAAAAGAACACACTGCAGAATCTCACTTGATTGATTCCCAATTAGATTAAGAAACCATTACTAGAATATCTTTAAATCAGTTGCCGAAGACCTCGAGTTTCCATTAGAGTAATGAATTGAAATGTAACTTATACTTGTCTGGGACGCAGATTATTATAAGGACATTAGTTGAAATGTAATCTTTTGGGGGAAGAACTAGAGAGGTTGACAGACAAGAAGGGCAGACAGACAGACAGATAGATAGATAGACAGACAGACAGATAGATATACAAACAGACAGACAGACAGATATATAGATAGGCAGACAGATAGACAGATAGATAGATAGACAGACAGACAGACAGACAGATATATAGATAGATAGATAGACAGACAGATAGATATATAGACAGACAGACAGACATATAGATGGATAGACAGATATACAGACAGATAGATAGACAGACAGATAGATAGATAGCATATGAAAGGGACAGAGAAACAGGGGAGATAAAAAGATGTATAACTGACATCTCATATACAGTCTTATTATACTTGATAAAAAGTTAGAACAGGTGGTGGGACATTAGCATCGAGCCAGTGATTTTTATGTTTTTATGTCATTTTATCGATGAAAATGTGATTGTGGTAAACATGTTTCAAGCTTATGTACTTCATAATCATGCATTGAAGTTGGTTTACAAATTTTCCCCGACCAACTTTGTGACATTAATGATTAAAGTCATGTTATCTAATTTCGCCACTAAGACCGCAAAATGACCACAAATCTTTTGGAACAAATCTGTCTGTTTTCTCTTTTTCTTTTTTTTTCATACTAATAACTCGCCCGTTTAATTTGTGGTTGTCAGCGGCGAAGTTTATGAATTATACGCGGTAATTTATATTCTATTTATCGGAGTCACTAACCACGTCTAAGAGATGATATGAAAGAAAATATTGTTTAATTTTGCCAACTAACCAGCAAAAATATAACAAGTGGTTACTGTTTCAGAGCATTTTTTTTCTTCATTGCAATTAGGAAATACGTTCGACCCGACTGTGGTTGTCTGCGAAAAATTGATATAAACTACTTGAAACAACAAATAATATTTGATTTATTGATATCACTAAATCTCGTTCGTGGAATGATAGGGAGAAGTATTTCGCTTTAATTTATAAAATAGTCACATAAAGTATTAACCTGTGGTAGGATGAAATAGGCACCGATATGTTTTACTAAAATGATCATCCTGATCGAAATGGGAAAATATCACGCTGAACATAATTATCAAAATAATGAGAAGCGAAATTGTGGAAGTCATTTTCCGGATACTTTTTTTTTTAAGCATTTGAAATGAAATGTATTGTTCTTTATGCTAAAAATAGATTGATTGCTTCATTTTCATTAGAGAAATGGAATTTAACATGAAGAAGTAAAGACGGAAGGATTATTCGTGTGCGTGCGTTATTAATTCTTTATTATGGTGAAAACCATGCAAGAACAAGAATGTCTGCAGACACGTTTAAATCTCCCACAGGATCGGATCAATACATGGTTTCTCGAGTATATGAAGCCTGATCTTCCTACTTTTCATGGGACTTTGCTTGTTAATACGCTCTTGACATCGGATATATGCTAATAAGTGAGATTCTTGACACCCCCGAGTCACCTAGCTCTTTCCAGCTAGTGAAAGATTTAATTACGAAGCTCTTATACCTATTCGAGGGTATCTCATCATGCTCCGCGAAGCATTACGGGTGCGCTCGAGCTTGTTCCTCAAATCTCCGAAGAGTTTATTGGCGATTTCTCGTCTTGTGATCACGGCGTAATGATCCGACTCTTCATCAAGCTTCAGATGCTGGTCATAAAGTCATGATCATACTTCTTTTGTTGTTGTTGTTGTTGTTGTCATTGCCCGTTGGTCCAACTGGTGTTCTTTCTTTCTCTGTTTACGACTCTCGTGCTTTTGTTTGATTTTCAATATAGCCCCGCCATACAATCTGGTCCTTTTTATCGACCAAAGTGTAATAGTATATAAACTTACCTGAACTTGGCTTTTTCTGTATTGTAGTGCAGTATATTTATTTGCTGTTTATGTATTTTTAATTTTGTAATTTCCCCCCATTATTTTCCCCATTATAATTAAGCACGATAAATACAAATTTCATGTAATTTTATTTAGTCTGGGAATTACCTCGATAGGCATGTTGGCCGAACGATAGGAAATGATGGGTATTGTACAGGGATTGTTAGCCTTCTGGTCGAAAAAAGACAAATCGGCTCTAAATTGGGGGCAGTCTCGCGAGTGGTCTAATGTCTACATGTATCAGAGTATGATGATGATGATGATGATGATTATGATGATGATGATGTTATATTAAACCCTCTTATCGTCTGCTTCGGAAAATAACAATTGCTAGTAAGAGCCTTTTTGGCTCTCGTCAGAAGTTAAATGGTGCTTAAAGTTAACTAAAGATGCTAAATTCCACAAATGGTTTAATATAGATGAAGTATTTCTGAACGGTAAACATAAAAATAAAGATTTAAAATTGTCAATGATAACAAAAGTTCACACACGTACTACCCATACACAAAAATGATTCAGATAATTTATATTCTTGATCAAAGTTCTTGATCAAGAATTACTGACAAACCCTTATACTGATATATTCAGGTCATGCGAGGATAACTTACAAGGCATACGAATTTACTAATTGATAAAAGCCTCCCACATCCAGACCACCCGTCCCAAACAGCGATTTGAGCTTATATATACCTCGTAGAAAATGTATGGACGGATAATGAAGGGCAATGCAGAAAATTCCTTGTTGGGGAATTAAGCGAAATAAATTGACATTTCAGTGATATTCTCTGGCATTGGTGTAGCATGGGTCCAGCCATTCGAGAGGGGTCTGATGTCATGGAGGGGGAGAGGCATTCGATTTAGTACGTGGATGTAATGCGAGGAAACAGGTTGTCAAGTGGTGGATGAGTGCGGAAGGTTTTTTTTCAGGGTGCCTTCCCACTTTCCCCACTTTCTTCACTTTCTCCCTCTCCCCCTCCCCCTTTCTCCCTCCATACTCCCCCCGTCTTCGCCAAAGTTCTTTGGCAGTGTGACCGGATATTGCTAGTCATTACATGCAAACCGAGTCGCCACGTAGCCGATGCGAGGCGAACGGGAAAAGCTGGAAACACTGCGAACCACCATCGGCCTTATGGGTTATTTATTAACATGGTCAGGACACAAAAATGATTTATCCCCGAGATTTTGGCAATATAATGCGTGCAGTTGGAACAAGTAAAAGGTGGTATATATTAACAGAGATCTGCCGGAACTCATGCAATCATTTCTCGCATAAGGAAAATCCAATCGTACATGTCGGATAGCGGTGTCGAGCGAATAGTGGTACAATGTATCAACCTCGTTTTTTTAGCAAATCTTTAAACACAAGTTAAACACTCTGATGACATTTTAAGAACTCCCGCGGCTACGGGAAGTGATCAAACCGTCATTTCTTCGTATGCTGCAAATATGTTTTCCTTCGGGTATTGCATAATGAATACTTTCGAAAAGGAGACCATTTTGAACACTTCTATTGATTATTGATTATTCATGGTTTCATTTTTTTTTACGCCTATAAGATCAAAATACAAGATTGAGTTAATTCACAATTTCTATGGAGCTTTCCAAACCTCATAAAATACAACTATTTCTTCCCAGTAACTTCTACATAGCTTCTTTTATAATGCAGTCACAAGACAATATATCTTTGTGGTTTGAGAACTTTTTCAGGATTATTTGCATGTTAGAGGGTTAGTACAGTAGAAGGAATATAATAACTAACATTTCATACAAAAATAATTTATCAACTTTCAACAATGTTACCGAGTCACTTTAAAAGATTAAAGTTGATTTCTGGTCACGTAATTGTTATCAGCCTGGAAACGTTACTTATGTAGCAAATAACAATTGGTGGATCATGGGCGGTCTTGTTATCACTCAAGAGATCACAAATTGACTCGCCCTTATTGGCAATCACATGAACTACACACAGGAATGAGTATATGGGACTACTAACAAAAAAGTCATGTGGCACGAAACTATATAGTCCAAACTCTTTAGCTGTTTCTCGTCATATTTTGATAAGGGCGATAGAAGAGCAATCCATTTCAAGAAACATTTCTACTATGATGTTCTTCCAAACCGACAGAAAAAAAGGGAAAAGATCACTCAATTATTATCTTTACCAGAGCCCAACCTTCTCTTTAAGATGTGCGGACATCGAGCGATTCGCACGTTCATTCATCCATAGTCGATTGCATTTCATAGCCGATGGTACCCTCATTTAATTGACCTCTTTTAGAGATCGGGTTTCAATCCGGTTCTGAAAGATCCCATCAGTGAGCTCAAGCCAACTGGTAATAAATCGGGTCAGGAAGGCCCGGTGCAAATGAAGGCTGTTACAACGTATCTTCCTCATGTGAAGTTACAATACCGTCCGAGTAGTGTTCCGTACCAACGGTTTTGAAAGGGGGTAGGTACACAAGGCGTCAAGGACTGACGTAGGCCTGCGTTAGCGCATGGTGCGATATTTTACGCGCAATGTGACTGTGGCATCGTAAAATAGAAGTAAATGCAAAATTAGCAATTCAAACAATGCAGAAAGTTACTGGCCTATGCACTAATTTCCTTCATGGGCTCGATTAGCGCAAGTAATAGCGCAATCGAAATAACGCCTCGTGTGCAACAAACATTACATTGGCCGTAAGTGCAACATATAAGTTGCAACTAAGCTGCCATCGGGATTATTTCTACAAGGTACTACTCATGGTTTCCTAAAGTACTTTCACTGACTTTAATATCAGTGTTTTTTTATTTATTCAGTGGCTACAGTATACAAATGATGCACAGGTTTGAGTGCGTCGGTAGGAATTGTGTGCACAAGGTACCTTTGAATGGTTTGAACCCACGAGGCGCAGCCGAGTGGGTTTTAGACCAAATTCAAAGGTACCGCGTGCACACAATTCCACCGACCCACGAATTAAACCTGTGCATCATCTGTTTTATAAAATGGGGCCCCCAAAATCGTCAAAAATACACAAATCTGTAATTTTACAGATTTACCGGGTGCATGGCAAAATCATGCGTCCGGTAATTACCGGACGCATGATATTGCCATAACCATGCATCCGGTAATTACCGGAAAGCATGATTTTTTTAATTTGCATAATTTGATTGTTGTTAGTGAAAACAAATGTAATGACCTAAACCTTAACAACAAAAAAGTCATTAAATCAATAAACACTTTTGCACGCCTTTTGAATTTGAGTTTTGGGGAGGTACAATCTAACTCAGACTCAGAGTCAGAGAGTCAGAAATTGAGGCTTTATGTGTGGTGCTCCTCAGGCCCTCTCGCTTCAGTTTCACCAACACAGCGTTAAACATACGTGTGCTCTCGGGGAATTGAAATTTGTTACAGATATCTAAAGTACGGTGATCCAAAAAGTGGCGTTGTATGCCATAGCAAAGGTACTGAAGAGACTTCTACGTATACAATACAACTCACCGTCAGTCTTAATGTACAGAAGCATAAACCCAGTCGTTAAGAACGATGATAGTGATACTGATACGCTAGGCCTACAGCTAGTTTGCCCAATTCTGGCGTTAAAATGTCTCCTAAATTGACGTTCTTGATCTGTGCAAACTTTTCCGACTATGAGAATCCATACTTAATTGACCTTTTCGTGCTAGCCGCATCCGAATCATCCAACAATTTAGATAATTCTTCTTCTGACAGAAGCTGGGCGGCGATTTCGCCATCTTGTTTTTTTGTTGGCGCAGACGATGTAAACAATCGGGATATATGTGTTATCGATTCTAATATCGCATATATCGTGTTGATATCGCGTGCATCCAGTAAAAAAAACTGCATGGTAATTGACCAATCAGATTGCAGGGATTCTTCTACCCATCTTATAAAATATCTTAACGAGTCCTTGGTGCGGTGTACACCTTTCCCGTCAAGGTATTGCGTTTTCTTGGAGAGGGATCGTCATCCAATGTTATCCCATGGTTTAGGTAGTTAGGAGGATAATCACATCTACTTCGGAACAACCTTCCACTGTATCTAAGTTTACAATACTTCTTGTTTAAAGGGATCGTTTAACAGTGTTAAATCTGAGATACACGGCCCTACATGTTATTAGTGTCTGTGATATGGTGTAATAATGAAGCCCTAAAAAAATTGCGCTTCAAAATGATCAAGAAGTGCCTCAAAAAAGTAAAAATCTTTGATTGACCGGTTTTACCATACTTGTTTTCCCTAATAGACTATAGTGTTATGAAAACCATCAGGCGAACGGTTTTCAAAATTTGTAATTCCAATCATAAATATCTTGATAATCAGACAGGCGATCAGCTTGTAAAAGTCATGGGGTTCCTGACTGACCTAAAGGTTTATGATTATCATTGCATCATGAGCTAAATCCAGAATTTTGTTTCAGAATCTGAGACAAAGTTACCGGATCCCTTTAAAGATAAGGTCGAATTTTGGTAAAATGGAAAATAATTGATGACCTTTCTCGTTCTTTTTACGTCAGTTTAGAAGACATCATAGAAGAAAATGTCCTCTGAAAAGGATTGCTCTTCAAGTTTCCTCATGTGTTGCGACCAAATATCCACGCCACATGTGTGTGTGTAGTCCCATATACCCTTTTCTGTGTGGATTGCTTGCATGTGCTATGCAGTAAAAGTGAGTCAATTTCCTAAAGCATACGGATAATTCAAAAACCTCATAGTATACATACATTCCTATGTATTACAGAATCAACCATTCCCAATTGCTTCAAGGCAGTTTCCTGCGCAATGTACTCGCATGACGAGAATTCATCTTTATCTTTCCAATGCGCTTTGACTGAGCTATGGTTTTGCGAATACCAGCCGCTGTCTTTCCTGTCACTTTTCTTCTTTCTTTCATCTCATAAAGCAATAGATGACAGTGACAAACACAACTAAAGCATTGTATTATTTAAAATCAATTTCTCTGAAAAAAGTCTGTGAAAGTGTACCGTGCTAAGTGCGAAGTGTTAGAAATACATGAAGGTAAAGATATATACTCAACACCCGACTCTCTTTCTCTTTCCCTGCCTCAATTTACCTCTGTTTCCTAATGATTGTGTTTCTCTATCAGCATCCTCTCTCTCTCTCTCTCTTATTTCTCTCTCTCTCTCTATCTATATCTTGCTTACTCACTTTTCTGCTTTCTCTACCTCTCTGCGTCATTTCGCCAATCTTTCCAGCCAACGTTTGGTCGAATTTCTTAATAAATATCATTCTCTCTCTCCATCCTTCCCTCCATTATTTCGCCTCTTTTCTAACTTCGTGTGTATTGTTCATCTTAGTTATCACCCCTATATATCTATCTCTCCCTCTCTCTCTCTCTCTCTCTTCCTCTCTCTCTCTCTCTCTTTCTCTCTCCCTCTCTCTCTCTATCCGTTTCTATCTATCGCTATCTCTGTGCGTCATTTCGCCTCTCTTTCCTAACTACATTTTGATCATGTTTCTTAGTCAACATCCTCTGTTTTTCTCTTCCATCACACTCTCGATACGCGTTCAATTTCCCTTAGCAGCTGGTGAAGGCGCAGAAAGCAAAATCAATCAATAATTCTTTCCCCCTTGTCTGTATTTATTCTCGGCAAACCGTCACTGATTCCGCCGCCCTCACTACTTTCAACAAGAATAGTGCATGGTAGTAGCTATAGGGGGTACGGGCAACCCTCCCTCCCGCATCGAATGGCGAAGACAATACAACTGGTAAAAAATTTTAGACATAGAAGAAAGGGAGAGATGAAAAGAAACGTGAAAAGGAGATGATACGACACACTCTCTAACCCTTCCTCTCCGAAAGGTGACTCTGTTCCCTTGAATTTTATCCTCCCGAAACGACATGTGCCCGCCCCCCACCAGTGCCCCTCCCCCGGCGACCAGTGCCATCGTCAGTGGCTGGACCCACGCTAAATCACGAGTGCACACACACGCACAAGCACGCAAACAAACGTTGGACGTACTATAGAAATGTCGCAAATCCTTCCTCAGACTTTCTTGTAATCAAGATAAATGGGAATCTGATCTTAAGTGTAGGTATCGTCAGTTGTGATCGACAATAATATATCTGATGATTTTTTTAACTTATATCCACCGGCTTCATATCCACTCGGACGATTCGGATATAGTGTACCACAGCAAGGTGCGTATGTAGTTACACGTGTAGGCCCTCACACATCCATAGACCAATTTTAATAAATAATAACAATAATAGTGGAGTCTTATTATATCGCTCATGTCTGACACATTGCCACTCCTGTCGCTCCATTATCATTACCATTGCTTTAGCACGGCTGCCGTTACGGCGCTCAAGCATTTAAAGGAACTTATTCATGCCAGGTATACCCATTTAATTCACCTGGGTGGAGTGTGGCAATTGTAGATTAATGTCTTGCCATAGGACATTGGTGATGCGACAGGGATTCGAGCCCCGTACCTTGTGGTTCGCAGTCCGGAGACTTATCCACTGGACCACAACACCTCTACATAAATTTTCTTAAACATGCCAACTGCTGAGACTTAGGCTCGTATTCATAACGGCGGACTATGAGTAAAACCTGGTTGAACTAAATGTATACTGATTTACAGGTTATCTTTATTCTGAAATAGTAATTACTGTCAATTTACTTTGCGTAATATCTATACAAATATTCAACTGCGCATAACAATGTAACGAGAACAAAAGCGTAGAAAAGAAAACATGAATGGAGAAATGACACTAAAAATAAAATATGTCTAAATATACAGTTAAGGTAAGGGATTTTTGCAATTCTGCAATGACGTGAATAAACGAAATGACGGTATCTTTTCATCTATTGTTTACAAATTCATGTGATACTGTTTATTTGTCTTTGTACTTGTGGATGATCATTAAATTGAATATAACACTATAGCAACTACTTTCGAAAAATTCAATGGCCTTGTGCGTCACCCATTGAAATGTGCTAACAAAACAATGATGTATTACGTAACCCGAACGTATGGTATTGATATTGCCCTCGTGTTGTTTTTTCGAAAGTGTGTGTGATTGGGTTTTTACAGACGTGTATCAATCAGATATGATTATTTACGTCTGGGGACCGACCTTTAACGTCACCATCCGAAAGACGTGACTCAGTTTCGAACCTGCGTCCTCGGCTGAATCAGTTTGTAACTTCGCCACAACGCCTAGTTTTTTCGAAAATAGTTGCGATCGTGTTATATATAAAAGGCACAGAGGTAGCTTTTGCTTTTCTACGTAATATTGAGGTTATATGCACCAAAAGGTGGACATACCACGTTCAGATCCTATTCAGAGGATGTCGTTAAAATGTGCCATGTAAAAAGAAGTGTACAGTAACATAGACTGAATGAGAAATGATATTCCGTTATGAAGATATGATCATGAGTTTTCACAAAATGGCGCCTGGATGACGTCACGATGATTTTGAGTCACTGACAAGTCACGCAGTTCCAAGTTAGACTAGGATCTATCATCATGGCAAGCTTCATGACAATGGCTTTATCCATTCTTGAGATATCCTGCGAACAAAATCGAGGAAGAATAATAATAAAGAAAAATCTTGACGAAATCAAAAGGTGATACGTATAACTACGTACGTATCACCTAATAAATTACCCCTTCACACCACAATACCGAAGTACTTTTCACCTTTCCACACG
The DNA here is from genome assembly GCA_037976565.1 of Mesocentrotus franciscanus. NCBI lineage: Eukaryota > Metazoa > Echinodermata > Echinoidea > Camarodonta > Strongylocentrotidae > Mesocentrotus > Mesocentrotus franciscanus. Next base: position 14,854,345 of record CP137682.1, on the reverse strand, counting down.
CATTCCGTTTCCCCCTCTCTCGACATATTCCTAGCTCGCGGTCAATGAGGGCATGTGATGCGTGAAAAACACGAACAAGCATGGGACTCGATCTCTCGGGGGTGTTAAGAAGACGTCCCCTAAATTCGTTTTGGAGCTAGCCAGCGGGAAAGTCTTTTCAACTTCATTAAACTTGGAACTTCCGCCCATGCACCCTTTCCAGCTTTCCTCACCTTCCTTTTTATGGGTTTCATCTCTCGCTTTGTTCTTCCTCTGTCCTTGCCCTTTCAATCTTCTTCTTCTTCTTGGTCGAGTCACCATCATCATGATCTTCTCACTTTTAGGTCGTAGACGCAGGGGTCACCTTCTTTGAGCTTCTTAAAATCAATTGGATTTTTGTCTCCTCTCCCTAGAGCCCCTTCTCTTTTGTTTCCACTTTTCATCTTTCCCTCGTCAATTATGTATCTAATTATTATTTAATTTCTCTTTCATTGTTGTGTGTCTCAATCTGTTTGTGTTTTCAACTGTGACTATCGGCCTGCCTCTTTCTCTTTCCTTCTCTCCCTCTCTATCTCTCTCTTTCCCTTCCTCTCCCTCTCCCTCGTATATTATTCATTTTTCCTCTATCTCTCTCTCTTTCCCTCTCTGCCTCTCTCTCTCTCTCTTTCCCTCTCTGCCTCTCTCCCTCTCTTTCCCTTCCTCTCCCTCTCCCTCATATATTATTCTCCCTTTTTTCTTCCTGCTTCCTCTCATTAGTTGTTTGCCTCTCTTCCTTCCCTATCAAATCCTCCTGTACATCTCACCATCCCTCCCCCCCCCCCCTGCTCCCTTTTCCTCCCTCCTTCCCTTTCACTCTCTTATACACCTTTTGACGTACATATAGACTAACACAGGAATCCTTCTCCTTAATTCTCATCATTGAACTGCATTCAGCCGGCCCCAACACGTCACTCAATTGAAAAGTTTATAATTTCGCCCTTCAGCAATATGTTAATAAATGGAGATAAAATCACAGATTGCGAGGACGAGTCCTAGAAGATTCTAAACTCCCTAGAGCAGATAATTTCTCAATCCATTAGAGAAAAAGAGCGATGTCAGCTTCGATACAACTACAACAAAAAAGCTTACGTCTAAAACCCTACGATTCATTTCTCAACTGAACAGAACAATCCAAGTGATGTTTATCTAAAACTGCCCTAGTTTTCACGATTCGTCAATTTTACTCTTCAGTTAAGTACACCATGCACGCAATTTCACTATCCCTCTTTCCATGTTTCCTCTAAATCAGGTTCCTTCTGGGGACTTTCCCTCTGTCGCAAATTCGATAGAAGATGTATATCTCTTTCTCTCCGGCGAATTTTCTGCCGTCCTTTCAAATCCAAACGATTTTGTATTTTACCATGTAGCCTGTTTTTGAAAAAAACCGATGTTGCCTAACTTGATATTTGTAGATGTTATTACATTGCCGTCTGCCTAGTTTATTTATATTTAGAGAAAATTCACTCAAGAGAGCCGGAAGGGAGTTCAACTTCTTCAATTTCAAGACATAAAGTTTAGTACTTGACATGCAAACTACATTGTGAAGAAAACTGTCTTGAAGCCATTGGAAAGGTTGAGTATGTACATGTACTTTGAAATGCAAATGAGAATGACTTACTGTTGCTGAAAATCACCTACACTGCACACAGAAATGGGTGTATGGGACAACAGACACATGTCATAAAAGTTTGTTCCAAAATGTTCAGCTTATTTTCGTCATAATACCAAATGAGAGCTTTGTGCAGAAAGTGCAATCCTTTTTATTGAGATTTCAACTACGATATTCTCCCCAAATTACATATATAGAATTGCAGAGCTAACAACAAAACAAATACCATCTGTACCAGAACGCAACCTTCTCTTTATTCTCCTTCTAGCTATATATGCATAGACAAATTCTTTGGCCGCACACGATGTCTTTCGTCACTCATATCTCTGTTTAGACTTCGATTCTCTTTGCTATTTGACATTTATCCAAGCAGATCTGCCGCTTTGTATATGATTTCTTGTCTCCTAGGCAGTCCCGAGCCAAGATATGTCTAGGCCATGTATGTTTGAAGTGGATTGGACTTCAGACGATGAAAGACTATCGCTTCTTAAAAGAAATAATGTTCTTTCAAGAGCACTCAGCTTTTGGAGTGGTGTGAGGTTTTTTTTTGCTCTAAAACAAAATGTTTGCAAGCATGGTGATACCGGGGAGACAACCTAAGTCTTTATAATACATTACAAACGCTAAACTAAGTTCTATAGCCGGTATGATGTACTTTATTTCAAAGAAATTCATCCGCTGTCCCATTTTCGCTGGGATTTCAAATGGGGGATTCCAAATCTCTCCATCATTTATGGACTTATGATATCGCCATACCTTATGTGTCAATATCCGGACACTTATAGGAAACGTCGACTAGGTTTAAATTTGATGCAAAATTACTATGAAATAACATATGATCTACTGCTGATGTGAAACTACTGGAACATTGTGAACATTTTTTATTTTTTTTAATTGCATAAAGACAAAAAATAACATTCATCATAGTCTTGTACCTCTATCATTTATAAAGCATTTTTTACTCATGACACAACATGACCAACATCGCTGGACAGTGCAAAAACGAAATGATAAATACTTTTTTATAAAACAACTGCAAACCTAACATCATATATCCTAGAAAGTATACATGTATCATAAGTAAATAAACTGATATGATAATATTCACGAATAGATGGTTGGAGATACACCCTCCTTCGATTTAATTAAAAATTTACAATTTTGTCAGAATATTCATCACTATTGAGCCAATGAGTCAATCCATAATAATTACAAAAATTTTATATGCAATACTTGTCTAGCATTTATCACAAAATGTCATGTCTCTGCGCGCTTTAGAGAATAAAAGGAAATAAATCTGTATAGACAAGGTCGAAGTTGGAATGAGAGAGGATTTCAATACAGAACATCTTATTCAGAAAAGGGGCTGATTTTCTTTCTATACAAATTATGCCATACTCCAATATGAAATATGTTCAATTTAATTTCTCACCGTAGACTAACGATACTGACGATATATTATACAGTGTACGTTCAAACCATAATCGACCCTTATTGCTTTCTGCTGGGGAGGATAATGCTATTCATATCAGGGGCAGATCCAGGGTTCTTTAAAAACGGGGGGGGGGCAGTTTGATTATTCATTTTCAATTCAATGCTAATTTATCAATCCAATTAAAAATGTGTTGTATATCATTTATATTAAAGTAGTATAAGAGCGAGATTATTCAGGTTGACTTGTTTACATGTTTAGACTGGTATAAAATCTGATAATGAAGTGTGTATCTTGAAATACAATCATAAAGAACAAACAAACATTACACCTAAGAAGGAAGAATGGCATTCCCAGGTCATTTGGTAAGAATGATTTTACAGAGTTATCTGCTATAAAAATATCTCTGACGATCATAACAGAAAGCAAAAGATGTTCACATTTGTCAGGTGACTTGTTAATTCTAGCATTCGAAAGTGTGGACAAGATAACAATTAGTGGCAGTTTTGTGTGTGTACTAAACCAGGTTAGGTGTTAAAAGGGGGTACAGGCCCGCTGCCCCCTACCCCCAGCATCCTGCCATTAAATCCGCCAGTAATTCACATGATGAAAACCGACATGCCAATAGCCGGATATTGCTTTCCACAGGACACCGTCTGTCACATTTAATGAAGTATAAAATATGTTGATATCATGGCGAGGATAAAATGTTGACAAGCATGAAATAAAATTACTCAATATGAGTTTCAAGCTCTCGCCCTATGAAAGAAAATTTCCCAGCCTTGGGCTAAATAGTTGTGTGAAATTTGGTGCATAGGAAATATTGTATAATGATCATGATCATTTATTGATGTACTTCATACTGAACTGCTACTGAAATTAAAACTAGAAACAAAACAGGGTTTGAAGACAATAACAAAATCAAACATGGGGACCCGGGTAATTATGATTGGATGTTCTCTCCACTTTGAACAATTTCTGTCTACTTGGATAACATTTTTTCCAATTCTGTTCATTCCGTACCCAAAATTTGAAGAAAAAAAAGGTTCCAAGTTTGAAAGGAATTTTTGTATTCTCAATTGTTGGAGGCAATTGTGTAATGTGTATCCAGGCATTGTTTAATGTAACTTCTAAGAGTAAAAAAGAATTAAAGGGGTCAACTCCAATATGCTAGCCAGCCTTACCAACATAGAGCACGTAGACGAGATGGGACAGTACATACACCTATGTTCTCAACGTCGCAGTGCCACAATTATTAGGGACTTTTAGATTTGCACGACGAGAACGTGGACTGCTACGTGGACATCCTTTTAAGGCAATGTGACGTCCTTTTAAGGCACACTGCCGGGCACTGCCAGTGCCTTAAAAGGATGTCACATTGCCTTAAAAGGATGTCCACGTAGCAGTCTACGTTCTCGTCGTGCAAATCTAAAAGTCCCTAATAGGGACTTTAAGATTTACACGACGAGAGCGTGGACTGCCACGTGTGAATTGTGTTAAGGCACTGGGCCGTGCCCGGCAGTGCCTTAAAAGGACATCACAGTGCCTTATAAGGACGTCACACGTTGCAGTCCACTATGTCGACGTGCAAATCTAAAAGTCCCTATTGTCAACATGACAATGGCACTCTTTACAAATCAGAACTGGCAATCTACAGGCAAACCTTCATGGCGCACCCTCTCTTCTCCATAACACATGCATCACTGCTCTATGATTCACTCGTATAGGCCTCGTTTAATTTGAGCTTCGGGTCAAGTATACATGAAAGCCGTAACCAGGCGGTGCACTCAAGGGGCCCCACCATCGGTTCAGCGGCAAAAAAGGTAATTGATAGAACTTAAGGGTCAGGACCTCAACCCTACCCCTATACCCCTACCCTAGTGTAACTATGTGTCCGTGATTTAGTGTCTCACCCCATTCCCCCGCCCGGTCTCTCTCCATCCCCTTTCAAAAGAATTCTGGCTATGCCAGTCATGATAGCGCATCATTTTCAAATCATCATTGTGTGCAGGTGCCATACTAAGATACAAGTGGTATCATTTTCCACTCAAAGATGAAGCGCATGAAGATAAAGTTGACTTTTGGTCATCGAATTACTTCGTCAAAGCATCCATGGTCAAAGAGACTGTTTGGAAGCAATTAGAAAAGGTTAACTATTATATGTAGCACATGTTCATATGAATGATGTTTGAGGTTTTGGGGGATTCTCTAAGTAAGAAGAAACTGGATCAATCTCGCTGAAAATCCCATGCACTGCACATGGATATGGGCATATGGGACTACACACGCGTGTGGCATGAGTTTGGTCCAAACTTTTACATGTTTCTTTTCATATTTCGATTTTGAAAGCATTTGAAGAGCAATCCTTTTCAGGGTGATATTTCTTTATGCGATATTCTTTCAACTTGACATAATAGGTCATGAAAGCAAATTATTTGTTTGACTCTCACCAGAACACGGCCTTCTCTTAAACAAGTTAAAGGTCTGTAACCCGTGTGAACTTTTGTCGTGCAGGCATGGTATTTTCTTTTGGCGGGAATGAGACACACACAAATTCGACGTGACCTGATCAGGCTTCGGTTATCGCCGGACGCCATGCCTATCGATATCAACAAGCATGACTCATTTTAAAGGTACTCAAATCACAGGATGATCCATTCCAATAACCGCGTTTGTACAATCCCAATGCTTTTTTTATGTTCATTTGTTATAAAACACAGACATTACAGATTTCGACTACTTTTTTTAATTAGGCGATTAATGCGCCTTAAATTGGAGCAATACTCTAAGGTTTAATTTATTTGTATTGAGTTATATTTAGAAAGATAACGGGGATGCAAAAAGGTTTGAAATTTCCGTTCAGGGCAGCATCCCAGATTTTTAAAATGGCAATAAAGTGAATTATTGTTTGCGCACGGCGCATCAATGTTTAATATTATGTCTTTATATAGGATATACATTTTATTGAGCTGAGTAAAGACATCAAATTAGTATATACTTATGGTTCGTATATTGCTAATTAGTATACTGTAGCTATGATGTGTATTCATTATCTTTATCTCCCCCTCTACCCAGGGGCGGATCCAGCCGGCGGCAAGGGAGGGGGCCGAAAAAGGGGCCCACTTCGTGCGAAAATTTGAAAACCGTGCCGGCCGATTTTCCGCTCAGTGGGGGTAGTGAGCAATTTTTTTTCCCTCCGAAAATTGAAAATTAAAAAATCGTGCAGGTCGATTTTTCGCTCAGTGGGGAGGGGTGGGAGAGGGGGAGGAGAGGAGGGGCGGTTAGTGAGCATTTTTTTTTTTTTTTTTGCCTCCGAAAATTGGAAAGCCGGTCAATTTTTCGCTCAGTGGGAGGGGGGGGGTAGTGCCACAATTTTTTTTAACCAGCATCCACCCCTTGAGCGCCAGGGGAGGGGGCCCATCTTCTTTTTTTGTACAAAAAAGGGTGTTTTTACCTGTTTTTCTAGGGGAGGGGGCAGGCCCTCCCCCGCCTTAGATCCGCCACTGCCTCTACCTCCCCCTCACTCTCTCTCTCTCTCTCTCTCTCTTTGTCTTTCCCTATCCATCTCTCTCTCTCTCTCTCTCTCTTTATATCTCTTTCTTTATCTCGTTCTATTCCTTTCTCCATCTCACCCTCTCTCTCTCTCTCTCTCTCTCTCTTTCGCTCTTTATCTGTCTGACAATCTCTGTCTAAAACGATGAGTTATAAATAGAACGGTTCTGTGCAAAAGAAAGCGATATTTCACATACCAGTATTATGACCACTCACTCGAATTCTACCACAGTGAAAAGTTGATGAATAAATGTCGCTATGGCAACCGCATTTTTCCCGCAGATTTGTATGCAGCATCATCTGCGTGATGGATATTGAAATGCGGAGAAGACGTATTTCCCATTGTGACAAAACAAGGCAAGTGACATCACAAATATGTCCACAATCAGATGGAAAACATCTCAAAACGGAACAAAATTTGAGCTTAAATAAAACGCCGTCTTTTACTCTCGTTTTTTTTCACATTTAACGAATATATAAATTGTTTGGCAAAGCTTATGTGTCATTTTGTTTTGACACATACTCCCTTTTACCACTAAGAGGAAGATATGACAGTGGCGATAGGGAATATGAAATTCGTCACAAGATCAGGGCTTACTTGGAAATCTGAACCTTAAAAAATGGTGAGAAAATACAAATCAGTGCAATGATGATAACTATAAGAAGGCATTCATTTTCCCCACACTAAGCAGTGTTTGCATAAAATATTTTCCTTCCGTTCTAAGTACTACTTAAGAGTACATAATGGCGGACGTAGATGCGTACATTTAAAAGGTAGACGGTTAGTTTCGAATGTATTTGGTTTTTATTCGGGGGGAGGTACTAATTCGTTGTAGGGGGTATTCTATGTTACCATAGGGTGGAGAATGGCATATGTGGATTTAATGTCTTGCCAAAGGACATTCGTGCCATGACGAGAGTTCGAACCCCGTACATTGTGCTTCATACTCAGGCGACTTATACACTGAGACCACACCTCAATGAAACGAAATAGACCATTATCATAATACAGAATCACTTCAATTTAATACTGAATTCGTGCTAAATATTGTCCATTATCAAAATTCATAGGTTAATAATCGTAGTGCCATGCCATTGTCCGAGAAGGGATACTTTAAAATAATAAACTCCTTCTCTTTGCCGATGGTGATAATCATCATGGCGGATTGTTGACCATACTCAACCGTAAAGAAAAGGTCCTGAGAATACAATTTCAATAATTAAAAAACTAATTTGTAAAGCTTGTGAATAATTTAGTTTCGAGGGGGAGCAGATATCCGGCTGCTCCCAGTTATGAAAAGGATAATTAATAGATGGATATCTGCTGCCATGGCAACGGATTTATCCCAAGAGATGCGGCGTGAAATTAAATGGCCCCGATCATGATTGACAAAGTAATGCTGGCCACTGAAGGGTTAAGGTGTCAAGGGAAGCCAGGTATTTATTTGATGATAGCAATTTGGATTGTAAAAGGTAGCCCCTGGTCGTCAGAACAAACACAGGCACCTCAGAGGAGGAATGGAAGATGTGAAGTAAGGAGAATTATAAGCTAACTTTCTTTCATTTTGTGGACTGTTGAAGATAAGGTTGACTTCTTGAAAAGGTGAAATATAACTAGTGACCTTTCTCATATTTTAAAATTCCATTTCGGAAGGAAGATCGTAGAAGAAGTGTCACCTGGGCCCCGTTGCATAAAACTTACTATTGATGGTAACTTTGCCATCAATGGCAACTACCATGGTAACAGGGCTCAACAGCCAATCAAAATCAAGGTTTCCATGGTAGAGTACTTACCATTGATGGCAAAGTTACCATCAATGGTAATTTTTGTGCAACGGGGCCCAGAAAAGGATTGTTATTCAAATGTCTTCATTTAGAAAATATAAAAAGAAATAGCTGAAACTTTAAACCACACTTTTATGTCACAAGTGCGTTTGTGTGTAGGGGGTTGTGTATGCGTGTGTGTGTGTTTGTGTGTGTATGTATGTGTGCGTTAAGTCCCTTATACCCATATCTGTGTGCAGTGCATTGCAATTTTACAGCAACTTTAAGTCTTTCTTTTCACTTTGGTGATTCCACAACCTCACAGTACTGTGTATAATCACACTTCCCACTCCCCCACCCCTCCCCACAAAAAAACCTTGTAAACAACCTTGTAACCATGTAAACATGAGTGCAAGAAAATGTTTCATGAATAAAAAAATATATGTTTAAAGCATTCGAAACTGAGAAATATCAGCCCAAAGAGGGAGAGGAAAAAAGAAGAAAAAAGATTTTTTTTTTTTTTTAAAGATTTCCGACCGACCGATGTTTTGGGACCTAAAGGGCAATACAACATCTTTTTGTTTAGGCCTAATGTTTGCTACACTCGTCTATGCATAGTCTAAATAAAATTGTTATTCATTTTAAATCTATTACCATTTTAAATCATTTAGGATCATTCATGCATGGAAAGATAGATCATTTTGAAAATCTAATGACAAAATGGTCGCGAAAAACGAGGGCAACTCTTTATTTGTTATAGTGATGTTGCAAACACTTAAAAATACCTAAAATGGAAATTACAAATGTATCTTTCTTATAATATAGGTCAGCACTGTATCTCTAATCGACTTGTATTGGCACGCTCGCGTATCCCATGGGTTTATTACCCACGTAAATTGTGCATGAGCTACTCTGCATTTATAGTCATCATCGTGGGGGCTCACGGCGAAAATGCGAAGTAATGTCACTAAGTAAAATGTCGTAGAGGAGACTGCTAAATAATGAAGAAAACGTCGAAAATGGATCACCTCCATTATTGCCCTCGTTCGTTTCTCATCATGATCATATCATTATTTTTCCTCAGTTTATAAAGGTGTCTTTTGACAGGTAATTTTTTTCGTATTTCTATTATGTGACTAGTATTTTGTCCTGTTTTACTGTTTTAATGAATATCTTACGATGTAAGAACTGTATCTAAATGATTTCATTCAATCTGTTTTGACTGTATGTAGGAATGTGACACCCCCCCCAAAAAAAAAAAAATGCAGTACAAATAGAACCCTGTTAAACATATTTATCAATACAACTGGCAATTTTGCATTACCTTTGTCTGTCGAATAATTTATAATCAGCATCTCGAGTTTTCATTTTCTTTAGGGTACAGGGACTTTATGTGAACAAAAATGTCGGGAAAAAGTACGAAAACCTTCCTCACACAAAAATAGTCTATCAGGGGCCCCTAATGTGTCCTTTCACGCTGGAACTACGCCACGCTTGGCTTTGATTCATATGAAAGTCCGCCTCTGTTCTTTGTACAGTGTATATTGTTACCTGAGCAACGCAAATTCAAGCGAGGTTTGTTCATGGCTTGTGGTCTCGTATATGTAATGAATGGATAGCGGTGAAACAAATTAAGAGCACTTCCATAATCAATCTGTTTCATATTCGTCATTATGCGGGAGAATTACGTGTGGGGTAGTATATTTCATCCAAGAAAATTTGTCCTTGTCAAAAGGTATTGTGACAGCATTTTATCGCAACAGTGGGATGCAATATGACAACATTTACATGGTTTGATTCTAAACGGAAATCCAACCCAAATAGACAACTACTCTAAAAGAAAGCAGACAAAATCAGAGAAGCAAACTGATGAAAGTTTCAATTAAATCTGACTAAATATAAGAAAGTTATGAATTTTTGAAAGTTGTAAACACTATACGTTTGGGCACTTCAAATTGGCTGAAGCGGTAATTTCAATGTGATGTAGTGCCGGACTACTTTCCCATCTGTTCCAACATATAAATTGACTAAAATTTATTTTTATTCAAAAATTCATGGCTCAGGAGGGTCTATTCTTTTTAGATGACCTATAATAATATACTATCTATACTATATTTTGAGTAGTGCCCTAAGGGAGAAGGTACTTTCGAGAAGAAAACAAAATCAATGATATTTGTGTACACTGCAAATGGGAGAGTTATCCACTTCCTAGTCACAATCCACTGACCGAACTACCAATTTGAGATTCGCATAGATTTAGTAATCTCATATTTCAAACATTCATAGCTTTCTTACTATTGTTCCGATTCATTTCAAACTTTTGCCATTCTGTTTCTGTTATTTTTCTGCTGTCATACAAATCAACTTATTACAAGGATTGGGTTACCCTTTAAGCATTTGACTGAAACTTGATTTTCATTTCGTTAAATAGAGTCATATTATGGTATTGACTAAAAAATACCAATCAAATTAGAATGCATTTAGTTTCGTTTTTAATACCTGGATACTTTGAATGTTTTGTTTTGATTTGTTTTGTGTTTGTATTGCTCCTTTTGCTTTTGTTGTTGTTATGTTGTGTTTTTGCTTTTTCGTTTGATGTAAATCATTTGGAACGTATACGAAATAATTATGTAAGAGAAGTCTGCTAGAAAGTACATAGTCTAAATGTTAACTAAATTGTGTGTTAAATTCCTGCTGGGGAGGGAAATCTAAAAAGGGGGCACTTGTTGTTGTTGTTTTTGTTTTGTTTTTGTTTTTTTTGTACTTTATCTGTACCTATATCTCCCGCCCCGCCCCCACCGAACCGCCAATAAACGATAAACTGTTACCCCACGGAAGGACAATAACAACTGACATTTCCAAAACTTCTGTCAAAAAAAAAGCTGTTGCAAAAGCATGTCGATACGACGAAAATATGGCTGGGAAAGTATTTAACGTCTCATCTGCAGACCACTTACATATCTATACCAGCGAATAGGTCGTCGCACTTCAAAATAGCTTCCCTTAATGATTAAAGCGGAGAAGGAAAGGGTATCGTAATTACTTTTCATGATTATACCAGCGGTGTACAACGTTGGGCAGTAGACGAAGTGGATGTGGGATAGCATTGAACGGTCAGAACGTATCACGTAACACACGTGTGACGAGTTGACCCCATCCTTAGCGCGCAGAAATCGCTTCCGGATCAAGGCATACTTCCGTTTCGAGCGAAACTATATTTGCGTCTCTTTGGGAATGGGCTATTTCTTCCTCATTGAATGCTCTCTGTACTGTCGACTATTTTTGTGATAGCCAATTGGATGGTCTAAAGAAAATGATACGAATTCTAACGAATGAATGACTGTATCCCCGATAAAAAGAAACGTTTTAGCAAAATAATATGCGACTTAACAAATTTGTAATCACTCCGAGTGGCTTGTTAAGTATATGCATGTCATTCACCGATTCAAAATCTTTAATGACAAGCAAAGCAAACTTTTCCTGTTTTAAACATTTTCATCAAGGCATTTGTATCATTATCATTTGTACCCATAAAAGCATGACATTTGAATAATGTACATTTTTTTAACACAGCCCGTTTAGGCAGATCATTTGGGGCAGTTGATGAATTCCGTAATTTACTACGTATGGTATCTCATAGTTTTGAAATTTCACACTGTATAAATCACACACAAAAAAAAAGTGTCATGAAATACGATTAAAATATCGTCATGGTTACTTGGTAATCATTAATGAAAATGGAGAGCAGGAGAGAAGCCGGTCTTGAGTTTTTTATTAGTGTTGTATGATTATAAAATTCTGTCTCGTTTTGTCGCACTAAATGAAGCTTTGAATTAGAAATTAGCATCACACACTAACACAAAACAAAATATTGTTATATATTAGGCCGCTAATAGGTTTCTTCACAATACATGCATATACATAATATATATCCATTTATGAGTGAATGTGTGCACCAAAGTGTATTAAAAGACATTGGCAGATCAAAAGTTATATAAAAGAATTGGTGTAATCAATCATCTAATCCATATGGTAAAGTGAAGGGAAAACCCTATGAGTTTATAGCGAACATTAACATGTTTTCTTGCGCCTAATACATCTACGATTTCTGTTGGCCCTTTAGATATAATCATGTGGAAAGCCCGTACAAGCCTATCACCAGAATTCTAATGGCACATTAAATGATCATTTCGTCTCGAATTGAACATTAGGCTTCTCGCTTGGCATTTTGGAATATTCGGAAATGGAGACCGCCATTTTGAGGAATGAAGCGTGAGTAATTGATACCGCGAAGCACCGCGTTACTTTTCATAAACAACTTAAAACACATCCAGCCAATTCATTTAAAATCATTCTCCAACATTATATATATATATAATAAAACGTTTGCGTGGGCGTTAATAAATACATTTTCAATCTGGTAATGTTTTTCCTGTTCGAATAACTATTACCAACATCAGAACTAAGAAGATGAAGATAAAGATGATGATAACGATGATGAAGAATATGACGACGATGTTAATGATGATGATAGTAAAAATGTTGATGATGATGACAATGATCATAAAAAATAATCACGAAAACAACAAAAGTGATAAAGGAAGAATTAGACTGAAAATGAAAATTGTGATATCAATGATAATAACAATAATGATATCAACAATAACAATATCGAATCTAAACATAATATTCCGTTTTCGTTTAGCCCATATTACATTGTACACTCTAATATCAATTTCTGCTTACATTGTCTACATCTGCATGTATGTACAGGTCATTCAGCAGCTGTTGTATTTAATTGCTCATCAATTATACCGACATGTGTAAATGTTGTGTATTAAAATGACAGGGAGTGGTTGTTTGTTATTGTTGGTGTTGTTTTTGTTGTTGTTGTTGGGGTGAACGCCACATTGAAGCAAATCTCCATGCTCTTTCGTAAAATTCTTCAGGATGTATTTAGTGTATTGGTTGTATCATAGAATGACTTTCTCAGTGCAAATTTCCTGGTCTGGAAATTTGAAATTCAATCGTTTAACCTTTTTGCAAAGATACCTTTCTATGCATATTATGCTTCATACAATAATAATTTACCATTACATCTCATAATTACCTGCTATTTCAACAATCATATCAGCAAACTGAATCATCTTTGAATACTATATACAAATTCATGATATAAAAATAAAATAATAATAATTTATAACGGAATAGAATCGGTATTGCTTTTTATATTTGAAGGAAAAAATGTGAAAAAAATCACCGAGATACATGTATGTCTATGTATGAAGATATCTACCTCCCTTCGCCGCCCCCCCCCCCTCCGTTCTCCCCCGCCGCCTACTAAATATATGGGAAATGATTTATCATTGAGGCCCAAATGCCTTGGGTGTTTCACAACAAATGGAAGGGTGACTAATTTGTCTTCATATGCTAGGTTGCTGGAATTCTTGGGGAAAATGATTATTTGATTTCGTGGAAGGTGATTACTGAAATTCAATGAAATCCGTTTGCATCGGATTCAATTGACCTCTCTTTCTCATTGTACCGCTCTTCCTATCACTCTTCCTTTCCCTTTCTTTCTTTCTATGTCTCTCTCTCTCTCTCTCTCTAGCCCTATCTCCTTCTATTTATCTCCCTCTCTCTCTATTTCTTTCTCTCTTCTCTTTCTCTCTCTCTCTCTCTCCCCATCACTATTTACATTTGGGTCTCTTCATCTCTTTACCTCGATTTGTTTCTCATTAACTACGTACAGTGTATATTACTGTTTCCCTTTCTATTCCTCTCTCTTCTTCTATCTCTTCTTCTATCTCCCCCTCTTTTGCTCTCTCTCTCTCTCTCTCTCTCAATCTCACTCCATCTCGTTATTTCTCCCCATCTTTCTACGGATATTTCATCTTCCTCTTTTAACCAGTCAGAAATAGCCTACAAAGATAATCATTACTCATCCCCCGAAAGGAATGATCACTTCTTTGAAAAAAAGTAATAACCATTGACCCACTTTCCTATTCCATGCTTTCTCCAAAAAAAATTAGACTAATGTCTATTTCTCTCACCACTTTCACACCCCATAGCCATTAACACAATACACACACCACACACATTGCCTACTAGTCTGAATACCCTTTACTTTTCCACATTTTCCCGTTCGTTGAGCCGAAATAATTGATTGGAAATTGCCATTAATGTTAAATTGCCTCATGTTATATTTCACCAACTTGATTGGAAAAATTATCAAACTTTTTCTTCTCGGCACCGCTGAAATTGATTTTTAACAAAATAATAACAAATGATAAACTAGTCGGTTGGTGTACGTCAGCTGCAGTTAATTATTAATTTCACGATGAAGTCAATTTGTGCTCAATGTCCTTCACACGCTAATAATTAAGTAGAACTTAACTTTACAATAATTTAGTGGCACTTCCGTAAATTTGATAAACAGAGAGGACGCTTCATTTTCTTTATGTAACTCAATTATTTCTTTATACGAAGGGGCCAAAATATTGTTGGGGGTTCAAGATAACACCGCTTAAATGATATAGCTTAAAGATGAATAAATAAATAAATGAAGAAAATAAAATAAATTATATAAAAATAATTACAATAATAATAAAAAATAGCTAGACAACCCTTTAACTTTGGACATCGCCTTCCGAGATTCGCGTCAAACGAAATTTTCAATTTCATATTTGACAAACATCTTAGTTCCTCTTTCCAGATGGCAGCATCCTTAATCCATAATATGTATGCAGCGAACATACAAGATTCTATTCTTATTTCCAGAATGACCCATGGGACCAAACTGATCGATGGTCTCTTCGAATGCATAACTTTCCTCATGTCATAATTCAAGACAGGATTGTTGACCTCATCGAATACTGTACTTTGGACTGATGATGCAATGTAGGAGCATGGTCTCGAAAAAATCGTGCTGGTATTGTTAAACCCACTGAGGAAATCGTTCATGTGGACGATTTGCTTACAATTCATTGGCTACAAATAAATAGAATTGGAGAGAAAGAGGAGTGAGATACAGAGTGGAGTAAGAAGGTGATAGAGAGATGAAGAAAGAGCAGGGAGGGAGGAGATATAAATAGGAAGAGGCCGATATACAGACAGAGACACACGAAAGATAGACAGAAAGATAGATAGAGCGTTAAAGGCAGATAAAGAGGGAGAGAGAGAAAGAGTAAAAGAGAGCCTCTATAACATTAAGTGCCAAAATAGGTACTTGTATTAACAGACAATCTGTCACAAAGATTTAAGCTTTAAATTTTGCTCTACATTCGTTTCTCTCTCTCTCTCTCTCTCCCTCTTTCCTCGTCGTTTTAAAGAGCACAAAGGTTTCACAAAGGTTTGTTTCGCTTTTCTTTATTTCATATCAATGTTTTACGTATAAAAGGTCAAGTTTAAATGCTCTAAAAGCATTTCCATGAAGTTCTTGGTTTATAAATGAAATATTGATTTTATAAATATATTTTTCATCTGAATACTTAACAAGATATACTCTATATCTATCAGAAAACAAGATACTTCATCGTTCAAAATAATAGGAGAATGCTTTTACGAAGATAAGAGGTATTGCTTGCAAAGAGAGTAACCTTCAATTTAATACACAGAGACAGTAATATGAGTAATGCATTGTGAGAAATTCTGAGGGAGAAGACAGTGAACTTTTAAAAGCTGCCGGTTTAAAAATACATGTTCTTTATGTTTCAAATACAGAATTCATCTGAAGAAAATTAGAGTTGTGACATTTTCAAGTTATATATGAATTTGTACAATCGATTAACACTGTATGATAGAAGCACTACCAAATCAAATATTTTGGTAATCATCGGTAGGCAATGGAATATCGTGTTCATATCTTTGCTAAAAAGATAAAAGCTCCTTACTTGATCATTTAACCAGGGTAGCCTCATCCAGATCCATCTATACAGTTTGGCCAGCCCGGTTCGAGTTGGACACAATATGGCGAGTACTGCTTTGTTGGGCAAGCACAAAAACAGAATATACGCCATGCTGTGACCCAGTGAAACCAAGTTGGCCAAACTCTGTGTATAGATGGCTCTGGCCTCATCAATAACTTACTGCTCTCTACGAGGGCCCAGCAATTACCATTTATTATCCCAGCATAGCTAGGTATCCATTTAATAGACCTGGGTCGAGAGGAACACACGCGGGTAAAACGCATTATCCAAGAATTTGAGTATCGAGCAAAGATCGAACCTAGGAATTTCAGTGTGTAAATATCGATCCACTAAACCACAGAACCCCCATCAAGAGACGGATACACAACGTTGACCTTATTCCTAGGTTATCAGTCTCCATCATTCAGCCTCTGCAATTTTCTCGAATCGGAAGTCACTTGAGCACATCCTCCATTAAACTCCTATTCACCCACCTATGCAGTGTCGTGGGCGCATCATTATTAGGTATCATGATGGTGTACGACTGCTATGAGTGAACATGAAGTATGATAGCTGCACGCCTCGTAAACAACGATCGCCCGGAGGACAGAAAGACTTTTTCCCCCGCGTCTATGATTTCAGGTATCTACTGTCTAGATGCATGGCACGGTATTTCGCGTGGCGCCAAATTAAGCGATACCGTATTACTTGTAAACATCCGATGGAGAGAGCGTTTATGAAGAAGAAGCTGGATTATCCTCCAAACTGATCCCTGAATCCGGATGTATTGAAGGATAGACAGAATGCGTGTGATAAAAAAAACAATATTTCACACCTGTAGGCATATGCATTTGAAACCAAAGAACGTTTTTACCTTATTGTATGCTTTCTAGGAATCGGGAGCTTTCCTGGTTTTCAAAAAGTGCCCCCTTTCTCTCTCTCTCTCTATCTCTGACAACCCTGAATCCGCCTATGACAGACTTGAGAGATACAAAATTTTAAAGCTATTTATAAACAATTCGACGAGGTTTTTGCTCTATTTCTCCGATACATGATATTATATATATTATATCATTATATATATTATATTATATAATATATAGTATACTCATATATATACATATATATATATATATATATATATATATAATATACATTATACTCGCAAAAAAGGTGTGTGAGCGCACGCACCTTGTGTGTGTATTCTCGTAGTGTATTTATTAGTAAAGGTACCAAATGCATATCAGAGGATTTCAATTTCCTTTATAGACCTATATTTATCTAAAGGTACCGGCAATATTCTAATTCGAAGTATATAGGTCCCCATATGAAGAGACAACGGTCGATTGACTCCTAAACAAAGCGTACCCTAAATACAGACGTCATCTTAAAACTGACACTCACTTCCATGATTGTTATGATTTACTCGACTCAAGGTTGAAAATTTACAAACGGAAAAGATATGCGGCGTAATGGAGAAATGCATGCATTGCCTCACGGCCACAGTTCTACACCATTAAAAGCGTGAATATATTATCTTACTTGTTTTAGACGGATTTGTGGTCGCATATTTGAGGTTTTGGAGACGATCCTAAACGATCTAGGCTTCGTCCACTTAAATCCTGCGGTCTATTTCACGTCTCATTATACATACATCCTGATATCTGGGGAATGTTGACATATTATTTTTCGACGCTGTCTGGTTGGTAATACGTGGTATCAACATATTGTTTGCTGTGCTTTATTCATACGCTATAACATCTCAAGAAAAAATATCGTAATAACATTATCGGATATTTAGGGCCACTACACTAAGCAGTATACAATGACGCTATATTAATGTAACTTAGGGAAGGAAAATACAAATTGAAATTGGGCGAGTCAACACAATACGAGATATTAAAAGAGTTAAATTAACTTACTGCAGGGGAAAATACGTTATTATAGGCTTTGTTTTTAGAGTGACAGTAACAATTATTTCGCTGATGCAAAGTAGAGGTGTTGTTCCATATTTTTGAAGTGCATATTGAAGAATATTAATAATGGAAGATAATCTGGGTGTTGATATAACTGGTTTTCATTTCTCAGTTATTGATCGAAGATACTACACATTGGAATGTATATTGCGTAAAAATGTCATAAATGAATTATATAAATATATAAAATCATTTAATGAGACAAGTCATCTGCTTTGAAGTAGGCGCATGGTGCTAGGTTTGAAGTATCCTTGCTGATTAGGAAAACCTAAGCTGTTTATACTGGTATATTGCACAAGGACTCAGATATTCACCGTACGTCAAAACAAGGGTTTGAAGGACACGTTAAACAAGCCTGTTTGCAAGCAACACAATAATAGTAACCTTAAAGCCCCTCTAAATTGTTGGGAGCCCCAATAATTTGATCGCAAAATTTCACTTAAAGTGTATCATAATGTGAAAGAGGGTGTCATTTAACACACATTTCTGCAAGGATTTTCAAAACAAATTTGTTTGAAGTCGAATATTGATGAAAAAATACAAAATTGAGGTTTTCTGCGTACAACAGAAACCCAAATTATGTA